>CM060868.1:600000-915706 GCA_030737845.1 Acorus calamus | reverse complement strand
CCCCCCCCCCCCCCCCCCCCCCCCCCCCCCCCCCGGTCTCCAACGGTCATTCACAGCAGCTCATCCTTCCTTTTTGTTTTAATGGACTCCATCAAAACGCCTTCCTTTCACCCCTCCCTCCCCCACCACTTCAAAACCCTAACCCCCGTCGAAAACCCCTAAAACCCCTCCGAATACGAGCCTCCTCGTCCTCATGGACCCTCAGCGACGGCAACGGCGGAGGATCCAAACCCTACCGCGGGAAGCCCAGGAAGAGGCCCCTCTCCGACGACGACGCCGTCGCATCATCAAATCCAAGGCCGAGTACCTGAGCTGCCTGAGGCGGAACCAGGGCTGCCAGGCGCAGACCCCGAAGTGGATCCGGAGGACGCCGGAGCAGATGGTCCGGTACATCACGGACGATCGGGACGGGCACATGTACGGGAAGCACGTCATCGCGGCGATCAAGACGGTGCGGTCGCTGTCGGGGAGGGCGGAGGGTGAGTACGATATGAGGGAGGTGATGGGGTCGTTCGTGATGAAGCTGACGTTCAGGGAGATGTGTGTTGTGTTGAAGGAGCAGAAGGGGTGGAGGCAGGTTAGGGATTTCTTCTCTTGGATGAAACTGCAGGTGAGTGTCTCCTTTGTTTTAATTATAATTATTGTATTGTTTTAGGAATCTGTGAATTTCTCACTTGTTGCTTTGTTGGTTATGGTTTTTTATGTTTATGAATATCCTCTTTTTTGACTTAGGTTCCCATTGGAATACAATTTCAAAAATATTTTTTTTCATATAATTTTTTGAGTCCTTTTTATAGTATCAAATGCAGTCCTATATACCTTTATAGCCCCCTCCACTCAAGCACTCACAGTAACAAGTTATATACTTTGTTGGAATTTTTTCACATTTTCCATAATTGATATCATTCAATTTGTTAGAGTATATATTTCACCTTTATATAAAAGTACGTATATGATTTTAGAAAAAATGAAAACGTGTGGCCTGCATTTTGGACTATAAAATGGACTGTCTGTAATGTTTTCCTAAGTTTTTTTTCCTTAAAATTTTTATTGATGACACAAAAACAAATTATGTGATCAAAAGCTGGAGTTCAAAAATACTAGTTTGGAACTGATTATTTGGAAAAAAAAACTGATTTTGCATAAAGAAGCATAATCAATTTGATAATTGGTTCCAAACGGGGTATGTCTTCTTGGTGTTGATCCTTCTCGAGGAGGCAAGTTCTGGTGTGGTGTGGGGATTTACCCTGTATCGCTGGAATGAGGATGAGAGGAGGGAGGAGTTGTGGGTCTGAGTTACGTAGCACGGGAGGGGTTTGGGATTATTTTTGGTGTGTGATGGGGGACTATAGTGTTCTTTGGTCCACAACTCTACGCTTGATCAGAATTCACAAAGGGAGTGTCACAGAGGATGGAGGGATATGAAAGGTGGATCTCGAAAGAGGGGTTGATGGCTACCAGTCTTTAATTTACTTGGAGTAGCATGCATGAGGTTCCTATTTTAGGGGCGAAATCCGTTCTTAGCTTCATGAGGGTTGGGCGGGGATTGTTGTTATCCAACATTTCTATTGCAGGTATTGGAATTGGGGGGAGGTGTCATGTAATGTGATGTAAAAATTTGTTTGGTTTCTTTATGAAGATTCCTCGTCTCTATTGTTTGAGGGGTTCTCAATTAATCTAACGGGAAAACTCTTATTCCTTAAAAAAAAAAAGAAAAAAGGAAAAAGTAATGTTTTGTGTCGGAATCTTAGTATAACCTGCCTCCATAGAAAATTTGCATGATATAGCATATTATCAAATAACTATAACTATAGAGCCTTGTTCTATCAATCTGGAGTTGGCTTGAAGCACAATTTAAGAAAAATTCTGGCTGGATGTCTATTCCCAAAGGCTTGTACCAAGTTTCTAACTCAAGCTCAGGTAAAAAAGGTCTACTTTTAGTGTAGTTACAACGCCAAATTCTTAGCTATAGCTAGTTCATTATCCTTAAAAAAGCTATAGCTAATTCATAGGTAGTTAGTCCTACCTTAGTACCTCTAAGAAAACAATCTATAGGTACATGCATATAAGGATTGGCTGTGGGGGGTAGCAGTTGAATAGAAGATAATAGAAGTACTAATTGTGAGACAAGGTAGTTGAAGTTCGAATTTCTTATACAAAATACTGAAATATGAACCATCAAATTGAAAGAACAACTGGGTTTGGGATTTAATATCAAGCATTATCCTTTTTTTAGTGATGTCTGGTGAGAGTGAATGAGCACAGGGAATTGCACTGATTGATGGACTTATATGTGCATAACTTGCATTATCACTATAATGTTTAGTCAGCTTATGTAAAGTTTGAAGTCTGATTTCATAAGCTCCATTTTGTCAATCATGGTTTGTGTATTTTATGCAGCTTTGCTATAGACCAAGTGTTATTGTGTACACTATAGTTCTTCGGATGTATGGCCAAGTTGGAAAGATAAAATTAGCAGAAGAGATGTTTCTGGAAATGCTTGAGGTAGGATGTGAACCGGATGAGGTTGCTTGTGGGACCATGCTGTGTGCATATGCTAGGTGGGGCCGCCATAAAGACTTGATGCTGTTCTATTCCGCTGTGCGGAGGCGGGAGATTTTGCCCTCTGTTGCAGTATTCAATTTTATGCTATCTTCTTTCCAGAAGAAGAAGCTTCATGGGGATGTCATCGAGCTCTGGAAGGAAATGTTGGATGCTGGAGTGAAGCCCAACCGGTTTACATATACAGTTGCTATAAGCTCGTTAGTAAGGGAAGAACTTATGGAAGAGGCTTTACATACATTTTATGAAATGAAAAAGTCAAGATTTGTGCCGGAGGAAGCAACCTACAGCCTTCTGATCAGCTTAACTGCCAAAAATGGCAATCATGATGAGGCCATACAGCTTTATGAGGACATGAGGCTTCAAGATATTGTTCCTAGTAACTATACCTGTGCATCACTTTTGTCCTTGTATTATAAAATTGGTGATTATTCTAAAGCATTGTCGCTTTTTATGGAGATGGAGGCTAACAAAATCATACCAGATGAAGCCATCTATGGCATACTTGTTAGGATATATGGTAAACTTGGATTATATGAGGATGCACAAAGAACTTTTGATGAAGTTGAGAGTTTAGGACTGCTTAAAGATGAGAGGACATACATGGCGATGGCTCAAGTCCATATGAACTGTAAGAATAATGAGAGAGCGTTACATCTTTTGGAGCTCATGAAATCCAGAAATGTTGAGCTCTCTAGATTTGCATATATTGCCTTGCTTCAGTGTCATGTTGCAAATGATGATGTGGCATCTGCCGAAGATGCATTTCAAAGACTATTCAAGACAGGCATTCCTGATGCTGCTTCATGTAACGATATGCTTAGTTTGTACGTTAGAGTGGGTCTCCAGGAAAAGGCCAAATCATTTATTGTTCAGGTGAGAAAGGATGGTGTGCAGTTTGACGAGATTCTCTTCAGGACTGCTATTAATGTGTATTCAAAAGAGGGGATGATAAGTGATGCTGAAAAATTAGTGGAAGAGATGGAGAATGTGGGCTTGAATGTTGATAAGTTCATCAAGACATCTTTAATGGCCATGTATGCGCAATCTGGGGGGCTTAAAAGAGCAGAGGACTTGTTCACGACCTTAGAGAAACCTGATTCTACTGCACTCAGTGTTATGATTTGCCTCTACTTATCTACTGAGAGTGATGTAGACACCAAAAAAACGCTGGAGTTACTGTTGGAGACCTCAGGGGGCTTGTCTGTGGCTAGTCAACTCATCAATAAATTTGCTAGGGAAGGCAAGCGATTTCTTCTGTGGCTTATTTCTGTTCCTATCCTGTCTACGAAGTGATGAATCTTCCCTCATTTTTTTTTTTGAAATATTTGCTTTAGCATTGGCTGGTTCAGTTTTATGTGACCTTGAACAGTCACCTTAACTTTTACCTTCAGGAGATGTATCCAAAGCCAGGTTGCTCTATGATCATATGGTCGAGCAAGGGCATACTCCTGAGGACGTGGCTGTTGCTTCACTGATCAGTTTATATGGAAGGACACATCAACTAGGGGAGGCCCAAAGAATATTGGGAGAACTGTCAGATTCACCAAAATTTGGTAGTCAAATATACCAGTCTCTGATTGAATCCTATATCAAATGCGATGAAGTGGTGGAAGCAAGAAATCTTCACAAGGAAATGGTTGGCCAAGGGCATCCACAGGATGCTGTTACCGTCAGCATGCTTGTGAATGCATTGACTAGGCATGGTAAGTAAACAAAAATTATGTATGAACTAACCATTTAGAAACTGGTCCATTTGGTAAGTATAGAAAAAAGAATGTAAAAAAATATTCATTGTTCTGGGATTTTATTGTGATTGCTTTTCTTGCTTTCTAATTGCTACTCTGCCGGTTTTAGGTAAATACAAGGACGCGGAGGATATTATGCACGAAAGTTTTGAGGATGATGTGGAACTTGATACTATTGCATACAACACTTATATCAAGGCAATGCTAGAAGCAGGTTGAGAAGCACACTTTAAAAGCTCTAACAATGAGAAGAAAGCTTATGAACCAACAGAATTTACTATTGGCAGTAAGAGCTATAAACTGGTATTATTTGTGCAGGTAAACTGCACCTTGCTGCCAGCATATATACTCGCATGCTTTCCTCTGGTGTTCCTCCTTCAATTCAGACATATAACACCATGATTAGGTAAAAATAAAGTTGATTTGTGCTCCTTTTCTTTGTGTTTATGCTGAATTATTTGTATGGTTTGCAGATATTGTTTTGTTAATGCTTACTGAATGATGTGCTTCTATTCATATCTGTTTTGTTATTCATTAAATGTTCTTTTCCTTTTTCAATGATTAGTTTATTGTTCCTAATGATCAAGGCAAACCCTTTTTCTTTTGTTGAAAACTGATAGGGATCCTACTACCAAATATTATTAAATAAAACATGGGGTACAAAAGCGAAATATCACCCATTTGCAACTGGTTATCCAGTACAACAAATTATTCTGTTGCTAAAATTTTCTCACCCCTAGCTTTCCATGATGTATATTCTGGGAAAGGGAATCATGAATTTGTGATGCTTAAAATGTTTTGTTTTTCTCGTCTTTGTTTTCAATGAGTATTATTCTTCATCTATTTGCTATTTAGTGTGTATGGACGAGGAGGAAAGCTGGATAAAGCTGTTGAGATCTTCAACACTGCACAGAGCTTGGGTGTCTTGATTGATGAGAAAGCATATACTAACATGATTTCCTACTATGGGAAGGCAGGTAATTATCTACTTCCAATATCTAGCTTAAATGGTGTATTATTTTTATGTGGGGACGTTAAGTGAGAAGGTCTTGTGCATCCTCTGCGGATAAATTTGTCGAAGTTGTAAGAAGTAAAGACATGTGTGATCAATTAATTTTCTATTGGACTGTGAATTTGGGGATGAGTTTCTCCTTGTAGTTACATATGTTCATTTAGTTAATTAGATCCTATAATTTTTATATATAGTCTATAAAAGATTTTTTTTTTCACAACTTTTTCCTCATAATTAAGCAAGAAGAAAAAAAATAGTAGTATTCCATTTTGCTTTACTAGGAAATCATACTTATTGTATTAAAGAAGCTACTTGGAGTGTAGTTCACATGCTTCATTTTGTATTATAACCTGCACCCTTCATAATAATCTACCGATTTCATCACTACTTTCATCCATATTTCAGGCAAGTCCCAAGAAGCATCCCTCTTGTTTAATAGAATGAAAGAGGAAGGAATAAGGCCAGGGAAGGTATGCAACCTATCCAGGATGACTCCACTTCTGATATCTCAATAATTTCTTCATGTCCATTATTTCAACTAGTTTACATTCCTTCTGCTTGCCATGTTTCCTAATTCATTGCAGATCAGCTACGATACTATGGTCAACGTTTACGCAAAAGTTGGATCCCATACTGAAGCGGAGAAGCTCTTCCAAGATATGCAGAGGGATGGTCATTTTCCTAATTCTTTCACCTATCTTTCTCTCATTCGAGCTTATATTGAGAGTAAAAACTATCCAAAAGCAGAAGAAATCATAACTGAGATGGAAGAGGAAGGGATTTGCCCATCCGCTCATTACAACCTCCTTATCTTATCTCTGGCAAAAGCCGGGTTGGTCATGGAAGCTGGAAGAATCTATATTAAAATGAAGCAAATGGGATTGAGTCCTGATCTTCCAAGCTGTCGAAATCTGATGAGAGCTTATATGGATTACAGGCTTATTGACAAGGGCATCTCCTTGTTTGAGCAGATCAATGGAACAATGAAACCAGATAGTTTTGTTCTTAGTGCTGCTGTTCATCTCTACGAGTCTGCAAACAAGAAATGTGAAGCCGGTGAGGTTTTGGATTTGATGAACAAGGAAGGGGTCATGTTCCTGAGCAACCTGAGAGTAGGAACAAAGGTACAAGGAGACTGAGAGCTTATGTGAATATGAAATCGAAGCCTGTGTGATACTACAAAGAATAACTGAAAAGGAGCTGAAATCAGAGAGAATGCATACAAGAAGAGCAGGACTGACTGCTTTGCTTATCCCTGCTCAAAGAGTGAAAAACATAAAATTCTTATAGCTGAAATCAGAGAAGAGCAGCACTGAAATCTCCTGATGATTTTTTCATCTGAGAGTGGAGAAGTTGATGGAGTTACCGAACCACCTCTTACCTGGTTGATAGACCAAGGGGACTTGGATTTGAGTCTTACTCTTACTGGTAAGAAAAGATTTAATCATAAAAAGAATACTTACCTACCAAAGTAATGGAGTTGATTGTGCCATAGTATGTGCGATGAAAATGCCGCATACATTCCTACATTGTGAATGGATTGGCTTCCCAGCTGTTTGTTTTGGAGATGGAAAACAAATGGGATGATGAAACCTACATGGTTTCTTTGGGGGAGAATGGTTGATGGTGATGATGGTTATGACTATTATCATGGTGTTGCAAAGTTTCATACTTCATTTTGGATAAACTTGTTAAGGATTACTTATTTTTCTTTCCTTTGTCTTCCTTGTGAACTAGTGTACACACACTTCAAATCTTAAATGAGGGATGAAAATATTGCAGAGTTTGGTATTTTAATGCTCTCATGTGTATTGTATATTTTACTGCCATTTATAGTCTGATGCAATATAACAGTAAAGGAAGTAGACAGCCTTGTATACAGTAGTCTCATTTTGTATTCCATTTTTTCAGACAAGACAAAATATATGATTTTTTTTACACTCAATCTATTGAAACATATAATTCATTGTTATATGTTTTTATTAGATGAAATATATACATATAAAAAAAATTAAAATATGCATTTGATAAAATATGATCATAATAGTTAGGTACTTAGAACATTTCCATCTCATACCCAAGCATTTACTGAGTAAATTCACTCAAAACCCTCTTCAACCATTTATTCGTACCAAATCAAATTTTTACTCGATCCTTCAACTTCATTTTTAGTTGAATTATATTAGATGTTTCCCACTCCCTAAAACTTTCACCATCTCTTGAAAAAAAAAAATCTTCTTTCTTAAGTCTTCATCTTTGTTTTTCTAACTTTTTATTTTTACTCCAATAAAAAATTTATTTTTACTGTTTTTTCAAAAAATTAGATGATAATAATTTTTAAATTTAAATATCTTGAAGGAAAAAAATTGAGTAGTAAAAATGTTTGGGGAAAAAATTTTGAAAATGTTTATAGGAAATAATTAGAAGAAGAAGTAAATTTTTTAAAAGATTTGTGTAAAACACAAAGTAATGGTTGGAGACACATTATATCAAATAAAATTTTTACTCAAATTTTAAATAAAATTTAGATATAAGTTTGAGTAAAGATTAGAGATAACCTTAGATATTCGGGTCTGGATCTCATCAATAAAAGAGTGATATTTATAGAAAAACAATAAAAAAATTGTCATAACATCACGTAGTTAAAAATTAAAATTAGCACATTGAAATGTCACGTAGCAATCCCCCGTGAGATCCAGGCCTGATTTAATTTCTTGATATTCTGATTTTGCAAGAATTATATTCAATCAAAACTCATTTTTCAATAGCAACAAAAATAATTTGTAATTATAAAAAAATATTTTTTAAGAATATGAACAAATATATAATCCATTGAAATTCATTTTCAAAAGTAGCTTCAACCTGAAATCAGAACCGTTCATTAACATGTTCCTTGATTCGGTTCTAAAACATTCTATTCAATTTTTTTATTTTTAAGTTCCCTTGCAAACCATAGTATTTAGTGAACGATCCCTTATTTTTTATATTTATTTTTTAGTCCCCAAATTCAAAAAATAATATCTTTTTAATCTCTGATAGGGACCTATCCATAAATCATTTAATTTACTTTTTAATCCCTAATAGTGACTAAAAATGAAAATATCTTTTGAATCTGAGGATTAAAATCCAAATGCAAAAAAGTGAGGGATCGATAACTAGATATCATGATTTGTGGGGACTTCAAAATAAAAAGCACTTATTATTTCTAATGTTACTTTTAGCCCCCGTTTGGATGCCGGATAAGATCCAGATAACTCCAGATAACCCCGGATAAAATTTGAGTCCCGTTTGGAAAGCCCCGATAACACTGGATAAAATGTGCTAGAATAAACTGGTATAAAATGGTATATGGATTCCAATCAACCCCTAGAATAAAAATTATCTTAGGTTATTCCACCCAAAAAATAAGTGGGTCTACTGTCAAATCAACTGTCATCACCTCTTATAAATCATGAAATCAACTATCATTACTTTTTACATTTTATAAATTCTTATCCATACTTTATTCATATTTTACCCAAACAACAAAACATTTATTCTTACGATTCCCAACGAAAATAATTCAACACACAACCAAACACAAAATTAAGGGTGCAACTCGGGCGGGTTGGGTCGGGTTCGGGTCGGGTTGGACATTAACCCGCACTGCAGAGAGTCCAACCCGAACCCGAGCCCGAACCCGACCTCAACCCGAAGTGTTCAACCCGAACCCGAACCCGATCTCAACCCGCGGGTTCGGGTCGGGTTCGGGTTGAATTCGGGTTCGGTCGGGTTTGGGTCGGGTTCGGGTTGAATTCGGGCTCAAGTCGGGTTCAGCCGGGTTTGGGTCGGGTTCGGGTCGGGTTCGGGTTCGGGTCGGGTCGGGTTTAACACATAAAATATCATACAAAATATTTAAAAAACAACAAAACAAACTCTAATTAATTATTAATTAAACCTTATATATAAATAATTAAAAGTGAATATCTATAATAATTAACCCAAACACAACAAACATAGTGATACTCTAATTTGTGTAATTGTTTATTATGTTTTAGGAATTTAGGGTTTTGGATATAGATATGTTGTTATGGCAGCATAACATTTGTTAACCTGGGGGGTCGGGTTCGGGTTGAACCCGCGGGTTGAACCCCCCAACCCGAACCCAACCCGAATTGGGTTCGGGTTGGTTCGGGTTCGGGTCGGGTTGAACCCGACGCCAAAAAACACCAACCCGAACCCGCCCACGAGTCGGGTTGGGTCGGGTTGGGTCGGGTTCAACCCGCCCAAGTTGCACCCCTACACAAAATCATTTTATCTTTATTTATACTCACTTATACTCAATAAATAAATAATCAAGAATAAATCTGTATCCAAACGGGGGCTTAAGGGAAGCCGTACTCAATTCATCTTATTCCCGGAATTGCCAGTATCATCCTCTCTTTCGGCTCCAAACGAAATCCATCTCTCTCTCTCTCTAATGGCGGCAATCGTGAGAAAGCAAGCCTTGAAAACCCTAGATTCCTTCCGCGCCATCACCGCCCCCAACTCGAGAAGCCTCAGCGATCTCGTCAGCGCTCACACATCCAAATGGATGCAGGTTCTCCTCCGTCGATTCTCAGTTGACCTAGGTTTCGGTTAAGCTTTTTTTTTTTTTTTGATCTTATCCTTTTTTAGTTCACAAATCATTATTGGAGTCCATATAACACTGCATAATGTATTCCATTTTTTCATAGACTTGAACAATGAATCTTTTCCCGTGGAATTTATTGGTCAAGTTGGTGTCTTTGATGAGAACTCCAAGGATTCGGATTGAATGAGATGGGAAGTCTTTTGGGTTGCATGAGCTTTTAATCCCCCAGTTTCTTCAATTAACAACATTTTAATACCTCTGAGTAATGTTTCACTTTCACACTTACAATAATATGTATATAGCAAAATTTCTTTGGTGATGAGGAACCCTAACATTAGTTGGGAAAACCCTGGATGCATAGGATTACCTAAGTTCGAGGACATGGTGATGGACAGTTGTGCTATTGTTCTTGTGGAAATGGTGATGGACAATTGATGTATTGATGCATGAGTTCCCAAGCAGCTTTCTTGCTTCAGCACCAGAACAGCCCCTTTGTTTTTTCAAATTCACTGATCAATGATGTTAGGTCTTCTCCTCCACCTATTCCCCATTTGACGACTGATTCTCTCATCCTTTCTTAGAGTACTGGGTTTATAATATGTATTCCTCAACTTCAGAGGTTGTGGTTCCTTTTTTCTATTATGCCTTATCCTTGTCAAGTTCAATAGACTTCTCCAACCCATTTATGTGTTACTTCTTGGCTGCGAATATCTTATCCGTTGAAGGTCTTAGGATTATCATGGTCTTCTGGTACCATTTTTTTTTTTTTTTTGCGGTTTAGATTATTCCTAATTCCAACTTAAATTTCAACTTCGGAATGTTTCGGCATCAATCTCTTCCACTTTTTGATAGTGAATTACATCATTTCTCTCGATTCTGTTTTAGCATCACCCACACCCAAACTGAAGGACAGGGTTCAAATCTTACCTCTGCCTATGATAAGGCATATAGGGGAGAGACATATTTCAAAAATAAAATAAAATGTTGATTTGTGTAATTTTAAAATCTGGATTTGAAAACCAATCTTTTATTAAAAAAAACTTATATGTGCATGTTTACTGATGGGGGATTTTTATTAATTAAGAGAATTGCTCATCGAGTTCCATTTATTTCCTGACTGCATCAACCCTCCTCAAATCTCTTCCTTTGAATCATCATGAAGCGCATTTTGCCAATCTGTATGAAAGTTGTTGAAAGATATTATCAAATTTTTAGCTGCTGTATGTCTCATCGATGTATCACCTGCAAAATGCTTGAATAATGAAGAGCATTCCATGCTACTGGTGATGCCATCCTACTGTATCAATAGAAAATGTAGTTCTTGTATTGTCATTTAGCATCCAAGTTTACTGACAATAATCAATTATGGAAGATTGACTAATGAGCACTGGAGGGTGCCATGCTTCACCGATATATTCCATGTAGATTCTTCACCAATGATAATGGATCGTGCCCTCAATGTCAATGTCAGGAATCTATCTAACATGAAATAGGAGCATTACATTTTTCCTGATATAACATCAAAATGTATGTTTTCTCATCAGGTTTGTTCTAATTGTGCCATACTTGTCTCGCTGTAGGATACCAGTAAGAAATCACCGATGGAGTTGATCAATGAAGTGCCACCAATTAAAGTTGAAGGCAGAATTGTGGCCTGTGAAGGAGGTAATGATGAGTTTATTAACTTGTGCTTCAATACCATAATAGAAATGTTGGTAGCAAGCTCTACCTTGTTTAATAAAAAAACAAAAACTTGTGCTTCAATACTATTATCTAACATTGCACATGTTACTTGCAGACACTAATCCAGCCCTTGGCCACCCAATTGAATTCATTTGCCTTGACCTGAAAGAGCCTGCTGTCTGCAAATATTGTGGACTTCGCTTTGTTCAGAATCATCATCATCATCATTAGAAAGGTGTACCTTAGCTTGAATTTCGAGTAATAAATGTTGGGTTTGGCTGTAGTAATGTTTGATGATTGTAAGGTTCATGAATAATGGATTAATTATTTCAATGTATCCATGTTGTTCATTCTGCTTGATGAATACACACACACACACACACACACACAAATGAGGCATCCCATTGCATGGCTGAAGATCTACCAATGTACATCAATTTACATTGTTGTTGGATTGTCCTTTACAAGTTGACATGTTTTATGATATCATTTTAACTGGAGGTGCAGTTCGGACAGGTTGGGTAGGATTAGAGAATTGTCCAAGTCTAACCCACAAAGTAAAATGCATAATTTGAACAATAATTTGAACCGAACCCGAGTCCAAGCTGAGCTTTAATCCGTGGGTTCAGGTTGAGCCTGAATTGGGCCCGGTTTGGGCGCACGTGACATGTTGCTTACCTATGGGTAGAGGTGTCAAACGGGACGGGTCAGCTTGGCACGGGCCGTGCCGTCGTTTCTGACACAGCCCGTTAGGCACACGACACGGTTTATGCTGCGAGCCCCACCTCCATCCAACGGCTAGTCCAACTATTTGTGTATTTTTTATTCATTTTTTCATTTATTTAATTAATGTTCAATTGTTTATGTACTCAAGAAATTTAATATTCAATAAAATAAATATTTGTATTATCAACTCCTATTAGTTTTCAATTTTCATGAATGATTTATGTTTATTTTTTATTTTCAAACTTAAATCAACTAGTAAATTACATATTGAACTTAAAAAAAAAGACATTTAAACGGGCCAACCCGTTGGCCCGCCGGGCTAACACGGCACGGTACGGTCACATGAAACGGGCCGTGCCGTGCTGGCCCGCTAGCCAACCCGTTTTACACCTCTACCTATGGGGCTTATGCACCAAACATGAAATTTTGAGGCTTTGTTACACAATTCTTTTGCAACCTCAATTCCAGTTTAATATACCTCCCTCATGGCGTCACTCACATTAATGAGTATATGCCTCAAATTTGAATCCCCACATTTACCCAATGTACATAGTTTGCGAGTAACTCAAAGTTTTCCCAACTAATGTTTGGGATTTCTCATCTTCATGCATCAATAATTTCAATCTAAATCCTGCTCTAGACTACACTACGGACCGATATCAATAATGGTTTTCCCCAGTATTCTAGTGCTTGAAAACTGGAAGATCTGTTTTTCCCTCCCTCTCATCAAAAAAATCAGTTCCACTATATAACCAGTGAGGTTTACGTAAGTGTGAAAATCACATGATCCTGGAAGTCCTCTCCAAAGACAACCATTTTAATTTGAATTACAAAGTTGATTTACAAGAGTGGCTTCCTATTTTAAACAAAACACACCACCTGCAAAAGATTACAATTACCATACGCAGCCATTATATTGGTGAGAAAAAAACACTCACATTTACAAAATTTTACCTTCCGAGCTTCTGGCTCCTTCATGAAGGGAGATGCTTGTTGGCCATCCAACCACAAAAATATAAGATCAGAGATCAAAATTTACCCTTTCAGGAGACACTCTCTCCGAGGAAAGAAAATATACGCGTAATGAATGAGTGTGCTAGGTCGATGAGCTCAGACTCCTGAGGCTCTTTTAGGCCATCGTAAAACCTGCCTTTCCGAGACATCCTGTTCATGACATCGATCGTCAAGCCCAGTGTAGCTTTGCTGCTTGTTAGTGCTCCAAGGACGGCTGTCGCATAAATGGGATTTGATGCTAGTCTATTCAAGAGAATCAGCGCCTCCCTCATAAACAGATGCCTGCACATTCGGATTAATTAAAGACATTGAGCAATCCCTCACAATAACTGGGGTTATATATTCAGATATCTTTCTTAACATCCTTAAAATTTTAAATTCAGTTGACAAGCAATGAATATGTGCCTCTCATTTCTCTGTATCGTCCATTTTTTAGGGTTTGGCCAGAAAAAAGTTACCTATCTTTGCAGATGTCCTGCGTGTCAGCTAATCCTGAGGTTTCTGTTTCTGTCTCCATTGCCAACGCACGTATGACTAACTCTAGAAAATTTACACCCTGTGGTGTCCTTGAGCTTAAGAAGAATTCGAATCCAGATTTTCCAGAGGACGCTATAAAAGCCAATATAATGACTGCATGTCTGCGAAGTTTCATCTCCTGAAGAAAGGTGACACAAAACAGAAGAATGACTTGAGAACAAGTATTTTGAAATTGGCCCACTACAAATAATAAATGTTTTGAAGTTGCTAAGTTTTGCAAATGACAAGCAATGTCAAACATTTGGATTTGAAATATTTCTGCACCTAAGAAATCATGCCATTGTTCAAAGACTCAAGAAGTTGCTAAGTTTTGCAAATGACAAGCGATGTCGAACATTTGAATTTGAAATTATTTCTGCACCTAAGAAATCATGCCATTGTTCAAAGACTCAAACTAACTTCTGCAGAATAAATAAATAAAAAGCACTGGCCAGGTTGAGCAACAAAGATTGTGTGCATTTAGAAAATGCAGTGTGCTATTGGAAAACACCCTAAATGGCCCAATATGTGGTTTAATTTGTTAGCATAAAGAACCAGGATTTAGCTATAGCATGATGATCAACTTTTCCTCTCTTTTTTTTTGGGTGGGTGGGTGGGGGGAGGATGCCACCTCATTATATTAATAAAAGTGGAAAATCCAAAAAGAAGACAATATTCCTTTGCAAAATGACTATATCTGATTATATCCAGAACTTTCCACAACTTGTGGCTCAACCATTAACATCATATTTAAATTCTTTTGGAACTTATGCAAAAGAAACTATATACTTTTTTTTTTGAGTTTACTGATATGACAAGGGTCCTACGGTTCTCACATTATGCCAGACATGCAACAACAACAGGGACATGTTTGACCAGAAATGAACACAAACTCCGGAAGACTTAATATCATGATGCAGCATGGATATTTATATGTACATGAGCAAGACAGAGAACATGTTGAGCATAGTTCATACGCAAGAGCATGTTCACAAAGTGATAGAATGACTGACAATGACAACTTTGATGTCTGGTGACCAATGTAATCAAATGATGTCAGCATACTGGTTCATTCAGTTGGATCAAGCAGGAGGTATATAACAACTAAAGAAGCACAAAAATCCAAGTTAACCATATTACAGAATAACTCAAGATGCTCTCTCTTGTTATATCACATTTCTGTAAAAATACATGGTTACCAACATAATATGTAAAATATTGTCGATTTAAATGCATCCAATGACTTCCGTTGAGGTGACAGAAAACAGTTAAAAGGATCTAATGATGACAGACCAAATTTATATGACCTAACTAAATTATTTTTTATGAGACCAGTAATAAAAAACACGTGAAGGGATCTGATGAGCATTGTCTGCGAAGATACCTGGATTCCATTTCCTGCACAGATGACACACTCTGCCAGGCCTTCCAGAATACCGCTAAATACTCCCTGAAAAGTTGAAGTGTCTTTTTGGGCTCTGTCAACTTCTCCATCCTCCATGTTATCTTCATCTCTAATACAAAACTTCACAAGCAGTTTCGGACCTTCAATGCAATTCAGTAAAGCAATTACTCTTACTGATTATAATATCAAGAGAAACATTTGGGCACAAAACAAGGCTGAGGGGAGCACGGAATTTGAGTAATATCAAGTAGTGCAAATCAGCAGATCATTTAAGAGTAACAGAAATATCATTAAAAATCCATCATTTTCAACAGTACTTGGATTAGATATAAACATCATTTGATGTATAGTAATCACAGTTCCCTCTCAGTTATAATAACATTGACACTATAAAATACATTAGTTCTTTCATTTTTGGGCTGATATGCACAAATTTTTTTAAGCAAAACACTCGTCCTTTCCCAAGCACATTCAACCTTGTAGTGATTGAAAGGCACATCAGAAAGATGATTGAACAGACCAGATTAGCAAAGCCATTCCTTGTGCCAGTCTAGGCAGTATCCAGAACTGAACAAGTGAGAAGTATTATAAAAAGGAGTTCATCTGGAAGCAAAGAAGGAAGGTGAACCTACAATTCAAGAGAAGAAATAAAAGATGCACTGCTTGCTCTTGAACACGTGAGCCGACCTCTTTCCGCAGCAATCTCGATATGCTTTCAAACAGAGGCATTACACCAAACCTTCATCAAGTAGGATTTTCGTCAGCAAATAAAAAAAATTACATTATGTTGATACACACCAACTTCATTTCACTTACATTTCTCTTTCTGAACTGAATTAGTTTTCATGAGGATAAGATTCATTACAGAAATTGCTTCAACTCTTATGCACTCTTCTGTCTTTCTTGCAGTAATTTGATGCATCAAGTCAAATATTGAAATCCAATCAACAGAAGGAAAAGATGCGCTAATTCCAAAGCTTCTGTCTTTTTCATTATTTACACTTTCCAGGTGGCAATAATTCGTTTTCACTGACATTGAGTCTAGAAATGGCGCCTTGTCGTGCGCACTCTGAAGTTCAATAAACTCAGAAGTTGTGATATTAGGGTTGATGGCTTCCTTCACTCCGACAAAGGTAGTGAGTTGAGATTGAGAAGTAACTACAACATTTTCCCTGAGCAGAGTACACTGAAAGCAATCATATTGAAGTTCATAAGCACTTGCAGTAAAAAAATGTTAATAAAACTAATATCCACCTTCACCACTCCAATATTTACAAAATAATATGTTAAATAAATCCAAGGGTTGGAGTTCTATTGGACACTCGTGTCCGTGCCATAGCCAGACACCCAAACATGTGTCCCACTGCATTATTATATTAATCATTCAGGAAATGGCATTTCCAACACGCTGTCATGCCAGCATCTAATATGGATAACCATCTCCATGTTATTGTTTACAGATCAAATAATCATTATCTCAGGAAATTCTGAAACACATAGATGATAGACCTAGCATATGCCATATGATAATGATATTCATAACTAATAATAGAAGAAAAAGGTAGAATGGAAATAAATTGGACATATCATAAAGCCTTCTTCTTCTTACTTCTTATTCTTCTTTTTTTTTTTGGGGGGGGGGGGGGGGGTAAATTTTGGGACTCGAATCACTGACCCATTGGTTGCAAATTCTCTACATTTTATTCACATATACCAAATATTTGAAAAGTAGGCCCCCTCCACTCTAAACCACGAAGGCAATAGCTTAATGCATAAACCACATCTAAATTAATATTCCTGAACTTTCCATTTTACAGAAACAGTTGGATGATATTTGGACTTACGGAAAGCTAAACTAAACAAAAACAATTTCTAATGACAGGTTCAGATACATAAAATATGACAATACATATTTAAAAAGTCAAAAAGGCAAAAGCTACCTTTTGCCCAGTCTTATGTCACAACTCAGCACGTGTTGTAAGGTAAGGTGTAATATACGAAGAGACCTATGGATCACAACTTTCTGCAGAAAATAAAGAATATTAATAGAGAGGAAATTGAAAAAAGACATCTCTATTTGGAACACAAATCAACACATTAAGTGCATTTGGTACTCTTAGTTTGACAGAAATATTGTGCTTTTATTGGGTACTCTCCAATTGTGATCTGCATGTGGTTTCAACCCATCCCAAGAAGGAGCTTTCAAAGTGGAAGTTCAAAACAGAAAGTAATATGGATCTCATCATAATAATTTTGGACAACTCAATACAGATTTCATATAGTTTGAAGTACAATTACCACTCTTCATCTGCACTCAGGACCCTTCCCCACCAAGTTGCTTAATATTACATGATTACATCACTAATGCTTTCATGATAGAATTTCAGAACTTCACCCTTTTTTCGTATTATCAATGTTAATATCAATATTTAAAATTGATTACAAAAAATAGCACAAATACATGGAGCATTCATGCTCATTGCAAACTATTTAACTAATTAAATCATCCCATTTATGAAACTCCAAACTATTCACCTACATTTTCAAGGTTGCAGAGGTCAAGTATTGCTCCAAGAAAATCTTGCAGTGCCACAACTCCACTATTTAACTGTCAATTCACAAGAAAAATAAGTTAGCTTTTCAGTTTACACCATATTCCTGGATGATGGAAATAGCATCACCTAAAAATTGAACAGTGTTGACCTTTCCCAGTGTCAAAACCATTGCATGGCGTTCTATCATGGGCAGCATCTTAAGTTCAAGAACTATTTATAATGAACCCATGATATGCATGAACTTTATAGCTTGAAAATAAGGATATTGAATTTCCAGAATCTAAGATAAATTCTTGCATTATTTACTGCAATACCTTCATTAGTGTGGTATATAAATGAGACACTTTGGCAGCATCAACTGACGAAATAGGTTGCATGGGCACATCCACAGCCACATCAGATAATATATCATCTCCCAGATAGTCCAAAGCTATTTTGGTGGACATACTCATGAATCTGAAAAGCACATAAAAGTCTTTTGCACATGTAGCAAATAGCTTGGAGACAATATTTGCTGATCTTTTGTTGCCTGAAAGACCCCAGATTGCAAGCAATGTGTTTGAGAGATCATTATTTATGGATATCACATCTTTTGCGGTAGAAAGGCTACAATCCTCAACAGGATCTGTTTGGATAGAAAGGCTACAATCCTCAACAGGATCTGTTTGGATCCCTACAACTTTAGTGCACTTCTCCTGAACAGTTTTTTTTAGGGAAAGCAGCCTGTATTATTCATTATTTATGAGAATAAATTATTGACACAAGCAGAACAAGTCAGGATACGAGTCCTAATTACCTGAACACAGAATCCACTTGAGGATGTCAATCCTAATTAACATCAAGTCAAGTCAAGAGACAAATATATCTACATAAGCATGGAATGCCAATATAAAAGTTGAAGACAAGTTCGAGTCCATTCTCACCATTATCAATTAATATGCAATGATCTGGTTCAGAGACTGCAATTCCATCAGTTTCAACAATCTTTTTGAAAGTATTACACCTTCCATGTACTTGACCGTCTGGAGGTAGCTCAAATGTAGATTCAACCGCATTTTTGGAATTATTATACAGTGTTTTTCCTCTCCTCTCCTTACCCTTTGCAGTGCCCAGAGAACAATTGGCTATAGATAAAGGATATCTAAGGACATTTTGGTCACTGCCAATCCCTTTGCTGTGAAGCCGCAAAGTAGGTTGAGATCGATCGGGTATTGAAACTTCATGTTCCCTGCCAGAAATAAAATTAACATCAATTTCACATATACAAAGGGTATACAACAAATCCTGCTTCAAATTCTATAAGTAGCCAATCCTCAATTTACATAAATTACCCAAAAAAATATAGTGGCAACAACATGCTCAATGTTGGCAAGCCATGAATGACATTTGGCAGGGATAGCAACAAAGTCACCCTGCCAACAGACATCTCGTGTGTCACTCTTTTTTCATCCTCTTTCCATCATATAATAATAGTTTACAAGGATCGGAAAACATTAGAAACAAAACTACTCCCTTCACTAGATGGTTTTGGTCAACCTACACTACTATGACCAACTGGAAAAACAAGGTCAGTTCCACTAACCTCTCTGTCTTCAAAATGTTGATCTCAGTTTCTTTTGAACTGATCTCCAAGAAGGCACGGTTGAGCTGCTCATCCTTGCTGTCCCTTTCCCTTTGAAGCTCCAGGCATTCATTTTTCTGGAAGTGTATAACCAATCGTTTGATTCAAGAATCCCATCTAGAAAATTGAGCATGGCAGCTCTAAGACAGCTCAGAATATGCAGAACAAGTGCCACATGGAGCAGTCATAATAGGCTAAAAGGAAGAATAGCCATGATATCAAATCGAAAAAATATTAAAGATGAGGATTATACAGTAAACAAGATTATAATCCTTGTGTTAAATACAACACTCAGCTACTTGTCTAAAAATTTTATAACACCCTCTGAGACGAGCATTGAAGGACAACTAAAAGCACATTTTTTTAATACACTTAAATGTCAAAAAAAAGACTGCAATTACAATCATCACAATCCAAACAGGAAAAAATGCGGAGAAAGTCCCTTTTTTCAATGAAATCTCAATATTGAGCAACATATATATCAAAAAATGAAAACTTTTAAAGAGAAATCAATACATTTATACCAGAAGAGCTTTTTGGACACACAAAAATAGTTCCTTTATTGCAACGACAAACCCTAAAGAGAAAAAAAAAAGCTTATCAATCTCCACGGAATGCAGTATTAACAGAACCATAGAGAAGATGAAATGAGAAAAACATACCGCTTGATTGAGCTGTGCTGTGACCTTTCCCAACTCCTTCTACAAAAACCAATCACACCGATCAATAAAGATTATCGAAGCGATATAGATGAGGGATGAAAACAAGACCAAAAACCAAACCTTCAATCGCTCGATCTCCCTATTATCGCCACCGCGACCGCCGACTCTCCATCCAACGTCCCTCGGAAACCGAGCGGGGTCGCCGACGTGGAAATCATTCTCAGGTCGGCTCGCTGGCTCCGGCCTCTCCACAAACCTCTGAGAGAGCTCCCGAGGTGGAGAGAAGCTGATGAACTCCGCTCCTCCTCCTCCGCCGCCGCCGCCGCCGAGGTGGGAGGAGGAGGGAGCGGCGAATGCGGCGGATTGAGTAGGGTTTCGGGAGGAGATCGCTTCGAGCTCGATCTGGAGGACCTGGTTGAGGAAATTCTCGTCCCAGTCGTTCAAATCGTTCTCTTCCACGCTCATCGTGCTCTCTCTCTTTCACGCGCGCGCGCACACAGAGCACGCACCGATCGAATGGGGTTTAGTAGGGCTTTCTGGGTGGTGCACCTTGGGCCGGGTCCACCCGAACCCCTGAATGGGCCTAAATGGATCGTGGGCTGGGTTGGGTTGGGTTTTGATGAGTAAAAGGAGGAGTATTGATGCACCCGTTCTGCAACCCTGCACATTGTTATGGTGTTGAGTTCTATCAAATAGCATAATTTTTTTTAATTTTTAATAAAAATTTATTATTATATCTCAATATATATTTTATTTAATATAATAATATATATTTTAATAATATTATATATTTAAAAAAAAAAAAATGATATGTTCAGTTTTACGTACCTGTAATCTATATTGATTTTTTTTAAAAAAAAAAATACATATGCCTATTAGAAATCAAGCTTGGATTAAGTTGGTATGAGATCAAATACTAGTGAACACTGTAGGTTCAATTATTATTTTAATATAAAACTAATATAAAAAAAAAAATGATGACACAAATAAAGAAGGTTCTAAAATACTAGTGATTAGAATAATAAATAAATAGAATAGATGGAAAAAAGTTTTTTGTTTAAATCGAATCTGTTGAATATTTGATTGGAAATAAAAAATTCGAAAGTTTAATTTCCGGTCCGACTAATGTGAGATTTGAGGGTTCATTGTTTCCAAAGATGGAGTTTACTTTAAACATATATTTCAAATTAAAAGTTATTCCGAGATCTTCGCCGATTTATAGTTTCACAAACTTGAGCTTCACCAATATATATATACTCACATATATTCACAAACACACACCTCCGACGTCTCATTATTTCTCTGAAGACAAAAAGAAAAACAGGGGAAGATGAGTTGGGGATTGAAGGAGTGGGACATCGATTTCAAGAAGGCGTTTTCGAGCGACACGAGGGGTTGGAATAACGGATTATGGGATGAGACGCGGCGGTCCGACGTCGCAGCGGGTGATCGCGTTCAAAACGTGGTAACCGACACACGTGTCCGCCATGAAAATCACAAGGTTTCTTTCTTTCTTTCTTTCATATGTTTTGATTTTAACTTTTTAGAATGTTAAAAATTCAATATAAGTTATCAAATGTCTCAACTTATAAAAAAATAATGTATGGATTTTGTCAAAAATCAAACTAAAAGTTAAAAACAGTTTTTCAAATGCATTTAGGGTTATTTAATTTCCACTCTTCCTAAAACAAGTAAATTGTTAAAAAGCACATCCAAAACACAATATTATTATAAACCCCTTATTTTATCTCAATATATGTGTATCGACTATTTTACTATTTTCATTAATGAAAAAAGTCTTAAATATCCTTCTTCAACCTCTTGAAATTTTTTTTAAGTGTTGGAGATTCATTTTTAACATATATAGAGTTAAAATAATGTTTCATTCAATAAAAAACGAAAAGAAATCAATAGTCTCAAAATACAATATTTCACCACATTGACTGTTAGGTTTTTTTACAAAACTAGATAACATTTAAGGGGTTTATGATAATATTGTGTTTTAAAGGGTGTTTTTTTTTTTAAAATAATTTGCATGTTTTATGTTTTAGGAGGAGTGGAAACTGAATAACCCTTTTCTTATTCATTGTTTTTTATATTTAAAATATAAACTTATGATCGGATATCATATTCTATTACTCTTGTGCCTCAACATAAAAAATACATGGATTCTTTTTGCTATTATTTAGATAGCGATACAATTGTACTAGTTGAATAAATGATTGAATTTTTAGTTTTTTGTTGTTTGAATAAATAATGGATAGTTGAGGATTGTGCCCCCCTTTTTTTTAAATTTATATTTATAAGAGTTGTACACCATTACTTCAATTTAGTTTATTTAGCTCTTGTAGTCAAGGATATTCGGGTATATAAAATAGTTATACAAGGTGAAAAAATAATTAAATAAATTAATCTATTCCTTGATATTCCTTTATTTATTTAATTGATTTTTTTATCTTTTGTGTTTGTTATATCTGATTGAGACTGCAAATGAGACTAATACATTATCTTTTTTTACTTAATTACATCACATAAATGTGAAGCATTTAAAATAATGGCCAAGGCCATCAGGCCATGCATCATCTATTCATGTTGCATTTTTTTTATCAGACTTGTTCATGTGTACTAACCCTAATTTCTATACTTGAATTTCTCTAGTCGCCTGAATGCCAAGAGCTTGTGAAAGATGGAGGTGACAAAGATCATAAACTGCAAGTCCCTTTTGCAAATGGAAGTGATCCAAGACAGGGAGGAGCCACCAGTCCATGCCAAGCAAAACAACAACAGTGTCTGTGCCTGCCTATGTGATGCATATATATATTCAGTATGATGTTGTGAGGTCTTTGAAAAATTTATGGGTCTTTGAGAAAATTTTAAGTGGGTCGAAATTCATAATAATTGTTTTGTTAAATCTTTGCTGGAGTTGATATTTATATTTTGTTAAATTCAAAGAAACAGTTATTTGTATGGGTTGGAGAAGTTACTCTTTTTAGCAATTTAGCTTGAACCATATTTTAAAAAAAATTATGAAAACTGTTATCAACCAGCTTTAATTTCCTAAAAAAATTTCATTTGTTGTGCAATATGGATGTTATTCTTTCTTCCATAGGCAATGCATGATTTTTGAAATTTAAACAAAATGTTGACTCTTTAAAATTAAATTTGAAAGATTAATATTCATGATACTTACTATAAAGAAGGCTGGATTAATTATTTTTGTGTTTTTGAATCGACTCTCATTTATTTCGAAACAGAAAAGATTTTGTTAAGAATTTGGAGATTGAAGATTTAAAAGAGATGTGGTTTTTTAAATAAAAAAGATTTGATACGGTACTAATTGTTGACTTGAATTTCAAAACCGAATATTTCGGTCATTCCTAACGAATTATATTCTTTAATTTAACGAGTTACTCAAAACGGTTAATTAGTTTTGACCAATTAAATCCAACTTCTCTGCTTAGCCCAAACATAAATGAGTAAAAATGTCAAACTACCATTGAAAAAGAAAAATACTCAGATATATATGTAACAAACAAAGTTATTCTGTTTCAATTCTTAGTGATAAAAAATCCACTATTTCCCTCCACATTGGATTGCGATATAAGATATTTCATAATAAATAATTACACTAGAGTGAAATTAATGTATTGATATAGAAATTGGGGGAGGAGGGTTAGAATGGAATATGGGAGATAAGTTCAAAAATCTATTTATTAGTAAGGAATATGTAGATATATGAGAATAAAGTGATATTGATATTCCAGACCCCTAAAATTGTGTTAGTAAGGGGATTCACATATCAAATCATCTGTCACCATCATTTATAAATCAGAGGTTTTACATGTCAATTCATTTTTTCAACTTTTATAATTTCTTATATATATTTTATTCACCTTTGATCCACTATTTATTTATGGACAACCAACAAAACTTCATTACTACTTTTCCAACAAAAATAACTCAAAACCAATGCTGTGAAAGGCCGAGCGGTTGAGTAGGGACTAAAGATTGATCGGCTAGGTGGGGATTAATCAGAGATTAATCATTTACTTTGTAGAATAATAAATATAATGCATATACATAAAAATATTATATATATAATCATTTTAGACTACAAAATACTAACAAAGTAATATTAAAACAAAATTAATAATATATAAGTATAATCGAAATAGCATAAAAAACTTAAATAATAGATATAAAATGTATAAAATAATTTAATAGTTTATTAGTTAACTATGAATTAATAAAAAAAATGACTAAACACTAAGCACCTGGGTTGGGACCATGTCGGCCTAGGCTGGGGATTGATCGGGGTTTAAAAGAAGCTTTTAAAACAATGTTGAAAACACAACTACACAGAAAAAAAGGCTTATTCTTCATCTATTTTTGGAATGATTATAATCATATAATAAAATATAGGGAAAAATCTATATAACCCCCTCTAAACACATCATAAATGCAAATAACCCCTTGCGGTTAAAAATTCTTAACAGAGTTGGAATATTTGGGACATATTTCATTATCTAAACCATGATTAACAAATATATGTTCTTTTATCCCTATGAAAACAGCTAATACTTTTTAAAAAAACCCTCATATTTTTACTTTTACACTCTTTTAAGGGTTTATTTTTAAATATTGACTATTTTTAGAGGATTAAAAGAGCACATATTTGTTAATCATGGTTTACATAATGAACTATATCCTGAATATTCCAACTCGGTTAAAAAGGAGGTTATTTATATTTATGGTATGTTTACATAGGGTTATATGAATATATTGAGTTTACATGGGGTATATGGATATCAGGTAGGTTATATAGATTTTTCCCTAAAATATATATTACTTCTATGGGCTTTGACTTATCAATCCTTCTTGAACCATGAGTGCACTTTATACATGTGCACGCATGCTGACATGCATGTGCATTGTTTTGAAGGTCCTTCTGTATATAGCAGTACTATTTAGTACCTAGTATCTGATAAACCAAGTTGTATCCATCAGAGCTACTACCTTCATTGTGTGCTAACTGCTGCTGTGGTTTTTTAAAAGCAACAACAGCAGTCTTCGCTTTCAATGTTTCCAAATTCACCGAAGTTTCGGCTTGTGCTTCGAAATTAAAAAACAAAAAAGGCTTTGGTGGATCTGGTACCGACGCACCGTCAATTAGTGGGCCGTTCAATGTCAATTGGGTGACCCCAGTTTCATCTGGTGCTGGTTTTTTTCATAGACAGGATCCTTTTCTGCTTGCTTGACCAGGATCTTTTTGTTTTTAGTTTAAAAAATATATATATGAAAAATCTATAACACACAGTAAACTGTTTGAATTTTTTTTAAAGTACATGTAAGTGATGTAACCCTTCAAATATCTATGCAAATTCAAATAATTTCGTGAATTAAATTTACGTTGACAGATGAAGAATATTATGTGAATATTCTGTTTTTGATTGAAAATATAATATACAAAAAAAATTTCTTTAATGTGTTAAAAATATAAAAAATCATATGTAAATGACGATTCATCTATCTGAATATGTTATAAAACTATGTTGGGGGGGAGGGGGTAAAATCGTCATTTATAGATGATTTTTCGCATTTGTAACATATTATAGGAGATTGTTTGTATATATTGTTTTCAACCAGTTTTAACTAAATTGAATATTCATATAATATTCATTATTTGTGATGTACGACAGATTATGCAGATGGGACCGTCAAAAGTGGTCCACCAAATATATTCAAATCAATGGTCACGATCTCGGAATCGCACGAAATTTGACATGGTGAAATATATCGAGGAAATCTTCTGGATTAGTTGTTATACAACTAACAATTTTTATTTTTTGAAAATTCATTTATTTAGGACTTTAAATTAGAGATTTTACTATTTTTAGTAAGTTTTAGATTTATGATATCTCAATCATAACATATCGGAATTGATTTCTATCAATTCCTATGATCATTTAGGATCTCATAGAATCTGAAAAATTAGTTTTCGGATTTTACTATTTTTAGTAATTTTTTTATTTTATGCTATTAGTATAAATATTAGACTTGTAATTTAGGGTTTTAAGTTTTTATCAATAATATTTCAAAATTTTCCTCTGTTTTGAGGCTTCTTCCTTGTGGATTCAAGGGTTCCTTGTGGATTCAAGGTGTTTATGAGATCTCAACGCTAGTTGAATCTTTTTATCTAGTTTTTCGCTGCGTTAGTTGGTATCAGAGCGAGGATTTGCCTTGCTGTGATGGCAAATAATGGAGGGGGAGACAACCAATCTAATGACGCTGGTCGTGGATTGGAGGATCTGTGTAAGGCGGTCGAGGAACAACGTGATCAGATGCGAGAACAACGAGATCAGATGCGAGAACAACTGCAGGAGATCCGCATGATGATCGCTGGCTTGAACCTCAACGTCAACAACAGACATCCTAAAAGTGATAGGATACGCGCTAAGGGATTTGCCAAAGGTCGACCTATTGCTCGGAACATCGTTCGACACCCCACTCATTATCAATTTGATGATGAGGAAGATTCGGATGATAAAGATGATGGACTTCATGGATATCAACCGGGGAGGCGGCGTATGAAATACAATGATTATCGATTGAAGGCGGATATTCCGTATTTCAATGGTAATATGCAGATCGAGGATTTTCTCGATTGGATCTCGGAGGTCGAAAGATTCTTTGAGATGATGGAGGTTCCCGAAGAAAAGATGGTCAAATTGGTGGCTTTTCGATTGAAGAGCGGGGCCGCCGCTTGGTGGGACCAACTTCAGAGAACCCAACAACGGCAAGGAAGGGCACTTGTTCGTACGTGGAGGAAGATGACAAAACTTCTCATGGATCAATTTCTACCATTAAATTATGAACGATATGTGCCCCCATTGTATCAAAATTGTCGCCAAACCGCAATGGTAGAATCACAATTAGAGAGATCAAGCGTGCACGTTATGGTTGATGAATCGATGGAGGTGACCAAAGAAAGTCTTTCAAAAATTCAGAAGTGTCCGAAGATGGAACCCTATGATCAACATCTGGTTGAATCAAATATTGATGATGACAAAAGGAACAACACAACTGACTGCGATGATATATATGATGGTGCTGAGTTCGCAAACGAAGAAGGAGAGCGGGTCAACTTCATCGTTGAACCAGAGATCGATGAGGACATGAGCAATAAAGAAGCAGAGGATGTTGTTTTTTCTGGTGATTCTGAAGATATTATTGGAGGAGAACAAGAGGAGTTATTTTCACTATCCTTAGCGGTGATCCCCAAGATAGAAGAAACCCTACAGAAGCTCGTGTTGCAGGATATGTGCACCATCAACAAAAGTGTTTTCGATGTCATCATCAACAATGATAATGATGAATACTTCGCGACTACTATAATGGTGAAGGAATTTTGGCTACAAATCGAGGTGCATTCAATTTTCTACATGATCGGTTATATTGAGAAGAAATTTGAAGTCAAGAAAACGTCTCTTCTCTTGCCAAAGGTGAAATACAAAGAAACATCAATTGAAGAGCGGAAGAACTCGAGGACGAGTTCTTTTGAAGAAGAGGAGTCTGATGTAGGACAGATTATGCAGATGGGACCGTCAAAAGTGGTCCACCAAATATATTCAAATCAATGGTCACGATCTCGGAATCGCACGAAATCTGACATGGTGAAATATATCGAGGAAATCTTCTGGATTAGTTGTTATACAACTAACAATTTTTATTTTTCAAAAATTCATTTATTTAGGGCTTTAAATTAGAGATTTTACTATTTTTAGTAAGTTTTAGATTTATGATATCTCAATCATAACATATCGGAATTGATTTCTATCAATTCCTATGATCATTTAGGATCTCATAGAATCTGAAAAATTAGTTTTCGGATTTTACTATTTTTAGTAATTTTTTTATTTTATGCTATTAGTATAAATATCAGACTTGTAATTTAGGGTTTTAAGTTATTATCAATAATATTTTGAATTTTCCTCTGTTTTAAGGTTTCTTCATTGTGGATTCAAGGGTTCCTTGTAGATTCAAGGTGTTTATGAGATCTCAACGCTAGTTGTATCTTTTTATCTAGTTTTTCGCTGCGTTAATTTGTTATCAAAAATTTAATGCAAGGGGTTATTTGGATTTACATAGGTATTTTATGGGGTTGTATGGATTTCAGGAAGTTCACAGGGTTTAATATGGATTTTTCAAGACATCAATTTTTTTGAATTTTTAAATTCACACTCATATTAAATTTAAATTTAAGTAAAAATTACATAAAATCATCCCTACCCCTAACCCAATCCTATACTAAATGAAGAGAAACTTAAAAATTTAATCAAATTAAGAGGGACCAAAATTTTACCTAAAATTTTACCCCAGCTCCTTTTTAGGCCAAATCAATGAATAAATGAGAGATAAGATTTGAATAAATAATAAGACACATCATTCCAACATTTTTTTTACAAATCCTTAAAAAAAATGCAAGAACAAAATGACTTGCCTTAAATTCTGTCTTACAAATAAAAAGCTAATTAATGACTTTTGGGATGACAAAAAATTTGCTTCGGAGCACCCACGATCAGTCCTAATTAATGTCTTAATTACTACGAGGTGGACTTATGTTTGACGACCTGGGTCCCACTGTATTTAGCTGTGACTGATATAAATTGACCGTTTTGAATTTACTTGTCCTAAATTTCATCGACCCCTCCATTTGTTTTTTCACTCTTGCAAATGTAGATTATCTTACAATATGTCTAAAATGTAAAAAAAATTGTAAATGATGATTTTAACTTTTTGGATAGAGTTTTATAATTTATTTAAATGGATAAAATCATCAGTTATAAATGGTTTTTCACATTTTAAATAAATGGTAGATTTTTTTTTGCATATTATGTTTTCAGTAAAGGTTAACCAAATGAAATATTCAGATAATATTTTTCATCTGTTTTAGATTTAGATTTACATAGATGTTTTCAAGTGATTATATGAACTTTAAGAAAAATCAACAAATTATATATATTTCATGCAGTTTACAGGAGGTTATTTGGATTTTTTTTCTTTTTAAAAACTAATATATGTCATACCAAAAATGTAAATTTTTTCATGATAAATGTAATACATGAAACTATTGAATGAAAAATGCAAAATAAATAAATAAATAAAATGACGTATATCTAACAATGCTTAATTTGTAGTATAGAATATTAAAAATCATGCATAACATATTGATATGTGCCCCTAGGTGTGTACCTGCACTCCCTGCCCTTCATTACCTGATCTCCAGACAACCACCCTTTTCCCGCCACGTGGCAGTACCCATATCTTAACTGAAGACAGATGAAATGACTACCAAGCTTCTCTGAAAAAGCATCCATCCATGTCTAGATTTTCAACAAAGAATATTCCATTAAATCAATTCATTAATTAATTTATTGTTTATTATTATGAGAACTAAGAGGAGACAGAGATCCCCATGTATTAGATTCCAAACCATGTCCCAACTCACCATTCCCACCTCAAAATACACCCCCAAACCTTTGTCAAAAACAAGTGGCCATTGCCAACTAATATAAAATCAACCAATATTAAATCAACTGAAATCAACCCATACATTCTTCCATCCCAACATCCAAAACCCACATCCACAAATTCCAAAAATCTCAAAAACAATAAAAACCCAACTTTGAATTCTCTCAATGATCACCACATCATAATCCCAAACTTCATTCCTCCATCTCCTCCAACTCTCTATCATCCACAAATTCCCAAAACTCAAAAAAAATAAAAACCCAAACTTTGAATTCTCTCAATAACCAACCACCACATCAAAACCCAAAACTTCATGCCTCCATCTCCTTAAAACAGAGATACAGAGAGAGAGAGAGAGAGAGAGAGAGAGAGAGAGAGAGAAGAAGAAGAAAAAATGGCAGCCTGTACAGTGTACTCCACCTGTTCAGTCTCCTCCCCAACAACAACAAAGACCCACTTCAACTTCATCTTCCACAACCCAAGAACAACCACCACCCGCAACTACAAAAACAGAGCAACCCAAATCTCATGCTCTGTTACAGAACCCAAAACCGTCGTGATAGGTCTCGCCGCCGACTCGGGGTGCGGGAAGAGCACGTTCATGAGGCGGCTGACGAGCGTGTTCGGGGGCGCCGCCGAGCCGCCGAAGGGAGGGAACCCGGATTCGAACACCCTCATAAGTGATACAACGACGGTGATATGTTTGGATGACTATCACTCATTGGACAGGACGGGGAGGAAGGAGAAGGGGGTGACGGCGCTGGACCCGAGAGCCAATGATTTTGATCTTATGTATGAGCAGGTGAAGGCCATTAAAAATGGGGTCGCTGTAGAGAAGCCTATATATAACCATGTCACTGGTTTGCTTGACCCGCCGGAGCTCATTCAGCCGCCTAAGATTCTTGTCGTTGAAGGGTTGCACCCAATGTGAGTTCCTCATATCTTCTTTTCTCTCTCTCATAGTCCGGATTCAGTTAGAACTAGCTTCGATCAATTCTATTAGAATTGAACTGCACAATTCATTAATCAAATTGTATAATTAATTGTTAGGTACATGTTTTTAAGTATTATCAATACTCAATTGGAGAATGAATATGTATCCAATAATTGATTGTGCAGTTCAAGATCGCAACCAGTTTTGATTGGATCCAGAGTACTGTTTCAAGTGGGGGTTTATTTATTTGTTTGTTTATTTAATTTTGTTTGCTTTGATGTTGTTTTGTTTTCTTTTAAATTTTGAGGTGGGTGGTTGGGGTGTCGTGTCCAATGTTTCTTTGTTCTTTAGGGATTGTTGCAAATATACCCCTTCAAAAATCCTATATTATCAAAATACTTCTTTTAAAAATTTATAATGGCCATCAATACTCCTCGAAAATTGTTAAATTATATGCACATGCTCTTTTTTGAGAGGTATTTATGCACAATATAAATAAGTTAAAATTTACAATAATATTACTCAAAAGGGCATTTATGAGCAATTTAAGTCATTTTGAGGGGTTCACAAGGAATATTTTTAGAGAGTTAGATTATTTTAGGGGTATATATACAAAAACCCTTTTTTTTACAATTTGGTTATGTAAGTTATTTAATTTTTTGGAATTTTTTTTAAGGTAAGTAGTGTATTTGAACTTAAGTCATCACTTAGTTAGTGGTGTCCCGTATATATTTTGTTTAGAATCTTTCGGTCATGTATTCATTAATGGACATTTCATGTCACATTTCATCTTCATCGAATCTACTAGAATTAGATTAGTGAAAAAGAAGAATTGAGTTATCAAATTGGCATTAAATGATGGATTTTTTAAAATGGTGGCTTTTGTTGTGTTTTGTAACCCCATCTACTGTCTAGAGAGTATATATACTAATGTATTATCCACTCCACTAATGCAGTGTGAAAAAATTTAAGTTTTTTGTTGTTTCAAAAAAAGTGTGTACTAATATATTTAAACATATTTCCATTTTCATAATAGTATGTATTTCATTAGATGAGTATATATATTGTTTTTTTTATTCTTACATTGTGGTGGGTTGCGGTGGACTAGGGGTGGTGAGCATTTTTCTTGTGTTTGTTTATTGTAGGTTTTATTTTTTATTATGTTGTTTTTTTAAAAAATTACAATTTGATTATTTAATTTTTGAAATCATAGATTTTTTTTGTTTATGCAAGTGTCAAACTTGAACCCCAGATCTCATACTTGTAAATTTTGTTATCAATGTGCACATTCATAAGGGACAAAAAAAATCTTTGTGCATGATTTAGGTGGATAACAAATTCAATATGTCTGTAACACCTACCTATTCATTCTGTTCAGGTACGATCCCCGTGTTAGAGAACTCCTGGACTTCAGCATCTACTTAGACATAAGCAATGAAGTCAAATTTGCTTGGAAGATCCAGGTGAGCCTGAAAACCATTTCTGAGTTTCTTCTATACATATGCATTCATTACATCAGCTGATCTTGAATGGTAGTTTTGCAGAGAGACATGGCCGAACGCGGGCACAGTCTCGAAAGCATCAAAGCCAGCATTGAATCTCGCAAGCCCGACTTCGATGCCTACATTGGTAAATATTTAAAATCACTCTTCACAATCTGGTGGTATCTGCAGAATTCCAGGAACTGGCATTTCGCCTTACATTTCTTTGTGTTTCCAGACCCGCAAAAGCAATATGCGGATGCTGTGATTGAGGTTTTGCCTACACAACTGATCCCAGGCGACAACGAAGGGAAGGTGTTGAGGGTACGCCTGATAATGAAGGAGGGAGTGAAGTATTTCAGCCCTGTTTACCTTTTCGACGAAGGTTCCACCATATCGTGGATCCCTTGTGGGAGGAAACTTACGTGTTCGTACCCAGGAATCAAGTTCTTCTATGGCCCAGACTCCTATTACTCGAACGAGGTAGATCATTCTGCTTTCTTGAACTCAAACCGATAAAAAAAAATTTCCATGAATTGAATAAATGAACATATCCTCTGCTCTTGCACTTCGCAACAATGGTGGTTTGATCCAAAAAGAGATGGTCAGACTCACCTGAATGAGTTCAACAAATTTAGGGTCAGTCCAGGAGGAACTGAGAGACTGAATCAATCTTCTCATTGAATTCCATCCAAATATGTAGTACAAAGAAGAATATGATAATGTCTAAACTAAGATATGTGTAATATCCCTAACACCTCTCAAACTCAAGGTGGATCATACACTTTACTATATAAAAAAAATGTATAATGCTGTAAAAACTAAACTAACTGAAGAGCTGCAGAAATATAAGGTATGGATAGTGTGCTAAGAATGGCTACAGGAATGAAAGCCATGTTGTTCATGAAGCATTAAAACCTACGCCTTGTTTCCCTTGCTGTACTAGCATTTGATTTTGAATTTCTTTTGTTTTTGAACAGGTTTCAGTGTTGGAGATGGATGGTCAGTTCGACAGATTAGACGAACTGATTTACGTGGAAAGCCACCTGAGCAACCTCTCCACAAAATTCTACGGTGAGGTCACACAGCAAATGCTGAAACACTCCGACTTCCCAGGGAGCAGTAATGGCACAGGTCTCTTCCAAACCATTGTTGGGCTGAAAATAAGAGACCTCTACGAGCAGATCATCGCCGAGAAGGCATCAGCTCCATTAGAAGCAGCCAAAGTCTGAGTGAGAGGACTGGATTGCCACAAATTCTTGTAATTTTTCAATGTCTATTTATTGAATGCAAATCTGGGCACCCTTTTTTATGTGTATCCATGTAATTCTTCATTGGGGATATTGATATAGAAGTGAAATGCAATATTGTGAAACGCTCAAATGTTGTTCACACATAAATTGGACATATTAATTTGAAGTTTTAAAAAGGGTTTCTTATTATACATGCATATATAAAAAAAACTGTCTGGAAAACAATATGAAAAGAAACACCACTCTTCGGCCCCCAGAAATTGACGTCTATTTGCTCTTTGTTTTGACACGCGGGCTTCAGACAATCGGTGCCTTGCCTGGAGAGACCCGACCGTTCCCACCGGATTCGGACCCTAGCCCATACCTCAAGCCACATAGAACTAAAAAGCAACTCGTTCTTTGAGGTGTGGACAGGGCTCGTATGGTGGGGTATTAGCCAATGGGGGAATACATGAACGGGCACTGCCCAACCTAACTGAAGTTGAGCCTTAACGAGACTAGGCGAGCGATGGGGGAAGTGACAGGGAAAGAGGCAACGGTCAAAGACAAAGTGTTCCGAGTCATTTTTCTTCTTTCCTCTCTTCCCTTATGGCATTAAGTTCACGGCAGACCATGAAGCGAGCTTGTGAGGAACTGATAATATCGAAGCTTCACACTCAACTTCAACTAAACAAAGTGAAGATCTTTTTTCTTTAGTCTTGGTCTATCATTGGAAGAACGGCACTGGCCTATTACTCCCAGCCCTCGTGCCGCTGTCCAACTACACGGTCATGAGTGGGATAAGTAAAAAGAAAGAGTGGAAATTCCAGCCAGTTACGTTACGCGACATCCTGGTATCCTGCTTCCCCATTCCCGTCTTATTATTATCCTTTTTTGTTTGTTCATTGATTGGGACTAGATCTTCCTTTTTGTTTTCTCGATGAAAGGACTGATACTATGCTACGAGAATAGCACGAGGCAACCGTAGAGAGGATGAAAACAGAAGAAAGTTTCTCTAGACAATGGCTTCACCCGGGAAAGTCTTTGTCTAAACACTGTCTTTCTTTGTCGTTTGGTAAAAACTAAAGCTTACCTTTGCCAGACTGAAGTTATACCACGATTTTTTTCTCGGCCTCTGCAACAAAGTTAGGTCCACTAATAAAAAATATAGCCATCTATTAGTCCATTTATGGCCTAAATCTGTCATGTTTAACGTGGTAGTGGTTTTATTTCTTCAACAACGAGGTACATTAGGTCACACATGAGCAAACTAGGTTATAATTTTAAATGCAAATGTGTTAAAGAATGGCTCTATCAAGGCTAAGAAGATTTTATTTGACATCCCTCCTGTAATATTGATATCTGTTAAAAATTATTCATAACCCATGTAAAACAATGTGAATATGCCGGGTCTGCTCATTCATTTCCCAGGTCTCATTCAATAAACACCCCAAAATGTCAATGAATAAAAACAATATATGGTTTGCAGTAGTACAAAATATTTCTTCTTAACGGGCAATTTATGATCAGTAATTCCAAGTTCAAAATGCACAAACGAAGGGATGAATCTCAAGCTTAAATATATTAAATCAATTTCAGTAACCGAAGGCAACATGGACCAAATTTCCTAACAGAATGTACTAAAAACATCTCAAAACACACACAATAAAACAGTAACAACACATGGATCACACTCGCATGAAATTGAAAAGCTATTGAAAGTCAAGTCCAAGCTTATTCATACTGTGCCTCACCAGTATGAATATGGTATTATAGTTTCCCACAGATAAAGGTCATATAACCTCAAATTCACTTCAAGTTGAAGATCTAGTGATTCACCAAGGATAAAAGTAGTGATTACATGATTTAAAGATGCCTGGCACATCTTTGTGAGACTTTTGAAAGGCTTACAAACATTTCTTTTCTTTACCAACTGAAAATGGTTGCAGAAGCACCACCACGAACAGCTTCTATGAACACACGACAAAGGAGACAAAAGCTTGTCTGAGGCAGCAATGATTTGATGCAGAGAGATCTTTAATCATCCGACAATCAAAAGCAAGCTCCGCGTCACCGCGGGTACCGAACAAATCAAAGAACAAAAGATTCCAGTGAGCACATTGGCGCAGAATGGGAGAGCCACGGGTTCTTTGGTTGACAATGCGGCTGTTCCCAACCCATGAGCACTGATTCAAAGCATCACAAAAGATGAATATGTGAGAATCGACTATGACAAGTTAAATCAGAAAACTATACATGCAGTCACAAATATCAATCAATAGTCATTAGTATTTTTTTTATCAATATCAAGATCATTGTCACTTGGTACTAACAGCTTGGGTTGGATTTACAGATTCTACTATGTTTAGTATCAATTTAGTTGCTCCCGATGAAACTGTAATTTTCTCTGTTATGAACATGCATTAAAAAGTTTCCCAAAAAATGAAGTTACACAAATTTGAATTTGGGATGAATTTATTTACCTGGAGGCTGTTGCTATTCCACGAGTAATAGGATCAGTCAATCGAAATTTATCAAGAACTGCTTGCACAAAATTCGCTCCAACCAAACCCGTTAATACAACTACAGCAGCCGTCAGGGATAAATTTGCACCTACGGACAAAAGAATACATATTTCCTCAAATAACTAAGGAAGAAGCATTATAAAGCTAAAGGCAAGGAATAAACATGTGAATTATCCGGAAAATATTTGTATCCGCCCTGAATTTGTATCCGAAAAATCAGAAATTATCCGATATTTCAATATGTATGTGTTTGCTTCAAAAATAACTGAATGTTACATAAATTGTAAATATGTTGGGACTATATGCAATTCAAATTCATTCTCTTGCATAACTAATCATAATCTTGGAAATTTAATAACTATTGTACTATCTTTGTATGATGTCTGGAGGTGACGAGAAGCCGTGAAGTATCGATTTTAATTCTCATCTCTCTGGTGTTTCACATGTTCACCCAAACTAATGTCCATACTCAAACATATTAATAATCTAAAACATAAAAAATCTGAATTCCAATATTAATAATTATATATGAATGATTTAGGACAGGATACGGATATTAAAGTAATCAGTCTATTGACATTCTTAGTAAGGAATAATGTCAGTTTTTTCTTCATCAGATTGATATATAAAGAAGCAATTAGGAACTGTACCTTCAAAGAAAGACACGATGCTGAGGGCCAATGCAACAGTTATACATCTCGGTAAAATGGATATTGTTAAAGACGGTTCTAGCCCAATTACACGCCCCATAATCGCAGTTGAGTACAGGGAGAAAACCGCTGCAATCACCACAGATGTAAAAATCTCTGCTGCATGCCTCTTCACAAGCTGAAGACAAGGAACAATGCAATATAATTTATAAACATATAAAAAAAAGTAAACAATATTTCTCATTTATTTCCACATTAATACATGTATAAATTTATAACATTAGATATGTGCATGTGCATGTGCGTGGGAGGGGGGGGGGGGAGGCAAAGGTGACTGACTACCTGAAAATAAAATACCTTATATCAGAAAATTCAAATCAACCTTTCCAATTTTGACATAGAAATGACGTTGATTTTGTTCTTATGTTTATAAACAACACTGTGAAAGAACAATTTACCTTTCTCTGTTTGAACATTGAGAAGGCAAAAGAAATAATGACAGAGCCAAGAAAGCCCATCAGCACATCGCCGGCTCCAGGATTGGTGGATGTTTTAGTTAGGTAATCCCCTGTGAAATCATGTAATACATAAAAAAATGATATATAATAACAGACCAAGCAAAATGAATTGACTTCTGCTCACGAGTACCATATGCAATTCAACTATAATTATTGATTTACAATAGTTATAAGGATACAGCAACCAAAACATGATTCAATATGAATGAGCAAAGCTAACATTATTAATTTCCCATACACCAACAACTTCAATATAAGAAGTTTGGCAGAACAATTTTGGGTGGCTTCTATGAATTTCTACTCAGCTGCAGACACTCGATTGTAATGATTTTTGAAGACACAGAAAGGCGTAAAATTTTCATTCCAGACCAAAGTATTACATTTTTTTTTGTAAGAAGACAACACGGCTGAACATAAAAACATGAGGATATGCATATATGAGACGGCAAGGCATGTAAAATTTCAATTTCAATTAATGAAAACAAGACATAAAAAATGGTGCTGAAGTAGGTGGTAAACCTAGAACAGCATTAAGTCCAGACCGGGAGAAGTACCCAAAAGCGAATGCAGCCACATCTGCAGACAAAATGCAACATATAATTGGATGGAAGACCCTCTTGACATCAGATGGCAACCTTCAAAAGAAAAACACACCACTTACATTCTCATGAAAAATTCACGATAAAAAATGATTCTACGAACAAAGAAGCGCATATTACCCAGAACCAACCATGTAGCCCAACACAGTGGCAGCAAGTAAGAAGGGTAGACATGTTCTTGCACTTGTTCCAAGAGCAGTCGGATATAAATACGCAACAACAAATGATGAGATGAAAACCGCAGTCCAAATCCAGAATTCAACAGCTGAAAATGGAGAAGGCTTCTTCATGGGCTCGGTGTCCACCATTTCTGTCTTTACGATTTTGCGTACGGTTATGACTGTAAATCCCGCAACTGAAAGTGAAGCCACCCACCCAACAACTGGAAAGACAAATGTGTCAAGATCATGTGATTTCAGAATAGGAGGAGATTATGCCAACCATATTCAATCAAGAAATTGACTTGAATAGAAATTTCTTTCGAAAATCGAAAAGACGTTGGTTTTACTTATTCAATGTACAAGTGGACTGATTAACTATGACTACATACAATAAGCAAAGCATCTACAAATTTCTGTAAATCTTATGGTTTTCACCTAAAACCTCCCTCTGAGCTGAATAGTTAGTTTTTTTTTTAATCATGATTGATTTGTAAAATTCAAAAATCTTGATCTTCTTATTACCCCTGTAACTGAATGCTCTGCACTATTGTTTAATTTGCATTTTAAATTCATACTTTTCAACAAAGTATATCCCATTTAAATCATGAATTAATCAATGATCCATGCCTTATTTTCGCGCATTAAATAAAAATATCACTACTAGTGATAATAATAAATAACATTACTAATAACTATAAATATCATTATTAATATTTATATATTACTTTCAGTAACAAGTATTAGTTATAATATTAATAGTTCTTATTAATATTAATAAAACTTGATATTAATATTATTATTAATACTACACTATTATTATTATATAATTTGGTATTATTATTATTTAATATTCATAATATCAGTAATAAAATTATATTTATTAATAATATTAATACCTACTAGAAAAAACATAACTCATTATTAGTAACAGTAGTACTTATTAATATTAAAATATCAATATTATTAATAACAACACACACTAATCCATATTAGAGTTTTAGATAGTAAAAAACATGCATTGGGCTCTTTTCGTTATTCAAATCATAACAACACACACTCAAAACTAAAAACTAAGGACACACTTCATATCTGAAAAACAGGCAGATTAACCAAAATCAATATGACAATACTCAAAAAGGAAAATTTTAATCTACCAAACACAGCTGAACATTGAACAGTCTCAAAATTCATATAAAGCACCACATACATACCAAGGATGAAACAGATCTTAAGACCCGACGCCGCCGGGATATCCTTCACAGCGAGCGGCAGCACGACCAAAGACGGAACGTAAGATAGCGGGAGCCACCTCTGAATGAACAGAGTCGCCGGTTCGAAGAAGCCCATCAATCCGGCGGCGGCGGGCGGAGCCACCGCATCCAAGCCATCAAAACAGAGAAAACGCAGAACATACCGAAGAGGGCGCTCGGGAACTTGATCGAAGCCGCCACAAAAGCAATCTTCAAGAACTTATCCGCCGCGAGTATCAGCCCCAGTGAGACCACCAAGTGCAGAACCCCAACAACCTGCGCCGAAAAGGAGAAAGACCCATCATTGAAGGAAGCAAGAATTGAAGGAAAGGCGACGGCTTTTTACGTTTTGGAGGCCGGAAGAGGCGTTTTGGCTGTCTGGGTCGGCGGATTTCGCGGAGATTCGGTGGCGGATGAGGCGTGGTCGGGGTCTGAGGGGGTGGAGGGGTTGGGGTTTCGGATGGGTCGGTTTGTGGAAGGCGAGGATCGAAGTGGGGGGTCGGCGAGTGGGGGGTTTGAGAGGGGTTGAGGAGAGGATGAGATGTGGGTGTTGTCGTAAGGATTTGAATGGGGAAGGGGGAAGTGGATGAACTGCGGAGGCGAGCGCCATTGGAGGTGGGAGAGCGAGTCTGCGAAGAGGATGTTTAACGGTGGACTCACATATTCTACGTATTCTTCGTTAACGGATTAAGATTATTACGTAAATATTTTATCTGATTAATTTTAATTAAAAGTATAATATATTAAAAATACTATGGTACGTTAAAAATATATTTAAAAAAATAATTATAAATGATAATTTTAATTTTTTAGATGAACTTTTATAATTTATTAAAAATGATAAAATAATCATTATGAATGTTTTTCACATTTTAAATAAATTATATGTTTTTTTTGCATGTTGTATTTTCAATCACGATTAATAAAATGAAATATTCACGTAATATTTCTTATCTATTAACAAATTTTTAACGGGGGTTATTTGTTTTTACATATATACTTTCAGGTGATTATATAAATTTTAAAAAAATCAACAAGTTATATAGTTTTCAAACAGTTAATAAGGAGTTATTTAGATTTTTTCTTTTTAAGAACTAATAAATGTCATACGAAAATGTAATTTTTTTCATGATAAATGTAATACACCTATTGAATGAAAAAAAAAAAAAAAAATTGACATATATCTAACAATGCTTTTTTTGTAATATAAAATATTAAAAATCATGCATAACATATTGATATGTGCTCCATTACCTGATCTCCACAACCACCCTTTTCCCGCCACGTGGCAGTACCCATATCCTAACTGAAGACAGATGAAATGACTACCAAGCTTCTCTGAAAAAGCAAGCATTCATGTCAGATTTTCAACAAAGAATATTCCCTCAAATCAAACATTATTTATTCAATATGATTATATTATGAGAAACTTTTTATAGGGTAGAGATCCATCCCATGTATTAGATTCCAAACCATGTCCCACCTCAAAATACACCCCCAAACCTTTGTCCAAAACAAGTGGCCATTGCCAACTAATAGAAAATCAACCAATGATTTGATGCAGAGAGATCTTTAATCATCCGATAATCAAAAGCAAGCTCCGCCTCACCGCGGGTACCGAACAAATCAAAGAACCAAAGATTCCGGTGAGCGCATAAGCGATGGCGCAGAATGGGAGCGCCTCAGGTTCTTTGGCTGACAATGCAGCTGTTCCCAACCCATGAGCACTGATTCAAAGCATCACAAAGATAAATATGTGAGAATCGAATATGACAAGTTAGATCAGAAAACTATACATGCAGTCACAAATATCAATCAATAGTCAATAGTTTTTTTTTTTTTTATCAATATCAAGATCATTGTCACTTGGTACTAACAGCTTGAGTTGGATTTACAAATTCTACTATGTTTAGGGTCCTTTGTTTTGCACGATTTGGGGCGATTCCGCTTTTTGAAAAGCTAAAATCCCAAAATCGTGCAGCCAAACGGAGTGGATTTCAGCGGAATCAAAAGCTGAATTCATTTTAATTTTTCTCTCGAAATCCGTGTTTTAAAAAGCTCAAAAACTACGATTTTTTATCGAAATCGATTTTTTGAATTGAAAATCAGTTTTCCTACCAAACATTAAACTCCTTTCAAATATTGATTCCTAATTAAAAAAAAAACATCCTAAAAAAGTCAAAGTCTAAAATCATCTTAAAAAGCAGCTTTATTCCAAAAACTATTTTCAATCTGTGTTTCCAAACGGATAGTATCAATTTAGTTGCTCCCAATGAAAATGTAATTTTCTCTGTTATGAACATGCATTAAAAAGCTTCCCAAAAAATGAAGTTACGCAAATTTGAATTTGGGATGAATTTATTTACCTGGAGGCTGTTGCTATTCCACGAGCAATAGGATCAGTCAATCGAAATTTATCAAGAGCTGCTTGCACAAAATTCGCTCCAACCAAGCCCGTTAATACAACTACAGCAGCAGTCAGGGATGAATTGGCACCTACGGACAAAAGAATACATATTTCCTCAAATATCTAAGGAAGAAGCATTATAAAGCTAAAGGCAAGGAATAAACATGTGAATTATCCGGAAAATATTTGTATCCGAAAAATCAGAAATTATCCGATATTTCAATATGTATGTGTTTGCTTCGAAAATAACTGAATGTTACATAAATTGTAAATATGTTTGGACTATATGCAATTCAAATTCAATTCTCTTGCATAACTAATCGTAATCTTGGAAATTTAATAACTATTGTACTATCTTTGTATGATGTCTGGAGGTCACGAGAAGCTGTGAAGTATCGATTTTAATTCTCATCTCTCTGGTGTTTCACATGTTCACCCAAACTAATGTCCATACTCAAAACATATTAATAATCTAAAACATAAAAAATCTGAATTCCAATATTAATAATTGTATATGAATGATTTAGGACAGGATACAGTTATTAAAGTAAACGGTCTATTAGCATTCTTAGTAAGGAATAATGTCAGTTTTTTCTTCATCAGATTGATATATAAAGAAGCAATTAGGAACTGTACCTTCAAAGAAAGACACGATGCTGAGGGCCAATGCAACAGTTATACATCTCGGTAAAATGGATATTGTTAAAGACGGTTCTAGCCCAATTACACGCCCCATAATAGCAGTTGAGTACAGAGAGAAAACCGCTGCAATCACCACAGATGTAAAAATCTCTGCTGCATGCCTCTTCACAAGCTGAAGACAAGGAACAATGCAATAATTTATAAACATATAAAAAAAATTAAACAGATATTTCTCAATTATTTCCACATTAATACATGTATAAATTTATAATATTAGATATGTGCATGTGCGTGGGAGGGGGGGGGGGGAGGCAAAGGTGACTGGAATACCTGAAAATAAAATACCTTATATCAGAAAATTCAAATCAACCTTTCCAATTTTGACATAGAAATGACGTTGATTTTGTTCTTATGTTTATAAACAACACTGTGAAAGAACAATTTACCTTTCTCTGTTTGAACATTGAGAAGGCAAAAGAAATAATGACAGAGCCAAGAAAGCCCATCAGCACATCGCCGGCTCCAGGATTGGTGGATGTTTTAGTTAGGTAATCCCCTGTGAAATCATGTAATACATAAAGAAGAATGATATATAATAACAGACCAAGCAAAATGAATTGACTTCTGCTCACAAGTACCATATGCAATTCAACTATAATTATTGATTTACAATAGTTAGAAGGATCCAGCAACCAAAACATGATTCAATATTAATGAGCAAAACTAACATTATTAATTTCCCATACACCAACAACTTCAATATAGTAAGTTTGGCAGAACAATTTTGGGAGGCTTCTATGAATTTCTACTCAGCTGCAGACACTCGATTCTAATGATTTTTGAAGACCCAGAAAGGTGTTAAATTTCATTCCAAACCAAAGCATCACTTTTTTTTTGTAAGAAGACAAGATGGCTGAACATAAAAACATGAGGATATGCATATATGAGGCGGCAAGGCATGTAAAATTTAAATTTCAATTAATGAAAACAAGACATAAAAAATGGTGCTGAAGTAGGCGGTAAACCTAGAACAGCATCAAGTCCAGACCGGGAGAAGTACCCAAAAGCGAATGCAGCCACATCTGCAGACAAAAAGCAACATATAATTGGATGGAAGACCTTCTTGACATCAGATGGCAACCTTCAAAAGAAAAACACACCACTTACATTCTCATGAAAAATTCACAATAAAAAATGATTCTACGAACCAAAGAAGCGCATATTACCCAGAACCAACCATGTAGCCCAACACAGTGGCAGCAAGTAAGAAGGGTAGACATGTTCTTGCACTTGTTCCAAGCGCAGTCGGATATAAATACGCAACAACAAATGATGAGATGAAAACCGCAGTCCAAATCCAGAATTCAACAGCTGAAAATGGAGAAGGCTTCTTCATGGGCTCGGCGTCCACCATTTCTGTCTTTACGATTTTGCGTACGGTTATGGCTGTAAATCCCGCAACTGAAAGTGAAGCCAGCCACCCAACAACTGGAAAGACAAATGTGTCAAGATCATGTGATTTCAGAATAGGAGGAGATTATGCCAACCATATTCAATCAAGAAATTGACTTGAATAGACATTTCTTTTGAAAATCGAAGAGTCGTTGGCTTTACTTATTCAATGTACAAGTGGACTGATAAACTATGACTACATTCAATAAGCAAAGCATCTACAAATTTCTGTAAACCTTATGGTTGTCACCTGAAAGCTCCCTCTGAGCTGAATAGTTAGTTTTTTTAATCTGATTATTTGTAAAGTTCAAAAAAGAAGGCCAAAAATGTATGTCTCGATCTTCTTATTACCTCTGTAACTGAATGCTCTGCACTATTGTTTAATTTGCATTTTAAATGCATACTTTTCAACAAAGTATATCCCATTTAAATCATGAATTGATCAATGATTCATGCCTTATTTTTAAGCATTAAATATTAATATCATTACTCGTGATAATAATAAATAATATTACTAATAACTATAAATATCGTTATTAATAATATATATTTATTACTTTCAGTAACAAGTATTAGTTATAATATTAATACTTCTTATTAATGTTACTAAAACTTGATATTAATATTATTATTAATACTACACTATTATTATTCTTATATAATTTGGTATTATTATTATTTAATATTCATAATATCAGTAATAAAATTATATTTATTAATAATATAATACCTACTAGAAAAAAACATAATTCATTATTAGTAAATAGTACTTATTAATATTAAAATATTAATATTATTAATAACAACACACACTAATTCATATTAGAGTTTTCGATAGTAAAAAACATGCATTGGGCTCATTTCATTATTCAAATCATAACAACACTCACTCAAAACTAAAAACTAAGGACACACTTCATATCTGAAAAAAAGGCAGATTAACCAAAATCAATATGACAATACTTAAAAAGGAAATTTTTAATCTACCAAACACAGCTGAACATTGAACAGTCTCAAAATTCATAGAAAGCACCGCATACGTACCAAGGATGAAACAGATCTTGAGACCCGACGCCGCCGGGATATCCTTCACGGCAAGCGGCAGCACTACCAAAGACGGAACGTAAAATAGTGGGAGCCACCTCTGAATGAACAGAGTCGCCGGTTCGAAGAAGCCCATCAATCCGGCGGCGGCGGGCGGAGCCACCGCATCCAGAGCCATCAAAACAGAGAAAACGCAGAACATACCGAAGAGGGCGCTCGGGAACTTGATCGAAGCCGCCACAAAAGCACTCTTCAAGAACTTATCCGCCGCGAGTACCAGCCCCAGTGAGACCACCAAGTGCAGAACCCCAACAACCTGCGCCGAAAAGGAGAAAGACCCATCATTGAAGGAAGCAAGAATTGAAGGAAAGGCGACGGCTTTTTACGTTTTGGAGGCCGGAAGAGGCGTTTTGGCTGTCTGGGTCGGCGGATTTCGCGGAGATTCGGTGGCGGATGAGGCGTGGTCGGGGTCTGAGGGGGTGGAGGGGTTGGGGTTTCGGATGGGTCGGTTTGTGGAAGGCGAGGATCGAAGTGGGGGGTCGGCGAGTGGGGGGTTTGAGAGGGGTTGAGGAGAGGACGAGATGTGGGTGTTGTCGTAAGGATTTGAATGGGGAGGGGGGGAGGGGATGAACTGCGGAGGCGAGCGCCATTGGAGGTGGGAGAGGAGTCTGCGAAGAGGGATCTCTCTGTGGGTGTGTTTTGGGGCTGGTAGTTGTTCCATGATCGTATGGACGGTATTTGCCGATGTTGGGTTTTCAGGTTGGATGAGATTTCAATCTCCACCCAAGGCTAACCGCGAGAAGAAGATTGGGTCACTCCCCCGGTCCCCATTTCGAACGGGGATAAATTTTATTCTAAGATACATATTTATTCGCGTATAAGTGAGTATAAATAAGGATAAAATAATTTTGTGTTTGATTATGTTTTGAATTATTTTCTTTAATAACGTAAGATTTATAAAAGGTGATGACAATTGATTTGATAGTGGACTCACATATTCTTCACATACCACACCTTCGAATGGGATGTAGTATTGAGTTATTCGTTCCTGATAGCTATACTAGGATAGATAACTATCCAGGTTGAATAAATAATTTTTTGTTTAGTTGTCTTTTCTGTTATTTTCATTGGGAAACATAAAAATAGTTTTTTTATTGTTTGGTTCACCTTGGATTAAGTGATGATAAATGGTTGATAATGAATAAATAAGAGTTTATAACTTTTTAAATGACAACTATGCCCCTGAGGAATAGTGTGAGAGATGTATGATTGATTTGATAGATGTGACACTTTTAGAATCTATGTGAGACTGTTAGGTAAGATAAATTTTTTAAAATAACAGAAAAATGTATTTTTATCCATTGGTATAGATAAGCCCTAATAAGCAATTCTAACATTTCCTTAGAATAATTATCATGCTTTATCGTAACTTATTAAGATATAATTATCGAAGTTTATTATATCAAAACAAACAGCTTTTTGAGTTATTCTCATGTATTCTTCCTTATTCTTGCCTTATGTTCCACGTCATAGGAAGGGTTAATTCATAGGTTTGATTGAAATCCATATACCACTTTATCAGGATTTATTCTGACATACTTTATCAGGGGTTATCTGGGATAAACAAACACTTACCCCCGTTTGGGGTAAAGAATAAAGGGTGAATAGGGGAGAATACAGTAGAATAAGCCCCAAACAGCTGTTTGTTTGACAAGAATAAACTTTGATAGTTATATCTGGATAAGTTAAGATAAGGCCTGATAACTATTCTAAGAAAATGGTGGAATCGTTTATCAGGGCTTATCTATGCCAATGGATAAAAATATCATTCTCTGTCATTTTAAAATATTTATCTCACCTAACACTCTCTGCACACATTTCAAAAACTGTCACATCTATTATATCACACTCATATCTCTTATACTTATTCCCAAACACAAATAATTTATGCAGGGATATAATTGTCATTTAAAAAGTCATAAACTCTTATCCATCTCTTATCTACCACTTATCCATATTTTATTCAAGGTGAACCAAACAACAAAAAAATCAATTTTACGTTTTTCAATGAGAATAACAAAAAAGACAACCAAACAAAAATTTACTTATTCAACATGGATTGTTATCTATCCCAATATAACTATTAAGGGCAAATGATCTTATGTCTCACTCCAAACGAGCCCTTAAAAATTCTTATTCAATCTTATCCGGGGTCTTATACCATAAACAAAAAGGAGCATTTGGGTAAATCAATGAATAGCCCGTCCATTCTTTAGAGTTGAGTCTGTCAACGATCCGATGCTACTGCGAATGGAATGGATTGATATAAGCATCCCAGCCTAAATTATTCGATAATTTTTTTATTAAGGTTATGATAATAGATAGGGAAAAAATTGATGGTTGACTGATTTAATCTCTTATTCCGTTTATTGAACAGAGTTTCAATAAATTACATTCAAATAAATTCATACAAAATATTAAAAATCTGAATTTAATCATTTTGATAATGAAAATGTCTATCTTTTCTTGAAAATTATTTAACTATTTAATACTCACTAACGACAAAAATAGAAAGAAAAATCAATATAACTCTTGGGAAACTTTTGAGAATCAGAAAATGTTTATATAAAATTAGTAAATCCCATGTCTTATAGTGAATTCTTACTGATTTTATAGGTTCATTTTTCAATTTTCATAAGTTTACAAGAAGTTATATCGAATAAAGTAAATTTTAAAAGAATATTATAGTAATTTATCATATATGGTTAGAGTTAAACACAGATCTAGTTAATTTTCATTACAGTAGGGACTAAAAAAAATATTGTCTAAAAAATAGGGACATAAAAAAAATTATTGATTTTTCATATACATAAGTTTTTATGGGTTATACAATTTTTTCCATAATAAATAGATATCAAGAAATTCTAAGGATACTGTGAGAGAGAGAGAGAGAGAGAGAGAGAGAGAGAGAAGAGTTTAACTTCTTTTATCTAAGAGAAAATATAAATATTTATTTAATTTTTTGAATCTATGTATATCGCATGTCAACGGGTCGGGTCCGGGCCAGGTCGGAGTGGACCCGGACCCGACCCGGGCTTGGGTCCGGGTGCCTCTATTTGCACCCCTCAAATTGACGTGCACACCCTTATTTTTACACACCCATCAAAAATCACTAACATTTTTTAAACACCCCTATATATAAGTAAGCATTTGATTTTCATTGTACACCAACCATTTCAAATGTAACCCCTCTTGAAAATCCCTAAACCTCTACCCCCCCCCCCTCTCGCCTCTCTTACCGTGGACACCCTTCACCGTCCACTCTCTTGCTCGTCGTCATCAGCCTCCGTGTGGACGATCCAGCCAAGCAGTCCGTGCTCTCCCCCTTTGTCATCATATCTTTTGCACATCTTTTGATCTTTCTTGTTTTTTTCATTAGATATTGATAAGTATGGGTTGATTTATGGATCGATCTCATATAAACAAATTTGTGAGTTGTGTATGGATTGATATGTATGGATTGATTTGTGAGTTGTGTGTTTAACATTTCATGATTCCAGCTGCTAGTAATGACACTGCATGTATCAAGATATATCAAATCTGTTGACACTGCAAGTGTCGACGGTCCAAAAAATTAAATGAATATTTAGAGAACCTCTCTTCATCGTATCGTCATGTGCTCTCCCTCTCCGTCTCACCTCTTTTTCATGGATTGATCCCATGTATTCATTGATGGGGTCACATATTCTATTTTCGTTTGAACTTGTATAATATTGTGAGTTTTGTGTTAAAGGTTCAATTTTTTTTTAGGTTTTCATTGTTGTGTAGAGTTTAATTTATGTTTAGTATTCAGATTTAGGATTAGATTTATATGAGAATAATTGATTTTGTTTGAAATTGTCAAGAAAATTGAAGAATGCACTCCTACTGCTAGTAATGACACTTTCAATGTCGCGATATATCACATTCGTCGACACTTATGTTGTCGATCGTCTCCCAGAAACTTGAATGAATATTTAGACAACCCCAATGACACTGAAACTGTCGAGATAATTTCACTTTGTCGACAATTATTATGTCGATACGCCCAGAAAAAAAATGATTGAAGGTATTGATTGATGCGTCGATACGCCCAGACAAGTATTAGGTTATTATTTTAATTTGAGTCTACATTGAATTTTTGTTGAGGGGCTTGTGATGAGAAGAGTGATTGTTGTTTAGGATTTGATTCATGTTTAAAATTTTGTTTAAGACACTATCATCATTCACCGACATTCGCGTCACCTGTCTCTCTTCATTTGTTGCTTGGTGTCGCCGTTCCACTCATGTCGGCCGTCTCTTTCTTCACTGATATTCACGCCGGCTATCTTTCTTCATTTTTTGAACAAGATCGTTTGATATTTTGATGTTGCTAGGTTTATAAGTTGTTTCAATAATGTATGTTTGGGTTAATGCTTGAAAGTGATTTTGTAAAATTTTAATATTCAGCTCTTTTGATATAAGTTCTACTGTTTTAATGTTTGAATCGTTCAAAAAATGAAGAATAAGATTAATCTGCTAGTATCGACACTGATACTGTCTCCATATAACTAACTCGTCGACACACAGAATGTCGACACACATATTAATCTGCTACGGGTTCAGGTTTCTGAAGCCCACGATACAAGAATTGTCGGCGTAAATGTCAAATATCGACACTGATATTGTCATGGTTGATGGAGATGCTACGGGTTTAGGTTTCTGAACCCCGCGACACTCCCGTTGTTGACCCAAACGTCAATGATCGACACTACGAGTGTCGCGAAGGATCCGAATATATGGGTGTGCACAGATCCGATTATAAACGAATCTTTTGTGTATTATCCGTAAAATAGGGGTGTGCACCCCAATTCGAGGGGTGCAAATAGAGGCACCCCCGGCGGACCTGGTCGATTGCGGACCCGGGTCGGGTCCGGGTCAACCCGGTAGACAACCAATAATAAAATAAAAAAAATTTACGGGCTGCTGCGGAGTTGTATGTCGGGGATAAAATGAGGGAGTGATTGAAAATAAGTCTACAACATTCATAACCAATAAAATAGCACATTCATTCTCACAATCCAAACTTTGTTCTTATACAATTCATTCCTAAACCTGTAATGAAAAACAAAGTGAATTCAAAATGCATCATCACAAATTAAAGAATTATCAATACCCATTCTTCCAAACAAGCATCCATCAGCAGAGAATGAGAGGGATAGAAAATGGGGAGAGAGCGTTGAGCGGCGACTACGGCATCGGGCATAGCTACAAAGGGTTTTTTGGAGGTGAAATGAAAAGGGGTTAAACCCGTGAGAGATGAAATGATATGGGTTTTTCATGGAGATGAAATGAAATGGGGTTTGGCAGCTGAGGTGAGAGAGAGGGATCTAGGGTTTTCTTTTTTTCACTTCAGGTTTGGGTTGTCTTAGGCATTTGGTTATGGGCTTTGGGGTTGGGCCTGCCTAATGGATAGTCATGGGATGAGAGATGGTTGATGGGTTGGGTTGAGTTGGGTCATAAACAAAAGAGAGAACCCATCATCCATCTTTTTTTTAAAATTTTTATATAAGGGCGGGTCCATAGGACTGGGTCGGGGTAGACCCGGACCCGCCCCATATCAAGATTCGGGTCCTTCGGGTCGGGTCTATATCGGGTCTTGGGTCCTTCGGGTCGGTTATTTGATGCCTTTTATCGGGTCGGGTCAGTTGGTTATTTGACGCCTTTTATCGGGTCGGGTCCGGGTATCCATGCTACAAAATAAATATAGATTGTATATCATAAAACATATGTAAATTTATAATATATATATCTCAAATTCATATTTTTTTAAAATCATATACCAATATCCATATCTATACTTTAGACATTTGAATTAATTTTTTAATTTTAAAATATATGTGGTTAATTTTTTTTTTTACAATTTTTTATATATGAATCAATATGATTGACTGAAATATATATTTCACCATATAAAAAAAAATACCTCTTTTTTGTGTAATGAATATTTCTGTAATGAATGGCACACCTTCGTGGATTTGAACCATACACTCCAATAAATTGTATATATAAAATCAACTTACACAAAAAATTTCAGGGTGTTGGGAATATAAACTGCACACGACACTGAAAATACAGGACCATCTAATAAAGCATGTAATTGACATACAAAGAATCTCCTTTATATTGCCATCAAAACTGTTTATTCAAAACAAAACCCAAAGATCTGATTTCACAAGGTGTTTTAAAAAAAACTTCAGAAAGATGTTGTGTGAGAATAAAAGATGCCAAGTCCCAACTAAAAGAACACCACCATATTTCACGGGCTAACTGAGAAAGTACACAGACGAGAAAAAAAACTAGCACCCATTTTGCCTGCAGTTGTTGCAATGACCTTGGTTGGCTAGAAAAAAAAACATTTAGATTTTTGTTATATTTGGTAAAAAAAATTACTCAGGAAACCTCCTGTTCCAACAAAAGGTTGGACATCACCCATGAGTGCTGCCTCCTCAGTCCCTCCTGAATGCGGCTTTTAATCGCGGTTTCCTGATATAACAAAATGCGACAATTAGAAAAGCAAACCAACAGAAAATCAACCAAAATATTGAAATATTGTGTATCTATATAGGATTATATGGTTGGGTGGTTTTCCTCAGCCTAGAAAGAGTTTTCAACCAAAAAGGGAGAAAATTCATTTAATCCAAGCGTGTGTTCATAAAGGACTTTAGGATATTCTAATTTATGACATGAAGTGGGGAAGAGGGAGTCAGGATATGATTTAAATTCTGACTGACCATCTTGTGGCATCCTTCTTCGAACTTCTCAAGAAAACCTGAGACCCATCGGTCCGCATTCTCCACCCACTCATTGTGATGTATACCAGCCGTCTTCGCAACAGTATGCAACTGCAACAGGTAACACATGCACAATTTTCATAATCTGAAACAGATAAAAAAGGAAAAAAAAATATTGTTCTTCTATATTTAACGTCACTAAAACAGAGTTCCCACTAAAAATCATGCACAAATTCTTACACCGACTTCCAACCACACGTATAAGAAACTGTATTTTGAGTTGAAAAATACTAACCTTTTTCCCCACCTTCTCCTGATGCTCCTTTACTTTCTCTCTCAACTTTGTAATGCCCATGTTCACTCTCAATTGCTTCTCCTGATAATACATTAAAGGGAATAATCAATGCACTCAAAAGGATGAAAAATGTAAATAACAATACAACCCAATAAAAAAATTTAGCAGGCATATCCGGGAAAACAACATGAATGAAAGGAACAAATAATAACCAATATTTTCATGCCTTCACATAGCCCACACCAAGATCCTCCCTTGAATATCCACGAGCTAAATTCCGCATAACATACTTGTTGTAATCTTTAAGAATCCTCATTATAATATCAGATGTAGAGATACCTTCTGTGCGTTTTGTTTCCTTAAACTTGCCAATAGATTTAATCTACAACAAAGATTCTTCTAATTAATTGATGAGAAAAATTAATAATCAGCCAAATTTGGAAGATTAACTGTTAGCGCATTAAAACACAACGATAACTAACAAATTCGTAGACATCATTCCCGGCTCCACTGGCATCAGCATATCTACATAAATCAGCATCAAGTACACCATATTAGATTATCAAAATAATATTAAAAATCAAAGACAGTAACTTTAAAATCACAAAAAGAAGATCACTTAAGCACTGTATAGTTCATGGCCATCAAATAATATGGATTGTGTAATATCAAAAAGAAATAAATCTCTTGATAAGTCGGAATTAAAGAAAGCTGAAAGCTTGTGTGAATCGATCTTACGGAAGTGAGTCATGTGCTACAAAGTCTATCTTGTGCTTGTCAATGAATTCTTGCGTGATGACCCACGGAGCATCAGGAATCACTTCATCAACCCACCTAAGATGAAAGAAAAAGGAATTTAAGAAGCACGAACAAAGAGAAACCCCCAAGTCAGAGAAGCATGACATAAATTAAAGAAAAAGGAAAGTTCTCTCTAAATATCATTTACTTGCACAAATGATTGGATTACACAGAGAAACCATAAGAAATGTTACAGACCTGCAGTGGCGAAGAGACTCATAACGCTCAGCCTCAGTCATGACAGTTTTTCCCTTGTATCTGTGAGTGACTTCATCATTGCAGCAGCCGACAAGTAGATATGTGTTGGGAAATCTGAAAGATAAATACATAAGATCACTTTCCAACTAAAAAAGTGCTGAGAGTTTTATGGAAAAACCAAATAATCAAGTAAGCCATACAGTGAATAAAAAGAAAAACACAATTAGCCAGGCGACTAGTATTATCATCACAGAGTAGCAGAAAACATGACAGACAATGACAGTAGAAAATCCACACTTTCACACCTTTAAACTGGTTATGTATCCATATTGGTCATCCCAGAGCTATTTATAGCATATTTGTGATATTTGGTAACCTCATTTACAAATAGAAAGAAATTTATACGTGTTGTGCAAGCACTTATCCAATCATGAAAATTTAATGATTCGATTTATGCTTAGAATAAAAATAAAAATTCTCAACGAACTGAAAATGCTCCACCCACTTAGAAGTGGCATGCCCTCATGAAAACAGTGGCCCACATAAAATCATCTTTCAATATCATGAATCCAAATATAACTCTGCTTTTATATTCATAGAGTGGAGATAATACTGAATAAAAGGAAGTAAATTAGGCTTCAACAACAAACTGTGGTAAAAAGAGGCGGGAGTGATATGGAGGCAGGGGAAGAGTATTCTAAAAATTTATAAGCAGCCCATTATAGGGGGAAAAATCTTTAAAAGGAAGAATGTGGCATTCACCATTCTCAGCTCACAATTTTGCTTAAAACAGATTACACTATATGATATGTATAGAAATGCCACTGGCCTTGGCCCAATTACACATTTAAATACACACAAATCAAGAAACTTTTTACTGTAAAATGGAAAGAATGAAGAGAAAGTTATCACACTGATTATGTATGGCGTTGTATGGAAGAATTTAAACCTCGATTTCTATTTATAAGGTTAGATGATTATAAATGATCAATGGATAATTTAAAAAAAACCCGTGAATTAAGAAGGCGAATCTTAAATGAGATATATATCGAAACTGGTTAGAGTAGTGAATAAAATAAATAAATAAACAACGGATGAATGCTAGGAAACCCTAAAAACAACATAATTTCTAAAGACATCTTCTGTATGACAAGCAAATATAATGTTAACTAAGATCAAATATTAAAAAATCTACAGAGGTTTCACAAACCTCATCTGAATTCAGATTATGCCCAATATATAAAACCGACCCCAATTATACGGGTTTTGGTCAAATTCAATGATCTGTTCAACCCTCCTACATTGATCATCCTTCATGGGCTTATTAGAAAATTGACACAACCATCAAGCATTGACAGATCGACAGGCCAAAAAAGATCTTTCAATAATTCAAGTTCATCATGAACCAACCATCAAGCATCCATAAAATCAAACGACATAGAATTTCTCGATACAAAATACAAATCTCAAGATCAACGAACAAAACATAATTTTAAAGAAAAAACAATCCTGAATCGTCGAAAAGAAAATCTCACGATTTCTTCGCCTGCTCGAGAGACCGAGCGTGCCCAAAATGGAACAGATCGTAGATCCCGTCGGCGTAGACGCGCAAAGGCCTCTCCTCCTCCGCCACAGCAGGCAACGGAGACGGAAGAGCCTCGTAGTAGACGACCGGAGGAGTCCCGTCCGCCACCTCCGTCGCCGGTTCAACGACGACCTCTTTGTCGCCGGCGTCCTCTTTCTGGCGCTTCCGGGGTAACCGCGCCATCCTGATTAAGGCTCCGCCGTTAGATCTTGCTGTGGCGTCTAAGATCGGGAGGGAACCCGAGAATTCGAGAATCCCCGGTCGTCAGTCGATCTAGGGTTTGCAAAATCCGTTATACATGTTTATTTATTTGTTTATTTTGGGAGGGACAAAAAGAGAATGTACGGATTCGCGGAGGATGAGAAGTTGGAGACCCGAAAAACAGTCCCTACTCCCCACCTTTAATGTTAATGTAAATCGTTCGATTTGGATCAGACGGATTAAATTAGAAGTGTACGGAAGTGTTCGGAGGAACGTTGATTTATTTTACTCCATGATACGGCACGATCTCAACCGTTCAGTAGGTGGACCCTCCGCCAACCTTGTGTATCAAGTCTTTGCATGTCGCGCTGGCAGTCTCGTGGTTTTGGCCGTGTTTTTATGTTGCTGGGACCCACGGTTTGACACGTGAAGTTGATGAACGATCCAATATAGACCCGACAAAGAAAAAGATGTCTGCAGTCTCGTTGTCTAAATGTGTACTACACTGGGTATAATATTTTAAATGTCACACTTATAAATTATAATAAATTTTAAATATTACATTTTTTTAAAAGAAAATTGTAGTCAAATTCTTTTTTTTTTTTAATTTAATATAGAACATGATTGAATGGCTGAATGACATCTCGCGAAAAATTATTGCGGTTTAGGTCAATTAAATATTACACTTGTAATAAATTCAAAAAATACTTCAAACCAAGATTGTTGTAACTGTTATTCGAATAACAAGATGAGTGTTTGGTTGCACTTTTAACAAAATTTGAGATTTGAAAACCCCGAATCCCCCTAATCGGGCTACCAAACGGCCCTATACGTATTATTTGAAAACCCCTTCCGTAATTCATAAGCCCCCATTTAGATGTGGAATAGGAGTTGAAATATCATAAAATAAATGAGAATTGTAGATTATGGTTGTTTGGGAGCTTTAAATACTCAAGGATAAATTATGTTAGAATGAATTAGTATAAAATGATATATGTATTTCAACTAATCCATTGAATTAAAGTTATTCCAAGTTATTTTATCCAAAGAATATGTGGGTCTATTGTCAAATCAACTATTATCATTTTTTACTTTTTATAAATCTTTATCAACACTTTATTCACATTTTATCCAAACAATAAAACTTTATTATCACGTTTTTCAATGAGAATAATTCAAAATACAATCAAATGCAAAATCACGTATTCCACTGCTATATCCACTTATGTCAAAATAACTGAATATCCAAGAATAAATCATATTCCGTCTCCAATGGGGGGGGTGGGTTTAACAGCTTTCCAATGTCATCACCCATTCAGGGTCATGGGTGCCTTCAACACATCATAGACAAGCTTATCAAAATTAACATAAGAAGACCCACCAGGCTTCACAGCACTCCATGCCTCCTCTTTCACCTCCAAAGCCCTCTTCCTAATCTCCCTCCCCTTCTCCCCCTCCATCAACTCCCTTATCACCCCCTCCACCCTCTCCCTCTTCAAATCCCCAATCAGCCCGATCTCTAGGCCCACGGCCCACTCATCGCACGCGAACCTACTATTCGTGGGCTGCTCTGCCACGCTCGAAAGGCACGCCATCGGCACGCCCTCAACGACGCTCTCCAACATCGAATTCCACCCGGAGTGCGTCATGAACCCGCCCACGGCCCGGTGGGCCAGAACCTCCTCCTGCGGGCACCAGCCCATGATCACAAGCCCCCGGCCCGTGGTCTCCTCAACGAAGCCCGCGGGCAGCCCATCCAGCCCGCCATCCACCGAATCGGGCCGGACCACCCAAAGGAACCGGCACCCGCTCCCGGCAATCCCGAATGCCAGCTCGGACAGCTGCGCTGACGTCATCACTGCAATGCTTCCGAAGTTTATGTAGAGGACCGACGAGTCTTGCTGGGCCTCCAGCCATTTGAGGCAGCCCATCTCTTCCCGCCAGACCTTAGGCTCTTCGAAGATGGGCTCGTCGTTGTTGTTGTCGAGGCCCATTAGAGGGCCCACGGTGAGGATGGGAGGGGCGAGGGAGGCGAAGATGGCGTCGAGGACGGGGCGCTCTAAGGCGTCGAAGGTGTTGAGGACGATCGCGGCGGCGCGGGACGCGTTGCGGCACTCCTCGATCATGAACTCGACCATGCCTCGGTGTTTGGGGTGGGAAGGGTGCGTGATGAACGTCGGCATGTCGCGGATGCGCGCGTTTTTCATTGCCGGCACCCAGTCGATTCGCGCGTCCAGTCGCGCATTGTCACGCGCCGTCGCATCATCTGCGCGCGCGGGGCGAGAGGTGGGTCAGCTTGGAAACTCTTGTTGTGATGATGACAAACAATATAAAAAAAAGTAGGGTCTTTTTTTTATTTTTAAGTCCTCATAATCCATATGATTTAGTGATCGACATTTCACTTTTTTAATATTTTGATTTAGTTCTCAGATTTAAAGAGGATATGCTCTTTTTTAATTCATCTCAGATACTAAAAATGAAACTAAATAATTTAATAATAGTTTATTTACAAAGATTAAAAAATAATATATCTTTTAAATCCGGAGACTCAAATCAAAATACAAAAAAATATTAATTAATCAATAAATCTTATGATTTATAAAGACTTAAAAATAAAAAAACCCATTAAAAACATCCACTTGGTCAATAAATGTTATGGTCGTAATCGTACCATTTCATTAAAAAAAAAGTTATGATTGGGGTCCAGGTGAAAAAGAAATATAAAATAGTGATAAAGGGTAATTTAATCTTTCACAATAATTTAATAATATATGTGCTTTAAAGTTGAATCCACTTGCATCACCACATGTTTTGTTTCAGTATAATTTTCAAGTTAATTTAATGTTTATGGGAAAAGGATGGTAGATCTAATCAGGTGACGTAAGGGTCAACATTGAGCATAAAGTGGGCAACAATATTCGACTGTGATTAGACAGGCTTTGCGCTGTTCTTCTAATAGCACAGCTAAATAGTTTCATTGTAAAAAAAGAAAATGAAAAAAAACTTGTGAATTTAAATATAAAATATTAAATTTTTTTTATAGAGATTGGATCAACTTTAACAACGACTTAAGATAGTGTTTGGTAATGCGATTGTAAAACTAATTTACTATAATTGTTGGATTTAAAACTGATTTTACAGAAAGCTGTTTCTTTCAACTTTCTCAAATAGTAGCTTTTGGACACTATTTGTATAAAATCTATTTGTAAGAAATTGCGATTGTAAAATTGTTTAGTTGCATAATTATAGAACTAGTTTTTTTGTAATCACAAACATTGCATAATCACGCAATCAAACACTGCCTATTATGTGAATTACTCATGTACCTTTGAGAGGGGCCATGTCGCGCCTGATGATCTCCTCAAAGAGGAGGTAACCCATGAACCCACACGCGCTCATCGTCCAAAACAGCACCTGCGGGAGCTGGAGCTCCTCCGCCACATCCAACGTGAAGCTCATCACGCCGTCCGAGACGATGCACGTCGCGGGCGGCACCACCCCCTCGTCCTCCTCCCTCACCAGAAGCTCGCGCAGGCTGGCGGGGCAGTGCCTCCGCATGCAGTCCTGCACGTAGTGGAGGGTGTGCGTCGACTCGTCTTCCGAGACGCCGTCGTCGATGGTGACGAAGCGGAAGGAGGCGGAGGAGGAGACGGAGGAGGCGGAGGAGGAGGAGCGGAGGAGGCGGCGGTGGTAGAGGGCGGTGTGGATGAAGGTGATGAAGAAGCCTTTGGAGTGGAGGAGTTTGGCGAGTTTGAGGAGTGGGTTCATGTGGCCCTGCGCAGGGAAGGGCATGAACACTGCGTGAGGCCTCTTTTGTTGGCTGTCTAATGAACCCATCTCTCTCTCTGGATCTTTCTTTCTCTCTCTATATATGTGGTTTTATGTGTTTTTATTTTGGGGGATATTAATAGGAGGCATTGGAAGGGGAAGAGATGTGGTTGTTGCTCAGCCTCTTTCTTCACCTTATATATATTTTTTATTTTTCAAAAAAGATTTAAAGAAGTTAGTTTTATATATTAGTTTATAGTAAAATAATAAGTGCAATCCTATGGATAGTTGGCACTATTTTTTTAAAAAAATCATGTATTTTCATTAAAGCATATAATATTTTATGAAATAAAATAAATATGTTAAAATATAATAATATACATATATTTAAAAATAATTTTTCTCTCATATATCATGATATAACCTACTGTGCGCGTTATTTATTAGACTCTAAAATGGATTACGAAATAGATTTTATTTACTTGTTTATATTATATAATAGCATAATCATAGTTGTTGATTTCATGAAACCGGTGGTAGTTGTGAGATGAGGCCAACACTCCACCAAAGAGTTGTGGACTCTGTAGTGACACAGTGATCTAATTATTAAATTAAAGACAAAAAAAGTCACATGTGGGTGGACGCACTTATTGTGTTTGGAGGATCTGGGACTACACAATTTATTTATTTATTTATTTATTTTTGTTGATCAAAGGCCCATGAAGGGTTAAACCTAAGAAGAGACACCCGGGTTTGGCGGGGTTGACTCCCTGTCAGAGCATCTTCAATGGACATGTTAACTCATTAGTTAGTGTCAGATTTTTAAAAAATATGTAAAAATGGTGCTCCAGTGAAAGTGTTAAGGGCATGTTAAATGTGGGTCCCACCTGTCATATGTTAAGGGGAGTGTTAAATTTGGCTAGTGTTTTAGCCATCCAAATGTGGGTCCTACCATTTAAAATATTCAAAAAAATATTATTTTGTATGGGTGGAGAGGTTTGAGTCGGTGGAGAGGTAGACCCACTATTATTTTACTAGTTATTTAGCTAGTCTATTGAAGTAACAACAACCAACTAACAAAGATGTAGTAAATGAGTGTCTAGTTGAGTGATAAAGTGTTGATATGACACTTTAACATCTTAGTTAACTAACATGTCCATTGGAGATGCTCTCAATACGCGTTAACCACCTCGTCAACAAGGGGAGCGTACCTCCTCAGTGAGGGGTCTGGATTCAAGACTTAACGTTTGTTGATAGGGACCAGTGTTCTGAAAGGCGGCTCATGCGGCCGCATATGCGGTTCGGTCAGATGACCAAACCGATTGTCGGTAAATGCGGGAGTATGCGGGGAAGGCCCGCATATGCGGGCCGTTTCCGTTTATGCGCCCGCTTAAGCGGGCGCACGGACTCTATTGGGTAACCAAAAAAAAAAAATAACGCACGCCGGCCCTAACCGTGGCTCCTCTGACCTCTCTCTTTTCTTCTTCTTTGACACATTGAAACTAGGATAAAAACCAACACAAATCGTACCTTCTCGTCGTCGGATCCGACGACATCCGACCGCGCATCCGCATCACCGCCGTCACTTTCTGCCACGTAATCATCATCACATCTTCTTCATCGTCGATCCTCCTCTTCTTATTCCTCCTTCCCCGACGATCCCGACCGTCCGTCCCGCGCTCCTCCTCCGATTCCTCCGACGACGGAGAGGATCTCCTCCTCCTGCTCGTCTGATCGAGCTTCACCACCAACTTCAGCTTCTTCTCTCCCCTAAACAGCTGGCAATTGCTTTAGTTTTTTTTTCTTTTTTTTGTTACACGTGGGTTTCACATGTGAGGGAGGTGTGGGACAGTGGGAGTGACTAGTGAGTGGTCTTGTCATGTAAGATTAGTAACGTGTAAGTGTAAGATTAGTAATGTTAGTAGACTCAGTTACTCAGTTTTAAATAATCACTCACAGTATCAAGCAAACAAAATTATTCATGTGTTAATTGTTCTGGAATAGGTATATATATACAATTAGTGGAGTATATTTCTATAAAAAATGATGTACATAGATAGTAAATTAAATGCATACTAAAAAATATAAAATTTGATTTAATATATATACTCACCTAAACAAATAAATAAATATATATATATATATATATATATATATATATATATAAATATATAAATGATTCAATACTGAGCACATGCACCAATTAAATTGTGTTTTTCATTGTATTATATCATATAAATCATTTTTATTAATAAAAATATTACAGAACCGCATATACTCCCGCATACCGCATATACTCTGTGCGGTACTCTAGCCGCATGTAAACCGCATCCCGCCTTCCTGAACACTGATAGGGACTACACAGTTGATGGAGTCATCATATTACCCATACCATAAGAATATTGAAGAAAAAAAGAGAAAACAAAGTATGTGGCATGTTCTTTTAGGCCATGAGACATTGTTGATATTATTTTAAAGATGATGTGTGTATTGAAATGATAATATGATATCTGTGTGGTCCATGCGAATCGTGTATATGCATTTTCTAAAGAAGTATATACGTATATAGCTCATTGAAACATATACTTCATTAAGCTATATGTTTTTTTACATACGCATATACCCCTTTAAAGGACGTATATATATGTGATTCGCACGGACCGTACCATGTCATTGATTTTTTTTGGTCACCGGTCAGATTTGAGTTTTTTGAGTGGATTTCATCTCCACCATTAGATTGCGTGGACGTGTGGCAAAGAGTCTGCACCTGCCTCACAACCCCATGTAATCCCCCCCCCAATTTTGGTGAACGCTCAATACACTATTTTAAGAGAAAAACATACATGTGACACCTGTGGACCCTGAACATAAATTCTGTTTTTCAATTTCCTTGGGCATTATTTAGGCCAAATGCTTACCAATTCCCTCAAAAAAAAAAAAACACTTTTTGTATAACAACTCAACATTTAGCAGTACATTCACCAACCCCCCCCCCCCCCCCCCCTAAATATAATCAGCCACATTTCAATGAAAAAAAATGAAAAAGAAAACAATGAATGGAGTAAAAAAGAGTTAAATAAGACCTTGAATAGTTTGTTAGTTCTCAAACTAGGCCAATGTGCAGCCTCATCTGAATGGGGTTATATATGTTTCAAGGCTCGACCCCGTGATCGTTAATGTAACTCGTCTGAGAGGGAGAATTGAGCTTTCTCACTTCACCCATCTCAACATCATCTTTGAAAGACCAAAAAATTGGGTGAAGGTATGCGTCTGATAAGTAAGCTTTGACGTTGAGGTTCGGCTCCGAAGCTCGCTCTAGTTTGTCCTTTGCCATTGCTTCCTGAGAGAAAAAAAAAACACAGAGTTGACAAAAGTGGAGAGTCACTTATGCTTAAAGAGTATTTGTTCAAGTTTTTATTAACCAAAAAAAAAAAAACTTCTGTCAATCAGTTTAGTTGAGATTAGAAAAAAAAAAATTGAATCAGAACTATGTATCTGATAATCAAATTCATTATTTACTGATGCATGATGAATGGGATGGTGGTAAAAATGATTCAGTTTACCAAGCTGCAAGACCACATATGAAAAGGTCAAATTAATCTGGTCAGAGTAAAAAAGAAGAAGAAGAGGAAGAAGTTGTATCTTATATTCTAGCAGAAGAGGATCTACTCCCAAAGTCTCGTAGGTCCTGAACCGGAGGCCATGCCACCGAAATGCCGGCTAATCCTATTTCTTTAGTCTATTTATTAAGAGAATATTTTCTTTTGTAAGTGACAGCCTTATCGGATGGCTTTGTAAGAAAGGGGTGGTGGTAAGGAGAGACATTGAAAGATCAAAGATTTTGAATTTTGATTACTTAATATAGGTGAATCAAAATCTCCTTTGTAGGCGTAGGCAAATTGTTAAACATGTAAATATGTGTATTGTCATTGTTTTTATAGGTGCTAAAGACTGAACCCTAACAATGGCGTTACTGCATCAACAAAATGTCTTAGCATGGTGATCCAGATGGTGCAAGAGTTGGGTATAGAAACAGTGTCACCCCCATGTTGGGAAAATGAAAGTATCCTGACCAAAGTTCAAATATGTGCTAAACAGTAATGGTCTATTTGATGGTCTACTTTACTTAACAGATGTATTTTCAAAATTATTTCATTCATAGTATTTTTTATAATCATAAGCACACGAATACAAGCATGTATTCACACTAAGTTTTTGTGAGGTTGAACAAATGCCACGCACATCTATATTTAAAATACTTGACAAGTTAGTAGATACTTCAAAAAGAAAATCCAGTCTTAGAACTCTTAATAAATTTAAGCAGTACACATCATGCAGAAAATCATACCTCCAATGGGTATTTTCTGAATGCCGGTTCAAAGCGACTCTTGCAGTACTTGTGGAACCAAATAGTCAATACAGGTAGGACAATGAGTACAGTGGTGGAGTTAGAGGCCTTCTTCGTGCTCAGCAGGCCGAGTAGAAGAAGCTGAGATATTAACAAACTTGCAATTATGCGACGATGAACATGAGGCCAAAACGCACCGGCGCTTTCATACTTTTGATGGTAAACATTAATAATCTGAAAAAATGCAGCATAAACCAATCGGTAAGCTACTTATTATAAACAGTTCGAGTAATATCAATGTCAGCTTAACTAGACAACGGCAAAACTGACTGCTCATTTATTTCTCATAAATGATACACCGCACAGCCTAATGACATAGCATCAAAGAAGCCGAGAAGGCTCACTGTTAATAATGCTCCAGTTATATTTTCTTCTTGGCTTCTTTGATGCTATTGATAGATTACTGATGCATATATGGACTTTAGGACAAACAAACTGACTGCTCACAGTGACTTTCACTTAAAGAAAGGCAGAAAGAATTGATGACTCACCTGATGACGATATACAAGGAACGCGAATGCGAAGAATACAAGTATAAAAGGAAGAATAACTGGAGTGACTACAGCATAAACAAGCCCAAGAAGAAAATATAACTGGAGCTTTGGGAGATTCACCGGCAACGCAATGCTCTCAGGGCGCATTGCCTTCTCCCTGTCTCTTTCTGTTTTCACAATGAACATATTTTTAAGATGATATATCACTAATGGCTTGAGTCGAAGAATTTCACTGGCAACACCAGCCCACCCATCAACCATTATATAGGTTATGAAGAATGTAGCTTTCATCGGTATAGATACTCCAATTGTTCTTGGGACCCTGTAATTATTAGTCAAAGAAAGATCTTTAGAACTCTGATGGTGTATATATAGTATGTAGCACACAAACACTGTAGTGTACTATATCTCATCAGTCTTTTTATTATATTTGGTCTATGGTCCTCATCATAATATAAAACAGCATTGTTATATTTTTTACCAGAAAGAATGAGTCATACAAATCCATGCTCCAGTTATATTAAATTTTGAATATGGTTTAGACATGGGGGAAGAGAGGGAAACAGATTTTATTACCGAAGTTGAAGTAACTAGTATGAATATACATATCATGTTTAAAAATGATATATGCATCTATAAATTTTTGTTTTCAAGATGCATGTATAAATCTATACATATGAAAGGATGGTTGACAACATTCCTGTTATCAGTTACTACCTTCTTGTGAGGCACTGATAGCCCATATATTATATCAGTCGTTCACATGGATTATTTGTTAAAGGCAAAACAATTTGTTTGATAAGTTTCCATTAAGATTTCCTATTTTCATGGTGTGATATATAAATAAATTAACCCCGCTTAACATAATAAGTTCCCACATGAAAACCTCAAGGTTACAAGAATATGAATTAAAAAACTCCAAACTAATGGTAACAAATAATAGCATGCAGTGTACCTTAATCAAGCAAGCAGCCTTGAGGTTGCACTAAATTAGTGACAAAGACACTTCAATTAGTGCATTGCATATTACAAAGATGTAAACAAATAATTATATTGGTGGGGCCAAAATGTAAATTACAAATTAATGGAAGACTCATTATACAGTTTCTGGGGACATTCTGAGGGTACCTGCTTCAACTATATATTGAACAAACTCTACTACCAATGAGACAGTAAAGATCAGGAAATCAATATCTTTTACTAATGCATTAACTATTTCATGAAAAACGAACATGTAGATGATAAAAGGAGAAAAAAAAACATCATTTGAAGGCTAGGAAATTACTGTGTCGGTGCTTGATAAAGGAATGAGTGAAGCTGTTCAAAAGCCGTTCCAGTTATTATGCTCCCCAAAAACACATTCACCAACATAAAGTAGTAATATTTGGCTGCAGTCCTCCTTTCTAGAGAAGATCTTGACAAGTATCCTTCCACCTTTGACATGACCATCAGCACCGTCGGAAGAATATAAAGGAAAACTTTTAATGCCAGCCCAGGAAGAAAACCCTGAAGGAATGATTTGATCACCTTCCTGCATGATATTGTTATGAAGAAGTTATAAAGATGTCTCATTTGGAATAAGTGATTTAAAATCAAACATTTCACAAAGGCCGATATTTGATGAAACAATCATGCGCACAAGGGATGACTTTTCCTGTCTAATCTCCAAAATTGAAGTCAGTTCAAGAATGTAAGAACTGGATCATATCTAAATGAACGTAGGAGTTGTTACTAAATTATCCTCATAATGTCAAAAACAGACAAGATCATGCGAATGATAATTACTTGACATGCCAAATGAGTAGCCAAACAATTGTCTTTCTCCTTCTGTTCCTAGTTTATATCTCACAGGTGACCAAGGTTTATCAACAAAAATAAACAGTATGCAATAGAGTCCATCAGTAGAATACCATTGGCAATTTTATAAAAAAAATAATTTTGTAATCCAAAAACAATATAACTCGTATATATTTTCCTATTAGTGATTATCTATAAAGCGTGATCTATTTCCTTCCAAGGCCTCAGGAAAGGAAAACTTCCAATATCATTGATATTGTTATTATCAATAGAACAAGAGATCCTGATGGAAAATGGACTTACCACTCAATCAAAGGCCTCAGGAAAGGAAAAACCTTTTCAAGTCCTTCAAGATTTGCAAGTGATTGTACAAAAGCAATGGGTATCATGTAAAAGAAGACCAAGGCAAAGACTGATACAGAAATTATAAGCCTCCGTATGCTAAGATAAACAAATGGTATAGCTAGATTCTTCCAATAAACATCATGTGGCTCTGGTGCCCAATCAGTTAACCAGTGAGTGGGATTCTTGGTTTGTTGGGTTTGTGCACATACAGCAGCTCCCCATCGCGAATCAAAGGTGACAAAAGCCACTGGCATAATAGCTTTTCCATCTTTAATAATTTTCTGATGTTCAGATGCTATCTGCCAAAACAAAGGACAGAAAATATAAACAAAAATCGGACAATCCACAGGATTGGAAGCTAACAACATCACTCACCCTTTTATCTAATTCAATGAGGCTTTGTTGGTAGAAGTCAATTGAGTCAACCCTTTCGCCGAAAAGGCCAATAAATCCTTTCTGCAATAAATTGACTATTTAGAATAACATGGACCGTGTAAGTAGAAGACAAGGGGGATAATGAATGGGAACTGTACATCAAACTGACCTTCCTAGTTGGCCTTTTGTCAGGGCGCCTTTCGGATTTAAGCTGGTCATAGTCCAACCAATTTTGCACCCTTTCCCTCTGTTTCACAAGTTTAGCAAACTTGTTTGCATTGTGGACAGCCTGATAGATGATGAGTTATGGGTCTTGATCACAGAACTCACTACTTAGTAGTTGATGATCATGGGAAAATAAGGAACTCAAAAGGGAATCAACTCTGTGAGACAGTAGGAAGATCATGAAATCACACATAACAATATTATACAAATAGTTCTTCCCACCTGGTGACCAATGTAATGGTCCGGATGGTTAGTTTGGAAAAACTGATCCACAGTTTCTGATATTGTGTGGCCTGGAGCAGGTGGAATGTTTCTGACAACCACCTATAACAAATGCACGAATCCAAATGATATAGTAGAACCCATCATGGACCTCGTAAAATTCAGAAAACTGTCATACAATATACCATGTGATGAAATATGTTATATAATCTTATCAATATAATAAAATAAATTAAGAACAATGATGTGAACCGTGCCATTTTCAGAGGTCAGACACCATATGCAGAAAACATTTGGGAAATGGTGATCAACTTTATTTAGGAGTAAGGCAGGTTTTGTGGTGGGGCGAGGATGGTTCGGGTTCTAGTTGGAGTGGTGATTGGTTAGGGGTCATCTCTTGCGGGAGGTGTTGGGGGAGAGCCCGGGGGTAACAAGTAGATATTTCTTCTACTTGTGGGCTGCTGGGGTGTTTTGTTTTCTAACCAACATCTATTGCATTACAAGAAAACTGCATAATATAGAACTGTGTCACATCATAAGGGAAATAAATTAAAATCTTAATTGACAAGCAAATCGATAATGGAATTGCATGAAGTTTCAAAACAAGATAACAGGCACTCCAAGGCTTCATCTATCGATACGCACTCACCGTGAACTGATCTACACGGCGATGTTTGGATGCCAGAAATTGCATTCTCATAAATTCTACATTATCATATTCATTGTAGAGCACATAGCACGTCCAGAATGTGAATGCATACTGCATTATTATGTGGGCCCAAAATCTGAAATTTAATCAGAACATTTCTTCTCATTAGATATATCTCTGTGAGGCTTCCAACAAAATACAACAGAAAAGGGTACAGGGCTTAAATGATTAAAAAATCAGCATGTGACAACTATATGTAACAAAATAGCATCAGCAAATGGTCACAAAGGTGCAAACTATTCAGTAGTGGCACTATAAGAAAACAACATCCATGACAAATACATTGGAAAACAATAGAACAATGCTACATTCACCCTGGAAATTTACTTCTTTCTTACCCCATGATGTGACTTTGAATGGCATTATAATGGGTGAATGTAGAAATTTAACCCACAGCCTATTCAAGATCCATCTAATAAAATTATTAATCATGATTCAGGAAAAGGTTCATTATAATGGAGCAAAGATAACTTATCAATACTTTTACTCTTCCAAACCACACAAAAGCTTCACCAGCAAGGATTTTTTGACATTTATAATCACCATGAATGGTTCAGATTTTTTATAACTAGTTCATTTCAGTTCATGATACAGGGTAAATGGGTGAACTCATTATGAGATGAATCAAGCATTTTTCTGAAAACACACAGAAAGTTTATATACTTCCAGATATTTAAGTTACAACTGAAAAAATACACGTATTAAGCACAATAAAAAGGTTATAAAAAATATCATATTGTTTCCATGTTCCAAATGTACCAACAGAAAACAAAATTTTGTTCTTTGAAGATTAATCTGAAAATAATCCAAAACCACAAAATATATCAAGTTCATGCATTCCATGGATGTCTAAATTTCTCGAGATATATAAAGGAAATAAAATAAAGAGGATTCAAGTGGGTTAAACATGCACCAGATTTAGCAACTACTAGTATCAAAAAACAAAAATAACTTTCTCATCTATAGGAGAAGCACAAACTTACTTTTCTGAATGTGGTATGACATTGGATATTGAAAGCTTATCGATATTACTAACAACTAGATCTTTGCTTAGGAAGGATAAATTTCTACATGACATATTGATTGGAACAAGGACCATGAGCGCCAAAAACATCAATGGGAGAAAAATCTTCAACCTGTCAAAATTATATGAATAGATAAAATAAGCACAAGGACATAACATATTCTGAAATGAACTTAAGAAAATCCTTAACAGCTAAATCAATCCATGAAAAAAACCCAAGAGTAAGTCATGTTCACTTGGTCTTGATATATATATCTGCCCTCACAAACAAATAGTACATTCTTCTAATTCATAACAGTTAAGAAAATTTATAGTACATTTATAATAATGGAAATCACATTATGAGTCTTGCAACCTGTAAAATAGGTGATTTTTTTAAATTTCAATTTTCCATATAAACAATAACAATACAACAAACAATAACAAGATATAAACAATAACAATACGGCACTCTTCGCTACTTCCTTGGTCTCGAGATTGCACAGAGTGCGGGGTGGGGTCAGATGGATCTAGATATCTATATCTAGATTGCACATAACTGTTAGAATAAAGGAAAAAGGGAAATCTTGTTATTATATTAGAGGAGTCAAAGGCTCTATTTATAGATACACTAAGGAAACCCTAAAATATCAGAATAGGAAACTAGGAAAATTAGTTTCCTAATAATAGCATAATAATTATAATAAAGATATAATATTCTCCTAATAATTATTCTTTAACACCCCCTCTCAAACTCTGAATGGTAGAACCCTTAGAGTTTGCACAAAAATGAGATGGTGGTGGAAGATGACGACAATGACGGGCGGCTTGTGGCGATTGGTGCGGACGGGCGCATCTCTTCGCTTCCGCGAGTCGCTCCCGCTCGTTCAGTCAGACGGAATCGCTCCCGCTCGTTGAGTCAGTCGGAGTCGCTCCCGCTCTTTGAGTCAGACAGAGTCGCTCCTGCTCTTTGAGTCAATCGGAGTTGCTCCCGCTCGTTGAGCGCGGACAGGAAGCGGAGATGGCAGCGGAGACGGCGTGCGGACGACGGTACCACAAGCAAAGAAGAAGAAACACGAAGCAAACGGTGACATGGACGGCACGTAACTAGAGACGTGTGGACATAGAAGAAGAAGAAGAAATGACTGAAGCATTTATGCAACACTGCAAACGCTGAAGGCGAAGCGTAACGAATGACAACGACGATGTCGCGATGAGCGCAGATCTCAAGGAAGACAGAGATCGAAGGAAGAGAAGAACGACGAGCGCACAAATACGACGACGGCGCACGGAAATGACAATGCGCGAATACCACGACGGTGCACGAGGACGACGACAACGCAAAGAAGTTCACGGCGCGAACAACGGAGATGAAAACACAAACAGCGGAAGAAAATATGGGTATCAAAAGTCCTCCCCCACTCTGATTAAACACTCCTCAATCGGAGGGGGGAAGAAGAAAAAGAAGCTTTTGTGGATCTAAGCTTTTAGGATGGCTCTGATACCATATTAGAATAAAGGAAAAAAGGAAATCTTGTTATTATATTAGAGGAGTCAAATGCTCTATTTATAGATACACTAAATAAACCCTAAAATATCAGAATAGTAAACTAGGAAAACTAGGAAACTAATAATAACATAATAATTATAATAAAGACATAATACTCTCCTAATAATTATTCTTTAACAATAACCAACACCATTACCATTTAAAGACCACTGCAAGAGAAGACCCAATACCCTCCAACATCTACCCAATAAGGAAATAACATAATTAACACAATTGCAAACATAAAAATACACCCAGACGTATCAACCCAATGACCAAACCAACACAATTGGAATTATAACCCACTAAAACCTGAAACAGAGAGATCAACCCAACCAACACAATTCCAATCAAAACCCCCAAAAATATATATCAAAAGAGACCTAAAGTTTCCACCTTTACTTACCCAACAATGTATATCCGGAGGTAGACAGCCGAGTCAAGCCCAGCATGGTCAATGAGCTCGGCCTGGCTCATCTTCAGCGCATCAGGCATCCATCCGAGGAAGGACAGGTAAGTCCATACGTCGGTATTTACGAAATTTGCCACTGTATTCGCTCGGGTCTCTCGGGGCTCCTCGGCCTCCCCATAACGTACCATTTCGGGAAATAGACCTTATCGTTGATGGGCTGGATTCGAAGCACAGCGAAAGCCAGCAAGAATGCGAAGGCCGAGATGATGTTTATGACGGCCGACACGCCCAGGTCTTCAACAGTCGCCATTGATGGAAACTTGCGAGAGGTCTTCGGTGGAGGTTTTTGAAGCGCGAATGTTGTTTCGGTGGAGCCTTTTTTTTCGAAAGGGAGGTTCGTTATGATGTCTTCGCGGAACAGCAGAGTTGTGAATGTTACGTCTACGTGGTTGTCTGAAAGGACAACATGTTGGCTGTTTTGATTTTAGCCCTTTTCAGAGATGATATTTACCGAAGTGGACGTATGTAATTTTCGGGATTTATTTGATTATATATAAATAAATCAATGTAATTCAATTAAATATTAGTTAAAATATCCAAAGAAAAATATTTTAAAAGTTAAAAATATCCAAATTTGTCACTTTTAAAAATTAAAAAATATATATCCAAATTAGTTAAAAATATTCAAATTAATCACTTTTAAAAATAAAAAAGTCTAATTTTACAATTTTTTAATATTTATATATTTTTAATTAAAACCCCTGAGACTATATTTGGAATTGAATTTTCTTTTGAGTAAAATATCTTTGGATCCCAAAAGGATTTGAAATACGTGAAACACCTTTTTAAGTTCCAAAACATATACACTTGTACCTTACGATTTCGTATTTTTAATGAAATCATTCTTGTATTTTCATCTTTTAATTAGCTGTTGTGTGAATTAATTCTCATGATAAATGTCTCTAAATGTATTTAAAGTTATTTATTATATTGATTAATATTCACAGAACATATTCAAAATTAATTCATCGGCTCTTTTAGGGATATGTACAAAATTAGTTAAAAAATAAATACTAATTTTATTATATTTTTGTTTCATCTTAACGAAAAATTTAACAATAAGAATGTGAATACAAGTTTTTGAACTTCAAGCAACCATTTCACCTAGAATGAAAAACTAGTCGAATTTTTTAGATTCTTTCCTTCTATATATAAACTATGGTTCTTTTGCAGCATAAGTTACTACGCATTAAAGGTGATGTTATGTGTTTTGGCACGTGAAATTATCAGTTTTCACTGATGACTTTGCATTAACGCAAAGCCTCTCCAAAACTACCATGGCTTTAAAGGTGGAGATGCCATTTTGGGGTCAGGATAAATTTAAAAGGGAGATGAAAGTGGAGAAGCCGACGTTGTGGGTGACGTTGGTGCATGTGATCTCGCTATTTTTATATTTGATGCATGGCCACCTTTCATAGCATGTGCGGGATTGCAATCATTATGCAAGAAGCTCATTTCTTTTTATTTTTTAAAAATCACATATTTTGGACGTTATTTATTTAAAATATATCTGTAAAAAGTTATTATAATAAAACTGTTTGGTTATATAATTGTAAAAATAACTTTTTACAAATATAAAAACTGTTCAATCATACAATCAAACACTCTATAACTTATGGGGCATTTGGTTCTACAGAAAATAATCACTTTTTTACTTATCATTTAAAATAAGCACTATTTTTTATTTGTGTTTGTTTTAAATACTTATTATAAGTATTTATTGATAAATAAATATATTTTAATAAGTAAATAGTTTGATGCTTATTTTAAAAATATTTTACTTGTTGATTGTGGAAAGATTATTTTGCCCCCAAACGCCCCCTCAAACTTATACGACATACTTAAATTTTATTAATAATTAGAGTAAAAGTTATGTGGTGTGCGTCTTATTTCCAACCATTTATTCAAATTTTTTTAAAAATTATTATCTTCTCTTAATTATTCATTTATTTGGCTTAAAAAAGAATTTGAAATTTTTTTAATAAAGTTTGGGTCTTATCTGATTTGAATAAATATTTTACTCTCCGTTCATTTGGAGATGATTTTATTGAATTTTTATTTAAATTTAAATTTGACATGTGTAAGGGTCTATAATTGGTGATGCTCTAAATAACCCAACTGCCAACCCATTTATATTCCCCCGGGAAAATTTGACGTGTGTATGGACTCTTGAGCACCCATTTATAATTTACAATGGTTTAATTTTTTAAAATATAATTGACTAAATAAAACCTATTTTATTATAGAAATAAAATACACGTTGGTATGGATAAATTAATATATTTGTTTATGTTTAGTACTTAAGAAATATATATTGCATTAGAGTGCTCTTACACTCAGTTTTCAGTTTTTTCTCAGTCCAAAACACATTCATATATATACTACGTTAAAAATCTAATTAAACATATATCTCATTAGAAGTTATATATATCTCACTAAATATTTTTATACTTATTAAAAATAGTTTCATTCAACTCGAAATATAATGTTATGCATTTTTTATCAAAGATATATTTTATTAAATAATATTTATTATTTTTTTAAATATAAAAACAAGTGAGATATGAGTTTTGGTTGATGAACATTTTGCATTGCATTATATGATTTTATACGACTGCAAGTAACCCGCGAAACAACTACCCGAATAAGATCGTAAATCGGATCACACCGTTTCACGCTCTCCATCGCACGATCGCATCAATGGCGACGACCTCCGCCGCCGTGACCGCCTCGAACCCTCCCTCCACATCGTCCCCGGCGCCGCCGCCTCCGTCCCTCCCTCCTCCAGCCCCGAAGATCCTCCTCGCAAAGCCGCCCGGGGCCGGCCCCGCCGCCTTCGCCCGCGACGATGATTCCACCTCCGCCGCCGCCGCCTCTTCCGCCGCCGCCCGGTCCCGCGTCCCCTCCATCGGGTCACTTAACCTCCTCTCCGACTCATGGGACTTCCATCCCGATCGAATCCTCCCCGTACGCATACCCCTCTTTCCCTTGCATCGAAATGGAAACCCTAACTGAAACCCTAGAGAACTCTGACGAAGCTCAGTTTGTGTTTTGTGTTGCAGTTCCTTACGGAAAACACGGATTTCACCGTCATTGGCGTCATCGGTCCGCCCGGCGTCGGCAAATCGACGATTTTGAATGAGCTATATGGATTTGATGGGAGCTCTCCAAGTAAGTTCTATTCGAATATCCCAATCATTTTGTATCCGTTTTAGCTTGTTTAAGTAGTTCAGTACAATATGTTGCTATATCACTTGCATAACTCAAAACACCATCAGAAATGAATGAAAAAATGTATCTTTGTATAATCGAAAATAATTTTTTTATTTGACCCATTCATAATCTTTTCTTTAAGCATTCGCTGTAAAAATGGGTTTTTTTCCACAATTTGATTGAAAATACGTATCAATGTATTTTTTGGGGTTTAGGGTTTAGTGGAAAATACTTGGAAAGCATTGTGTGTATGATTAAGGATTGGGGAACTTGTATTTGAGGGGCTGAAGATGTTTTGGCTATTGTTGGTGGTGGATGGGAGATTAAATAACCTTGTATGGCATTAGAGTTGTAATGTGACTTTTTTTTTATTTGCCTTTTTTTCTTTCTTGGAGATCCTTCATCTCCCTTGTTTGAGTGAGCTGTGTTCATTGATTAATGAGATAATGCCATATCTATTTTAAAAAGTCTCTTTTTTTTTTTGTATATTGAATTTAGTTGGGTGATGTCCAAGGTTGGTTTCGTGCTCACTTGCAGGCATGTTACCACCCTTTGCCACACAGTCAGAGGAAACGAAGTTGATGGCAAAGCACTGTACAGTGGGTATTGAATTAAGGGTTTCCGCTGAACGGTTCATACTTGTCGATGCTCAGGTCACTTAATGAACAGTTGTTTCACATGTTATTGGCTTGCTTTAATTCTTCTTTACCGAAGCTATTTCATCTTTAACTGGGGAGTTGTTCATCTCTTAATTTTCAATTACAGAATCTCAGTAAAAATATTAGTACTGTGAATCTCTTCAACTTCTTGGTATTGGCATGTTTGGATGTGACCATTAGTTACTTCATCATTGCCTTCATTCTTCTTTTATTTTCCATGGCTGAACACACAAGAATATGCCATTGATTGCTTGCAGAAATAAAATGGCATTTAAAGAAGTGTTTTATCACACTTGACCATATTATGCATCATGTATTTGATCATCTTTCAAGCATTTTAGTTTCTCTGACACCTCTAAACATGAGACGGTGTTTCTTAAAAATAATCATAGTACTTTATTGAGAACTTCACCACACTTTCTTACAATGTTCCTGTACATGCTTCCATTTTCTGTGGCATTTAAATCCTGATCATGTCATAATGATGCAGGACAGAATAGAGAAAGGAGATCAATAGGAGGAAGATAAGAAATCAATATTAATTCACTCTTTAAACCAACAAAATCATGGCAAAGCCATATGCTTACTTAAATAGAGAAGAACCAATCTGAAAACAACAAAAAGTGTCCCTAATTAATTAAAAAGTTTTAACAACTCCAAATTCTAAACACTAAGGCTATGATTGCTCTTAACATAAATAAAAATAAATCCTAAACAAAAGAGGAATCTATAACATCAATGCCTAGTCTTAAAGTAGGTGTGAAACCAACCATTCAATCATTATTGCATAACTCATTATGTATGCTTTTTGTGACCTAGTACTGATTATTTTTATTTTTTTGTAATAATCTAGTCGCTACTCTTTTTCATTTTGCATTTACACTTTACCGAAAAAGAACTCTTTCATTTATGTTGTCTTCTCTTGTGAATGGTGATATCTTTCCAATATGCAGCCTGTCTCTAGCCCTTCTGTTTTGGTTGAGATGATGAGACCTGATGGTTCATCCTCGGTTCCTGTAATTAGTGGTGAGTCTATGTCAGCAGATCTCGCTCATGAACTTGTGGGCATTCAGGTAATTATCAACATGTAACTGAACTCTTCTTGTTCTTGTTGGTTTTGTGCGCTCCACAAATCCTCCAAGTGTGGCACCAGTTTGCATAACTTTGAGTAAGCATAACTTATTGCCGTCCTCTTTTGCTGTGCTGCAAGGAACTATTCTAGCTTGGCGTTTTTCTGGCTTCAGTTTGCCATGTTTTGCTGGTGGTCTCAGATGAAGTTCACGATTCTAGTATGTGGAATTTGATGTCAACGGTACATCTATCATCCAAATCACCCTTTAGTTATTTCCTGAAAATGTGAGATATCCTCAAGATTATACCAATTTGGTAAAGATTCAAATGAAAAGGGCAGACAAGATTTTTGGGGACAGAGATGTATAAAATACCAAAAAAAAAATCCCTATACTCAGTAAACATAATTAGACTACCCAATCAAAAATCTCCCCTGTTTATAATGAATGTTCATATAAGTCTGGAAAGTGAGATGTGTGCTCGTCTTCCTATTTTGATGATTTAAAACAGCTAGAATTCTCATATAATTTTTTCCCCTTTTCCTCAGGTTGACTTGTTGAAGCATGCCATACCAGATCCATCACTGTTTACATCCTCCAATTCCCAAGGATCTAATCCTGCACTTGACAAGGAAATTAAGGACAATGTGTGGGCTACTAAGGAAGAGTTTTTGGCCACTCCTGTTTTTGTCTTTACGAAGTAAGTATACGAATGTTCTTAATACTCGGATGTGATTTTTTTAAAACCAAACTGAGGAGATTGAGAGTGGCTCATATTTTCCTGGACATGTGACTTGAACTCTGACAGATTGCGGGATCAGGAATTATCCCCTGCCAGCTTATTGCTGCTGAAGAAGGCCCTGTCACATTATTTGAGTTCCTCATCTTTCAGTGGAACAAAGCATGGAAACATGACAAGGATGGGCAACAATTCTTGTGCCTCCATTGAATCAAAGTCTGATTGCTCTGATCCAGTGGGACCGAATTTGTTTTTGCTCCCCATGAAATCCCTTGACGACTCACAGAGAGCACAGTATGAAAGTTATGTTTCCATGATGGGCCAACTTCGTGATCAGGTAAGTCATGCATCCTTTTTTTTTGCCATGGATGTGTGTTTGGGATCTGTTCCTAATGGTTATAATCTAGAATGAGAGGCATCTGCTTATAATATTATTTATCACAATTTTTTTTGATAAAAAATTTCAGTAAATCTCTTGCTATGAAATGCTTAAAATGCTTTGCAAGAAATTCTGTCACAAGCATAGTTTTGGTACTGAACAAGGAAAATATTGTTAGGTGACCCACACAAGGTTGGCTCTTTGGTCATGGGGTGCTCGTCATAGGTCTCGAGTTTGAATCCCCCTGGTTTACCTAAATACACACTCATATACACACATAACTATATTATACACACGCACACATATGTATAAATCTATGTTATGTATATTTGTGTGGGTGATTCTGTGCACCAGTCTTCCCAACTAATTTTGGCGATGGTAACCATATATATATTGTTAGGTCAATGCATGTTCTGCACCATCCTTTGGATTTCAGCTTTGTCTCTAAATGCTTTCGAACCCCATTGAGAAGATTATCTATTGGCGCTGCAGATATTATCGATGAATTATCGCCCCTTCTCTAAGCCTGTATCAGAGCGGGATTGGCTGAAAAACTCAGCTCGGATATGGGAGCTGGTTAAGAAATCTCCAACCATTGTTGATTATAGCAGAATGCTCCAGAACTCTGGTCTCTTCAGAAGATAACATACCATCAAAAATCATTTAGAGATGCTCGGCTGTGTCATGACTGATTTTAGTACCCCAGTGCAGATTGTAGAACTATGAGTCAATGACTGTAAAATCTGGTTCCTCTGTATGTTTTGCTTCGAGTCAGACTGTATCAAAGTGCACTTTGGATATTTTTAAATTTTTTTCTTATTGTTTTAGTGAATACCTTATTTTCTAAAGATCAAAACCCATTGTTCTTGATGGAAATAAAGATGTGTCAATACATAGATGATAACAGATATTTAAATTGAACTCTGATATGTCAATGTATCCACACTACATAGCATCTGCCAAAGCAGAGTAATTCTTCACAAACCACATAATGAATACCTGCATTATTCACAAACATGCGGTAACACAGAAAAAACAGAGAAGCGAATTGAGTCTCAAAATTTTGGCCTGGTCGTGTTACAATACGAATTGGAAGGACAATATCCTTAATTTCCAATACATTTCTGTTTGATATTACATTAAAAAAAACATAGGTATGTATAAGTTACTTTATCATTATCAGGACACCTCATATATGACTGAATTCGAAGCGGGAGTCGCCCCTATTCACACTTGATCGAACGGTATATGTGGCGCACGAACAACAAGGAAGCACGGAAACCAACCATGCCGAGCATGAGAAAGAAACCATAGCAAATGCAGGCCATGTAACCAAAGAAGAATGATGTTTGCATGAAGCCTGACATATCAGATCTCTCGTAATAGTAGTACAAGCAGTAGCCAAATATGAACACGCCTGTTGAGCCCCCGCATAAAACAGACCTATATAAAGAGAAGATATCAGTAGTAAGTGCAGTGTAACATTAATCTTCACAAAAATAAAGAATTACTATAGCACTTCCTACAGACATATTTCAGGCAAATAATGTCCAAAAATTGGAATGAGATTATATAAAAAAACAATTAATCTTCACGATGCAACATTAAAAGTCATATTGCAAGTTAAAATTTCCATGAGACACACACACACACACACCCTCCAGTTTCAGCTGGTAAACGTTATTTATTTATCTATTTATTCGTGTTTGAAACTGTTGTAACGCGCTGTGACAGGCAGTCACAAAGTTTACACATGGCAAATATTCGATAAGGGTATGTCTGGTATTCATGAATGATACAAGATATGTACAAAAAAGTACAGAAATAATTACACATTTTCTAGATGTATTCTGATCATTAGTATGAGATACGATGAAAATACTTCAATGTTGTGTGTAAATGGGAGATGCGACATTGACAATCAGATAACTAGCTTAACTTGTGAAGAATGTGATTAACCATTTGAACAAATGGATGCTCGGATTCTAAATGTACAAAATGCACAGTTCAGTGAATAGATGATTGTTTGGCCTAAAGATATAGGAGGTATCTAATCGCCGAATATTTTTTGAACATTCAGAATACTTTGTGACTACGGTGACAAAATTTGGAAAAGAGATGCATGTCGCAGACTTGGCAGATCATGTTTGAGATGTGTGTCACATCAGCCATCATCTGCAAATTGATGGTTTAAGTTGCATGACGATTAGATGCATGTATACCATAGGTGAATATATATGGTATACAAAATCAATCTAAATATGTGAAAGAAATTGTGTATGATTTTATGTATCGAGATTACCTCCACCACCACTGATGGTCCTCGACAGTAAGCTGGAAGTATGTCAAAGCTACGGTGATGAACGCTGTGACAATGATGAGGATGATAAAAACAATGAACAAGATACTGTATATGGTGTAAATCTTGTGACCCCAGACACTCGCGAAAATGTAGTATAGTTCGATGTATATAGCACTGAAGGGCAGGAACCCTGCCATTGCCATCTGAGGAATAGTTCCACGATACCAAGGCAACGAAGGAATCTCTCGTGGATATTTTGTGGTTCGACATGGAGCTTGAAATTCAGTTTTGCTGTTCTTACCAGCTAAGCCACCCAACACAAGCAGAGGCGAAGTCACAAGTGTCCATATGAGAAGAATAACCAAAATAGTACCAATGGGTAAGGCCGCAGTCGCACTATATATGATGGCAACCGTGTTCAAGAAACAGAATGTCAAGAAGAGAGGTCCACAGAACAAGCAGCCCGTCAGCACCAAATTCCCAATCTGCAAATATATAAGGATTATAAATGTTGAAAGAAAACATGCAGAGAAAATCAAATATAAAATATCAATGGATTGATTGCATACCCAGTTGGTTCCTTCAAGTTGCAAGTAAGTGGAAGTAGCGGTGTAGCCCGCAATGCCAGAAGTGAGAGCATATATGACAACCAAGGCTGTAAATAGTGCACCTCGGTTGTACGGATAGAACACTCCAACTAGTGCAAGAATGAAAATGAATATAGCACTGAAAGAAATACAGGAAATATTAGATAACATGGATCAAAGTTACTGAATAAATATGTGACATAGATTTGGTGAATGCCCTTACATGGCCAGAAGCTGAGTTCCAGAACCAAGAACAGCTGAAAACAAAGATTTGTTTTGTGGGAAACGAAAGACATCACCATGAATATATTTCCATCCGGTCTCCTCTTGGTCTTCCAAGGACTCTTCATCATGTGAATATCTTCAAGTAAAACAAGTGATGTGTCAGTCAACAAAATGAAGAAAGATTCTCCACGTTGTTTATGCACACTTGTAGGCTGTAGCCCTTGTCATCAAATCAGAATTTGGGAATAATTCGGTAAGGACAATAATTCACAATTCAGTATAATTGAGGTTAAGTTCAGAGATATTCAGGAAAAGTTCAAAAAAATAGAAAAAAATTATATAAATAGATAAATTAATTGTGACATGAAAAACCACTAATATTGAATTAAATTCGATCTCTCAATGATGTTATAACAAGAAAACATTACAAAGACTTCAGAGTAGTAGTTAGAATATTTGAATTTAGAAAATTCATCCATAACCATTATTAAAATTTAGTAGACTCAAGCCTAGTTGAGCATTTTTAACCTTTTTGGTTTTGATTATGTTGCACAAGTAAAATAAGTATGATGCTTTTAATTCATATTCAATTCATCTATTATGTGAATTTTTAAAAAAATGTGTGTATTATTAATGAGACATGATTCAAACAGGAATTTAACTGTGCATGAACTGATCAATAAATAGGAGCACTAGGCAACAAGATGTACAACTGCATGAAATATCTTACTTGATGAAGTCATTCTTCAGAACGCGCATGAGAATTGTAGCAAGGAAACCGGTTAGGAGAAGAACCGTGACACACGAGTTAATAATCGAGAACCAATGAATCTCCAAGTGCTGAGGCATAGAAGAAGACTTGGAGTATTTCTCCATCCTGCTCTCAAAAGGGATTTTGGTCTCTTTCCATGTAACTGAATATGAAAACTCCACATCAACCTCCTTGTCCTCGGTGATGTCAACCGCCACGTTCGGATCAGTTTGTACATTAATTTCTATGACTCGGTCATTGTTGTGGAATATATCAAAGTGGATGTGCTTAAAGAGCAAGTACTTGTACTCGCTCGGGTCAGATTTGCTCTCCCTATCAACCATCCCCAAAAATCCCCACAAGGGTAAGTCATCGTAATACATCTGGAAGTAGTAGTCCTTTGACACAGCGTTTCTAAGCTTCTCAACATCTTCTTTAGACAATTTTTTCTGGCAGAGGATTTTCGATGGTTGGTCCACCTTGAAATTCAACTCATATGGTGCACCAACCAAACGATCGCCATTCAAAATTTCACCGAGATCTTCTCTTTTTTCAGTTACATGTTCTGCGATGAGAATCACATATCAAAAGATTGAGCACTCGATCTAGTACTAAAAGTGATTTCAACAAAATGAAAAACATAGGTGAAATTGTTGAACCTGGGGAACAGAATGGTAGATCATAATACCGATAAGTCTCACTGCAGGTGAACCAAAATAAATAAACAAATGTCATTCATAACAGGAATTGCTGAAATAGACAAATCCATTCTCAAGAGTGTGCTTTAAAGCAAAATCCAATTTCCGACTTCAAGTCATACAAAACATTATATGATAAGAGAGGAATAATTGACATTTTATTCATTTCATTACAATTGAATTCCAAAATCTGCAAAAACTGAATTATAATTCAAAGCTTTCATATGCTCTAAAACAAACCATATTCCCAAACTCATCAGAAATAGATCAAAAAGATCTGACAATAAAATAATCTAAAATCACATCCCCAAAACCAAATATATAAAAAGACAATATAAGCACAGAACCACCTGATATTCAAGAAAAGAAATAAAGCCAAGTAGAAAAAATTGAATCTTTTTTTTTTGGTGGTGAATCAAGTGACAAACCTTGGATTGTGAAAAGGACCAACTTTGTTCGCATAGAGGGGCACAGGGTCCCTCTCCTTGTATCTGTGATCAGACCCATCTGCTTCAACTCTCAAACCAGAGACCAACAACATCAGAACTCCAAAAATTGCTCCCACCATCTTCAAAAAATGAGATCCTCCACTCGAAATATCAAATCTTTACGGCTGCTTTTCACAATCTCTAACAAACAAACAAAACTTCTTTGAAGCAAAATCGGATGCCCTTGGGGAAGAAAAAAAACAAGAGATCATCAAATTGTCTTTAAAGCTGGGGCATTTCCAATAAAGGGCAAAGCTTTCTTCATAACAAAGCCTCGAAAGGGCCACTTAAGCTACAGATCGTTGGTTTGATGTAAATGTGGGATCTTTTGAACGGAAATCACGAGTTCCGATGATTTCCGAGATGGGTTTTTGTAGACTAAAAGAGATGGCATCAACAGACAAAAAAAAAATCAAGACAGAGAGGTGTGAGAGAGAGAGAGATTTGGATCTGAAACTGAGAACATGAAACGTGGGTTAAGCTGTTATTCCGGAACTACAATTCTTTTTGGTGATTCGTCTCTCTCTCTCTCTCTCTCTCTCTCTCTCTCTCTGTATAAATTCGCATTAATGGTTTTACTTTATCGATTCTCTATTTCAATTGCTTTATTCATACACGGCCAACTGTTCTTGGACGTGTGCCGTACTTTGGCCAAAATTACGCATTCACTAACACATGGAAGGTGCCTCGAGATTCGTGCTCATCGTCTCTCTGTGAGTAAATTTTAAGCAGACATGGCTTTGACCTCATGTGCTTTGAAAGCTGGGCCTCGATTTAAATTAAATAGAAAATTAAACTATGTTTAGGCGACATTTAGATTTGGGTTCGAAGAATTAGCTTTTACCGGTTTAAAATTAAGTTTTTAAGAAACTTGTCTCTTCACATGTTATAAAAATGTTACTTTTTGAGTGTTTATTGCGAATATGTTATGTGACTTACTATTCACGTATTGAAAATAACATGCATTGTGTTAAATGAGTTTTATTAATATTATTTAATATAAGTTTTTTTATAAATATGTATAAAATATTATGTCTTGTTAATATTGTTTTTATTTTGATCACATCGTTTCGAAAGACTAGTATTGTCTATTCAATAAAAAGAAATCACATAAATAGATTTAAAATCTCAATATAGATAGGTTAAGTAAAAATAAAATACAAAAAAAAATTCATTCAATAAATCAAAAATGAATGAATAGAAAGAAAAAAAGAAAGAAACAAAGATCATAAAAAGAGATTTTACATGAATATTTATTTATGTATTTTTGTTGGTGTGTAGAGAAATTCACAGATTCCAGTACTTTCCCTCATTTAGTGTGACTGTGTGAGGGAAAAATTTTTCCTCAAATGTTAATAAGATAAAATAGCAAAAGAAAAATGAGAAATTTTTTCTTCCCTCTATTAGTTTGACACAAATACCAGGTTTTTGGATGATCAAAAGGAAAGTTTTTAGGAAAATTTTTAAAAATAACTCTGTTAAAAAAAAAGAATTTCAAAATTAGCCTCCTGATCAAAATATTTGCAAAACTGACTCTGAGATCATTTTTGACCGGTCAGTGTGCCCACGTAGTGCGCTGACAGGGTGGCGCGCTGACTGGGATAAAAAATACCAAGGCGAAGACCCGTGCGCAACCCGTAGCGTGTGCGGGTCACGTCTACATAATCACGTCTCCATGCATGGAAGTCGTTTCCAGGGGTGGAGCCATATAGGGACATGGGGGGGGCTGAAGCCCCTCCTTGTATTTTACATCTAGTCTTTTTTCCAGTCCTAAATTCAGTTTATAAATGTTTTAATTTTTTTAAATTATTATAGTTAATCTAATAAGGTATATGTTTTTATAAAAAATGAAGTGTGTACTATAATGAATTGCATAAATGCATTTATAGAAAACATGAAAAAAAGTTATCAAAGCATCTTCCTCGCTAAAGTGAGTATATGCTTTGATAATTTTTTATCGACGCATATAGGGCTGGAAGTGGGGCTAAAATAAAAACATTGTGTATCAACATAAAAACATTGTGTATCAACATTTTTTTTATAGTAAACAAACAAGAACAATTGGGAATATGAGTTTAATATGGATATATTTATTGAATTATAATAAAAATTATTGGGAAAATAAACTCAAATATTGTTAAAAAAACTTTATTTTGTTTAAGTCTCTCAAATTTTTTAATATATCAAAACACCCTTAAGTGGTGATTATATTTTTCTAAATTCTTTAATCTTTTTTTATCATTTACCCCGTGAAATACTTTTTACACACGATTATTCACTCTATGTATGTTATTCACTCGTACATTGTTATTCATTCTCTTTATTTTATATATCACCTCTTATTATGCATCTTATTTATACTATTAAGAGTCGGTTTGATAATTCTAGTTGAGAATAAGAATTCTTTTTTTCAAATAATTCAATTCATGTAAATTTTGTATTAATTGATATATTTAGGAATGAACACATGAATGAATGATTTCAAATACAATTTTTCTAAGTAGTATGATAAATTTTTATGAATGTCTCTGATTAAAATTAATTTTATATCAAAGACATATACATAAATAATGAATTTTTTGTACTTCGTGTAAAGCCCCCTCTTAGAGAAAATCCTGACTCTGCCACTGGTCATGGGTGGGGGTTTTTTTTTCTCTCCTTTTAATGATGTTTACATGGATTTTGTTTACATAGTATTTTTTTCTTTATTCTAATAAATAATATTATATAGAGTTTCATTTTCAGTCACATAATTCTAGTCTATGTGGGTGTTAAATTTTTTAAAAATAATATACTTTATATATTTAAGTACATATTTTTATAAAAAATAAAGCATGTAATATAATAAATTACATATATGTATTTATAAAAAAATTAATCTTTTTTTAACTTTTTTTTTCTACGTGAGGATTTTTTTCTTTTTTGCAAGGGTTTTGGTTTATGTGCATGCATTGATTTTGGCTTTTTTTTTTTTACTAATGTTTGTATGTATGAGTTTTATTTTTATTTGTTATCTAGTTATATAATTGTCATATTTGAAAATAATTGTTAAATTGATTTTATTTATGTAAAACGCAAATTTTTATATTTTAGTTTTTTGCTTCAAATTTTATTTTTTATATAATAAGATTAACAAAAAAATACTTGATTTAAGATTTTTATGAATAAAATAAAATCATATTTATTATAAAATACAACATATATATAATAAAATTTATATATTGATGACGTGCATTATTTCATTTTTTTGTGTGTGTATATACGATGCAAACATCACAAAAAAAAAAAAAAAAAGCAAAACCCATGCATGCACGTAAACCAAAAAAAAATATCTCACGGAGAAGAAAGAAGTTAAAAAAAGATTAATTTTTTTATAAATACATATACTATTTATAAAAACACACTTATAGATGAGGGTATACTATTTAAAAAAAATTAAAACACATATATACTGGAATTATGAGACTGAAAATAAAATTCTATATAACATTATTTATTAGAATAAAGAACAAAAAAATTTTATTTACGCAAATATAAACTATGGAAGAACAAAAAAAAAAAAAAAAAACTAAACAATGCATGGGTATAACCCATGCATGGAGACGTGATTATGCATCACGTCTCGGGACCCCGCATGCCACCCATGCACGCTGCGAGCTACGCGCGGGGTCCGCGGAGACATGATTCACAATCACGTCTCTGCCGTGATATTTTTTAACCCGATTAGCGGGCTACGTGGATGCGTTAATCGATCAAAATTGATCTGAGGATCAGTTTTATAAATACTTTGATCAGGAGGTCAATTTTAAAATTATTTTTTTAGCAGGGTTATTTTTTAAAAAAATTTAAGTTTTCATTTTTTTTCATTTTTCCTCATTTCTACGTAGCACAGCACACCCTTATTTATAAAGTTTGTCTACTATTTTTTTATTTACAGTTTTTTTTTTCTGTATACGGTGGGACACTTGTGTTCTAATATCCAGGATTGAAATCGTGCATTAAAGAATCATTTACACATATTGGTGACATTTTGTCAATTTTTTCACCATCAAATCTGTCACATCATGGATCCGAATGAAGCCTCGAGGATTCTTTAGAGACTTGTGCGTGAATTTTTTTTTTTTTTGTCCTCTTTATCTTCTTTAAATTAATTTTTCACTTTCACATTGGAGTGAACACGAGAAAAGGCATAACCAAATTATTTTAATCATTTTTCATCACAAACACAACCATTGATCAAACAATTTTTCTTTCAACCAAATTTTGAACATTCAGGTTCCTTATTATTTCTTCATTTTTAGTCCATGATACTGCACAAACACACCTTTTTTTTCAAGCCAGCCTTTGTTGCTCACCTGCTTTTCTTACGAATGCCTTGAATTGCACTAAATCACAATAACCACATCAGACAACAATGTGTGGTCTGTAGGAAGACATGTGAATAAACAAGACATTACAACGGACCCCTCAAAACATATGCTTTTTGCCCTTCACCACACAAAGCTTCAAATCTACTTATTAAGCCTCTCAGTTTCAGATCGGATCAAGAAATAAATTATTCTAGGTTTACGACTATTTCATAAATAAATTATTGTATCAGTAGAATAAATGATTTTCTTTTCTATTTGGTTGTGTTTTTAGTTATTTTCGTTAGAAAATGCAATGATGAAGTTTTATTGTTTGATTGATCATCGATAAGTTATAGATAAAATGTGAATAAGGTATGGATAAAAATTATAAAAGATGAAAAAATTATTTGATCTGTGAGTCATTTGATTTTTAAGAATTGATAACAGTTAATTTGATAGTAAGACCTTATTCTTGGAATAATATAATTCCAGGGGGGAGGTGAAATGACGATACCACCTAATTACAATTTATACTAGCATCCAAATACTAATTTATTTCATCAATCCAAACATATTTTTTAACCTTATTCCAGCTTATTCATTACTAACCTCCTACCAACACAGGGCATGAAATGTGCGATTGTGCTTTTGGCGTCTGCATTAGATGGAAAGGAACCTTACCAAGAACTAAAAAAACAAAACCCATATGCACAGAACAACCCAAGAACAATGCATCTTTCTCGCCTAATGTATATATCTTTCAAATAAATGTACATATAAATATCAAATATGAAGAAATAATCCTAGGGCAAAAAAATATAATTAAATAAAGAGCGTTGATACACTCAATCTGTTTAGTAGCCCCATACACTATGATAACGTAATATATGTATATTACGTAATCATATTATATGAGATATTATCACAGTGTATGGCGCAAAAAAATTTATCATTATTTCAACACAAAAAAAAAACACCGATATATCTCATCATATACTTCATTTCATATAATATGTATTTCAATGGGAGAGAGCATATATAAAAAAAACCGGTATGGTCTGTAATTGAGACTATACAAGAGGCTAGATATATCATTTTTCTTAAAAACATAAGACAAGGATTTGTAGGGTTATCGATGCAGACGTGAATACCCCGTTTGTGTGCCAGCGCCTAACAACACCACTGCTACCTAAACACGGTGCCAAACACTGCCTAAATCAAATTAGGAAATGATTTGGTAAACAAAATATACCAAATTTTTTTATCCAAGCCAATAAAAACATTACTTAAGCCATCCTTCCAATAAAACTCCTCCCTGTAATCTTTTATTTTAAAGATTGGTTCCGGGATACATCGGGGTAGGATTAGGATTGGGATAAGTTCAAGTTATCCCATTTGATTACACAAAAAATAAGTTTACAATTGCCCATTTGGCCATTTGGGATTCAGTAGTTACATGGTGTCTGGCTTGATAAAACAATTTTCTGAGACAAATGGAGACACAAAATGCTGGTAGAGAAGGTGGCCAGATATCAATGATAAAGACCCAGGGTGTACGCTGTGTACTTAACTGAACAGATTTCTTGGATTATGCAAAATAGAGAGGTGTAAATAAAGATTCATTAGATATATGAGTATGAGCTTGCAAAATCTTCAAAACAAAGTTCAGTCTGATCTCAGTTTTTCCCAGATCATGAAATAAGGTTGCATGACTTTGCACATGAAAAGCAAGAAGTCTCTTTATAAGTTACCATGACACTAAGGATATAACGGATTTCACTCACTAAGTCAACTCCCTCCAAAAACTTTCCGCGGTTAGTGATTGATGCAGGGTTCCTGTCATGCAGGAAGCTTCAGCGTCTCCCGATTTTTCCAACTGAAAAAAAAACAAGGGCAAATGGTACCATTACCATCTGTAGTTATCGTGGTTGTATACAATCAAAAGAGTTACAAAGATTCTACCTTCTGATGTAGTAATAGAAGAAATCGGTGTAAATGGCAGTCTGCAGAATGCCCGACAACCAAGCTGCAATCACAGTCAAAACAGAGTGGGGATATTGCTCATGTAAAGGGTCATGATTTGGAGTAACAACCACCACAGTTTATTTCAAAGTCAGATGAAAAGAGCAAACTTACGTATCCAGCGGAATTGGTGGTTCTCAATGAAGAAACGATAAATCCAATTTATGAGATATAGAGCTCGATAAGCGCTGCAAGGAAATGAAGGTCATCATCTTACATGTCACTAAAGAGAAATAAAGCAATAAAGACTATAGCAGGGTCCTCAGGATTGTTTTGGTTAGTATTAGTTAAAAAAAAAATTCCTAGTAAATATTCTCCCATCAGCAAAAGTAAGAATTGAACCCAGCGGTACCTTTACCAACCTGTCAAGATGTGGTTCGGTAATGATTAAAATACAACAATCTCTTGTTTGGTGGTAAAAATTAATAAACACAACCATCCACAACTTCAGCAGGAAATTAAGGACTAGTTCAATTTCTAACATTGTATACGTCCTAATGAACGAACCCTTTCAAAGTTAGAAATTAAGGCCATCTGACAAAGCACATAAATGGAAAAGAAACTATAAAGAAGCATGCACAAACAACTATTATGGAGGCATAAAACACACCCAAGGAGGAAAACATAATTTCCAGTCAAGTTGTCTATGTTTCTTGATCTCTGCAACAACACCAGTTGAGGCAATATTGCAACAGCTTCAAGATATAATGAAAATGTCCACAGAACCTGCCATACAAAATACAGTTGGTATTTCTCATCTAGAAAAAGGAGTGGTGAGGTTAATTTTGAAATGATAAGCCTCATTTCTATTCTTTAAGGCAAGGAACTGATTAAATATGAAAAGAGACTGAATTCCATAAAGAATAACTGAAATAAACAAAGGAATTACCGGTATTCTGGTAAAAAACAGCTGGATTATTAATATTAAAACTAAAAATATAATATTGAAACTCAAAGCTGCATCTGAAACAAGCCTTTCCTGTCAATGAAATTTGTTGGTCAGGCACAAGAAAGATGCATAATGCAAAAACCTTGTAAATACTTCTTTTATAAATAGTTAAAAGATATGTGATCACACCCACAATTATGAAAAATGAGCTTAAATATGGAATTATGCACACTCCACAGCAATTGTTTTAATGTTTTCTTCAAAAACTGCATGTGTAATCCTTTTCAGATGACTGATTACACTACTCAGGGACTGCTAGAATTATTGCCAGAGAACCTGGATCTCTTATCATTACCAACAATTTGCCAGACTGATTCCAGCATAAGGGAGCCCGATAAACAATCCCTTCCATCAATTTCAAGTGACTAGTTATAGTGGCCTCAGATTTGTCATGTTCCCGTCAAGAATTGCATTATTTTTACAGCTTATTCAATAAGTGGGGAGACAAATGTGCTCCCCAACTTTCAGAAAAAAGGCCATCACCCCAGTGTCATCCCGTATTCGCAGTTCCGGGAGGGAAGAAACTGGATATGGTCCTAAACTTCGGTATTTTTTAGCACAAAGTAGCCGTTCTCAGGACTAAATCCCACCCTGTTAACCCAAATACTTTATCATGACCCCTATTGTTCCATATGCTGAAATGAAATTTCATCATCATATTGCTAAACACAGGCATGCTTTCATTCACCTATACCATCGAAGTATCATTTTTTCCATGGCCCCCTCCTTTCATACATTCACTAGGTTCAGTTTTGTCAGCCTGAAATCACAATACTAGAATAACTGCCCATACGTTCTTGCTCAGATTAAGAATGTAACCAATGATGAAATTGTTAGAATAATGGCAATCTATCTCTTGTTCAACATCTATGGGCTCTGGGAAACTTATTTTGTCTAAAGTATAATCACCCGAATATAAATCAATCCCCCACCCCCAAAAAAGGAAATTAACAAATCTCAGGACTTCTCGCGTCTCAGCATTCTTGCCCAAGCAGCTTGACATTTAAAAAAATTGCATTAGTATTGTCATAATCGCATCTCACCTCACCCATTGATGATTAACGTACATCATGCTTTCAGAAACCGGGCATGCTTTCTCTTTGCAGGCAAGATCATCATGTTAAAACCAACAAAAATGTCATACTAAAAACTAAATTAACATAAATAAAGTGACCTATTACCATACATATTAAATTCAGCTTTTAAAAAAATCTACCTTGTAGTGCTTCGTGTTTTACATCTGATCTCATCCTACTTCGATAAATTCAACAAATATACTTATGTACGGATGACATACACTTGTCATACATATTGAACTATAATATGGAATTGATTAGGTCAAAGGAACATAAAAACAGTACCTCAATCGGCGTGAACTCGCGATTTACAAAGAGGGCCAGCACAAAGCACGGTACAACAAGAAACAAATAGCGAAAAGTATCATCCTCTCTGTTGTATGTCTGCTTGACCACCTTGTGATACCTCATATACCAGACAATACCAATAGAGGATCCCAGAAACACGAGCTTCATTACCGTATTGTAAAAAGATATATACTTTGTGAACAAGTCAAGATACCGGGTGGCAAATACTACAACATATAGCTCTTGTGTTTTCAGTGAAATTCCTGTGACAGTGAAGGTCGAGACGAGAAGAGTTAATTACACCAAGGAAAAGTATTCACATCCATAAGACAATTACACTAATAGTACTACGCAATACTATTGATATCATGAATAAGGAATTGGGTGCCTAGATTTATTTAATCAACTTGATCAATTGAATTAGATCAATAAATTATTGATGAATCATTCAGTCAATTAGTCAAACACAATACCTTCACTTCTCAACTCCTTTAAAATTCAACATAAAAACAGGATGACACACAATTATTTAATAGAAAAAAACATATAAACTATGTATATATCGCTATCAAGTCAACGGGTCCTTAAAAAATACGATTTTTTTCAATAAAACAAAGACTACGACTCGATCAGAAGAAGACCCATCATGAATTTCCGCTAAGATATTCGTTCAATGACCTAAAACTCAAAAAAATTAATCAGGACAACTTATTTTATATAAAAAGAACAATCAAATTAGAGTGAAAGGAGATACCGGCACAGGATTTCCTTGTACGGATCTTCAGAAGCAGTAATACAATGCTCAAAAGGTGGGTCATGTCCCCCGCCAACCTAAACGCGTTCATCTTCTCCAAATCTCCCTCTCTCTCTCTCTCTCTCTCTCTTTCTCTCTCTCAAAATCTCTCTTTTGTATAAAAAAAGGGGACTTTTTTAAGGAGGAGCGTTTCAGTGTCGGGTCTTTAGTAGGGCTGCAACTCGGGCGGGTTGGGTTCGGGTTGACCCCAACCCGAACCCAACCCGAATTCCAAACTACTCAACTCTAACCCGACCCAACCCGAACCCAACCCGAAATTAAATAAACCAACCCGACTCAACCCGACTTAACCCGAATTGGACCAACCCGACCCCAACCCGATTTTCAACCCGAATTGAACCAACTCGACCCAACCCGAATTTCTAACATAATGTGTAAATTAAATAAATCAACCCTACCCAACCCATAAGATTAGCTAGGTTTACTTAAAATTTGGACTACCCATATTAGAAGTTACAAAATAAACGGTCATGATATTTTTTTAACTATTAATTTACGGGTTCGGGTTGGGTCGGGTTGGGTCGGAGGCTAACCTGAACCCAACCCGATTTGTGAGTCAACCCAAATTGATCAACCCGAACCCGATTTGATCAACTCAACCCGTGTAAAAATCAAGTTCAACCCGACCCAAGTTGTAGCCCTAGTCTTTGACTTGAAAACGGAAGGTTTTGTTTTTTTATTTTTCGAGGTCGAGTCAATCAGTGGTTCTGCTGACTCGCGGTTTGGTTTTAAGTTTTTGTTTCACTTAAAATGGGCCGTCCGATTGATTGATCAGGTTCAACGTTCATTCGATGGTTCCCTAAAATTGAACTCTTTGCGACCTATTTTTGCGGCTGAAACTTTTTTTGAGAAACAGATGTCACATCACTAGGAGGTCAAAAACTGTCATTGTTCTGTATATTTTAAAAAATGTATTTTATTTGTGATTGTACTATTAAAATACATTTTTAAAAATTATTTTTTATTTAACATTTTTTATTTAGTGTTGAGGGTTCATCACTATGAATGTAATGAATAACATGAGGTTGAATCTAACATGTATTAATTTTTGAATTCAAATCTCTCTAAATAAATATTATATTTAATTATTAACATTCAACTGCATAATCAAATAGTATATAAGAGAGACATAAAAATTAAAATTAAGATTTTAATGTTTATACTCACTAGAGTATATGTATATTTAATTTTATTATATAAATATACATATTTTATTATATGAAATGTATTATTTTAAAAAAATACAAAAATCGTTTGAGTTTGAGACTGAATCTAACATTTTCTTTTTAGTGTTTTAATTTTTTATTGAAAAATTAAAACTTTTAATGTTTTTATAAGAACCAGTCCTTTTCCATTAATCTAACATCTATAACAATTAAAACTTAGTAAAATTATTCAACAAATGCATACAATATAATCCAGCGGGATGTTGTTGTGTGTAATGATTGAGAGAATTAGTGAATCGCCTCTGTTCCCCCATGCATATGCCAATGTTGATCCTAACTTATTAGTATTGGAAGTAGTTTGTCCATTTCGTGCATGTAAAGGATTTTGTATCCTATCACAGCCTCTCTACCAAAAGAGAAAATAATTACAAGGATGACTAGAGTCACACATTCAATGCACACAACAGCCTAAAATGGGACCATTGGAAGGTAGAAGAGAGGTAAATCTCAAATCTTGTTTTATTTCATTTCTATGAAGAGTATATTTCAACTCCCAAAAGCTTAAAGAAAAAGTTAACTTCATGGAATTCTAGAATTAGTACAAAAAAGGATGTTTTCATTGACAACATAAACTAGGAATTCAGAAAGGTGAAAGGGAAACTCAATAAGGAATGCAATGCAAGAAGAACAGATTGTGCGCTTTGATATACTGAATACATGCAGTATTTTTCTGTTGGCTAGCATTTCAGCCACAAAAATGAAGCTTCTTCATCACCTTTGCGTAGGCCGCAGGGACTATCTCCGGTTTCCTCAGCCTTCTTTTTGCCTTCTTGGACTGCAACAAATTCCCAAAGGATCCATCAAAAGAGAAATACTTGTGAATATTGACAGGCAGGATTATGGTAGATCAATCAAGGGATGGTTTGATATTCCAGCAGAGAAAAAAACACAGAGCAAAACATTTTTGGTCATTTGGGCATATGGCTTTGGTAAACAAATTAATGACCACATTCAAAGAAAATCTTGTCTCAGGCTCACCCGGACCTGCCAAGGGCACGTTGTCTGAGTCAATCACATAAATTTAGACCATGACAGCAATGACCCGAACAGTATATGTTAACATGTAAACAAGCTACAGTTTCTGTGCTTATAGGATGTTATTTCCGTATATACCTCTCCTTCACAAAGTAAAAAAGGTATACATAGGTTACAAATACAGTCAAGTAACATAACAAATTGAACAGATTGACTTCCTCAATGCAGCTATTTTTCCAAATCTCTTCTTTGCTGAATGAGGACTTCAGTCATTTGTGTGTGTTCTTTGTGAAGAGTTGTAGAAGGGAAAGTGAGACACCATGAAGAAATATTAGATGTTCAGTTGTTCACCAACAAAAAAAAAAGGGTTAAAGACATCTAAGTCGCTACAAACATTGGAAAACCCATAGTCCCTGCTAAAATACAGACGTACGAGTCCCTGAAAACTCACAAAAACCCATAGACAAAACAGAAGTTATAACCTAACCTACCTTAGTTAACTCTAACCTATACAATGAAATGACAATGTATCCCTGATCTTTTCTCTCCCAATCTCTCTCATCCGCCCCCTTTAATTAAATAAAAATAAAAATAAAAATAGTGCATCCCTTCAATCACAACAACCACCCTTAGCGTTCGGCGTCCCGCGGCGGCGATAGAAATAACTAAACATCCATCCATCGTTGGCGTCCCTTGTTTATTTGTTTGGAATGTTTGGTTGAAATAAAGAAAATAGAGACAGTGAATGTTTCCGTTGAGATATTTTAGGGATGCAGGTTGATATTTGGTCGAAGATTTGTATGGGTTGAAGAAGACAAGTGAGTGGTAAATTTGATAAAGTCAGGGGCTTTAATTATGGGTTGTCACGTGGGCATGGTTTATTGGTTTTCTGTGTATTTTAATGTTTGAGTCTCTAAAACAAAATTTCACATAAGTTACAATGGCTTTTTTTTATTGATTATTTTTATTTTTATTTTTTAGGTTTATTGGTAATTAGATGGTTTATTTAGGTTGAATAAAAATAGTTTGATGTTTGTTGTATTTTATTTTATTTAATAATATATTAGTAAACTGAATTATTTGAGTCTTTTTTAACTAGAAAGATGGTTTCATAAAAAAACAAATAAAATAAAAAATATTTATGCTTTTTCTAGGTGTCTTTTTAGTTAATTTAATTGTTGTAATTTTTGAATATAGAAGATGGATGATGATACAAAGTATCACCTTTGTGCAGGTGGGTAAGTGAAATCTCAACAATTCTACATTCACAAGAATAATAGATCATGAGAGCTCCTTGGTGGTCTTGCAAGGAAGTTCAAAGAGTGCAGGGAAACCAATCTTCACATACTTACTTCCTGGTGTTATGCAAAAGGATTACAGACTTGTTGGGGACAGAGTCAAACAAAGAAAATCATTTTACATTATCGTCTCTGATACGTCTCCCCCAGTTATTAACACAATCCCTACAACGTTCACTAGATGCTGCTATATGGGAGGTGAGATGGAAAATCCTATATGGATGGCCACAATTTCAGCAAGACTGGAAGCTGATGAAGATGAAAGTGAGGCCATCAGAGGCAAGAAGCACAAAATGTTGACAGCCATGTACCATGATGAGGATCCTTTGGACTATGAAGAAAACTTTATTAATACCAATGTAGAGAACTAGATATGAAGGTTGGTTCTGTAGTTCACTCATTCATGAACACAGGAATATTCGCTTCCATGTGGGTGAAGAATGATAAAGTAAGAGTTACCAGTCTGTACAAAAGAATTGATTGGCGGATTCATCTCATCACCCGACGGAGTATTTGAGGTCAACTCAACAAAAGCACAAATGCAGTAAATAAAGTTTAATGACCATCGTCATTGTGGATATAACAAGTCTCTTTTCAGAAATTGGTCCAAAAATCAAAGAGTTGGAACAAAAATATAATTTGACCCATCAAAAGAGTCAGCGTGGTAGAAGGCCTTTTCATCACTATTGTAATGTTTTGCTATTAAAATTGTTCCCAGTTATCAGTTATGTTTTAATGTACCCCATTGATTACTGTTGAGTTATGCTGTAGTAATTGTTGTTGAAATGTTTTCCTTTTCACACTATTGGATATGTAGATTATTTTTTAGTATAAAAATATATTACTGTTCTTCCAATATTTTTTTACACCAAATTGGAATCATTGTGAGTGATAGGATAGAAGATGAAAAAAAAAATTATATTATTTATTTTTGTGACTGTTTATAAGGGTTGTAATATCTACTATTTAAAAATCAACTTGCAGTAATTTGTTTCCTGTTTGTAAAATATCTACACAATTAAATTTAAAAATCATTCAGGGGCATTTTTATCTCAGGGACCAATCACTTTTATATAAGCTATAATGTCTACACAATTAAATTTAAAAATCCAGGGGCATTTTTGTCACAGGGATCAATTTGTCCCTGTTTATAAGGACACTCCAATTAAATGTAAAAGTCTACAATTTTGTCTTTTGTACTGATTTGTCTTTTGTGTTTATAGACTCAATGTCCACAATTATATGTGAATAGGGAATATTCATTAAGTTTGGATGGAAATTTAACGGGATGGTATTTGGATTTTTGTGAGTTTTCACCATGTCTGTCCCATTTCAGGGATTTATATGGGTTTTCCTATGTTTGTAGGGACTTAGATGTCACAAAAAAAAAATCATCTGTTAGAAAATATAATTAGACTGGGAAAAAATTAAATGTGCCATTAATAGACTAAAATAAATAAAGAAAATTGAAAGCCGACAAGTGACAATTTATGGAAATAGTCTGTTACAAACTGCGAAAGATGAGCAGGTAGGTTGGAATACCAAGGAAGCTCTTCTACATTCTCATTAAGGAAGTTCACACCAAAGCAAAAGGATTACAGACTACAGAGTCAATCATGATGAAGGATGATATCCTATATGGAACAATTTCAGCAAGACTCCCATCCAAGAAGCTCAGCCCCACACCCCACTCTGTAGGAACACATCAATATTCACCAACATTCCTCTATCATATCAACTTGCAGTGTTTCCAAAATGGCTCTTTTCAGCAAGACTCCCATCCAAGAAGAACACCCCACTCTGTAGGAACACAGGACAATATTCACCAACATTCCTCTATCAACTTGCAGTGTTTCCAAAATGTCTCCCAATCACTTTTGCCTTTCCTCATCCCCTTCACTCCCTACAGGTACTCTTTTGTGGATCCACAGAATAGCACGGCACCAGCATTTCTCCTACCACGTTCTGGGAAACCTGATAACATCTCTTATACCTAGTCAAGGGAAACACAAAGGACAGAGACTACCAATTTTCCAAAAAGAGGATAAACTCCAAAAGAACATTGTGGGTAACTTGTCAAACCCAACTTTTTTTAGTTTTCACATCACTCCCCAGAAGTTTTGGCAAGTTTCTCCAAGTCTTCTAGCATCGTTTCTTTTTCTTTTTTTTTAAAAAAAAATTGGATTCTGTTTGATTCTTTTTCCTGCTTTAATTTAATCACTGAAGCATAACATACTGCTTTTCTATCACACACTGGCCTCCTACTACTCATTTCCCAGTTCAGCCAGACCAATCCAAGATCAGAACCTTCTGCATGGAAATTTCTCATGGGCCATTATGAACAAATCAAACTGCGAAAAGGACGCAGGGAGCAGGTAGGTGGGATGGACCAATGTTCAAAACAACAAATTCAGAGTATGAATCATCTGGATCTAATTTTTTACCAGTTTTCTCTTCTACCCATGTTTAAGCATATGTTTCTAGTGAAATAATAGACTTCATATGGTATATACAAACACACTCACACAGTGACCAGAAGCATAGTTCCCAACATTGCGAACATGCCTACCAACCATATTTATGGATACACCGAACAACATTTCTGGATCTAAGAGCAGTATCAAAGAATCACCAAACTCTATCAGACCATGATCATCATAAATATGCATGGAAATGTCTGTGTACATCATATATAGCAATTTGTTCCAATTTCATCTATAGAACATGCATCAGAAACTTTCTTTCCCCATGCCCAACTGGTGCCCAATATGTTATCCATAGAACAGCTTTAAAAAGTTCTTATCAATAGCTTTACGACTATCAGGAGTAACAAGAGTGCTAAATTTTTTCATGGCGATCCAGATATACTAAAATGTCCTTGTAAGATGATATAAAAACATCATCCACAGAATTCTGGAGGAGTGAGTGACAACCCTGAACATTTCACTAGTTAAAGGTGCTCTAATATCCATTACAAAACATACCATGCGACAGGATTAAGTAGCCCCACCTGGGTATACAACTGTCCATGTATCTGAAGGAGCGAAAAATACATGAATAGGTTCATAATGGATGGAAATCGAATTAGGGATCTGAATCAGGCAAAACGGATTAACAGGCACTGAACACATGAACCCATCTCTTAGGCCTGAAAATCTACTTAATTTTTTGGCACTTCTAACTTTGTTAGCTTCGGGACTGGAATGAACAAAAAAACACCCAGTCACAGTAGAACTTAATATCTTGGTTAAACAGTAACAGCAATAAACAATGAACTCAAACTAATGGATGACTGATTTCTGTTAAGTACAATGCAAACAAAATCGCATTATGGGAAAAAGACACATAGAAAAACCATAAAAATCCATGTTTTTTATAATTCCTAGTACCTTCGAATGTGCGTTGTGGCGCTTCCCCTCCCTCCACCGTCGGATCGTACCGTCCTTCAATGTCCGAAATCTCTCCTTATATGATCTGCCCCCAAAATTGTTATTAAACAAAACTTGATACACACACACATACATAAATAAATCCCTAAAAATCAATATAACTGCAAAAAAATGAAAATTGACCTACGAGTATGCTTTGATCTTGTATTTCTTCTTCTTGGACACGACCGGGGTGTCCATGGTCTCCTCTTCTTCTCCTTCGACGAAACACCCCTTCTTTGAACCATCAGAACCTAAACTATTAAAATTTCAGTGACGCAGATTTGACAAAAAGCGAGCCTGAGAATTCCAAAAGAACAAGAGCAACCGACCTCGTAAGAAGGACGAAACCCTAGATCGAACGGATGATAAGCTGATCTCGGTTGGAGATCGGAGAAGGGACTGAAGATGGATCCATTTACGGGGAATGCCACCGGCCCTTGCTGGTGGTGGTTGAGAAACCGAGGTGACGAAGCATCGAAGGATCGGAGGGGAGGGGATGACTTCTCCACGATCGGACGGCGGCGGAGGCTACTCGGCCGAGTCTGAAACAACATCTCTGCATCTCTTCTTCTTCCTCTTCGTCGTCGCCGCCGTCGTCGTCGTCGTCACTGTCTCTCCACTTCCGCTACTGCGAAGGGGACTCAATGATCCTTTGAAAACCTATTTATGTGAAGAATTTGGAACATCGATCAGGACCGTCCATTCAGTGGATGTTCAGTTTTCTTGACCGTTGTTCCTTTGTTTTGCTCTTGTAGGTTATTTGATAGCCGAATCACAAAAGAAACAACATATCCATACCCATGTCACAATATTTTTTTTAGTAGTTGTGAATTGATAAAACAATGTATAAATGTTTGAATAGTTTATATTTTGATTTGTCTGATGATGGATACACTTGATTTCCAGTTTAAACAACCCATTGAAATTAAAATTCAGAAAACTGGAAACAAAGTAGTATAAATGTTTACATAACTAATACTGTAATTGTGTCTAACTGATTTCAATAAACAACCCATTAAAATACTCATTCAGAATACAGTAAACAATGTATAAATGTTTTTATGATGTAAGTTTATACTTTGATTGTCTAACTGTTGATTTTAAATAACCCTTTGAAATAAACATTCAGGATACAGGGCAAAAAATTTTGGAAGGGGAGGGTGAAAAAAACATTGGGCTTCTTTTACATTCCCATGCACAACATGATGAACAAATTGGTGGAGCATTGGCATGATCTGGAATCTTCAAGAAAACTCATGTATCCTTAACTCCATGAATACACTGGTGTATAGGTTAGAAAATTGTGGTATATTTGATTAAACTTTCAAGCCTTTGACATCCACAGGAACTCGAACATGAAGGAAAGCAAGGCTAGTGGAATCGCTTCTTGAATAAAACATGCCGCTTCGAAGGATCCTTGGGTTTACTCTTGGCCTGGCCGTGTTTGTTTTTCCCAGTACTGCAACCAAGAATCATTCATCAGTTCAGAATTTTGAACCGCAGGGTATATCACGACCCACATAAATAAATCTAGAATTAAAAGCAGTGATCACTGGATCGGAATCTATCATATCATTGGGGAATTCATGAGTTACTCTAATGGATTTTGCTGGGAAATCTCACATCTGGTCAGGTAAATTATGTCATGAGCCTGTACTCCACAAGATGTTTGGCTTAAAGGGGCATGCTTGTGTAGGATATGAACGTGTGGATGGGTGTTGTTGGGGGGTGGAGTGAGAGAGGGATCATACTTGTATTCCATGTAAACCATCCCGTTCGCTCCAGACATGGCACTCATTGATCCCACAGAGCGGCGGGCTTTCAGGAGAGCAATGTCGTCTACATCTACTTCCAGCTGTTCCAAACCGACAGCTTCATCACCTGCGGTCAGGACCTGCAATACAAATTCATTTAATTGTGTATCATTAATTATCAAATCACATGACCAACTTTAGCTCAATAAAGATAGGTGACGAAAAAACCTGGTTGAGGAGCCCAAGTTGTTCTTCCTGGCTGTAATAATTCAATTCTGGTCCTGAATCTGAAGGTGGTAGGCTTGTGATGACCTGCCAATGGTTGGGACTCAGTACTCATCCTGACTATATAAAGCCAAGCATCAAAGGCAATGTTTGTATGTATGAATCTCATGGAGGAAAAAAAAAAACTCATACAACTCTTCATCTCAGGCACTTTTTTCCAACGATTGGAAAATAAAAACTTGAGTGGTGGGGTAATTCAAGAAATCTCGTTCAGAAAACAATCCTACTTAAGGACTAAAGTAGCGAAATTTGCTTGACTCACTATTTGGTACGAGAATAAGCTTCAGGATTGTACATTGCAGTCCATCATTTCCACATAGTTCCACGCCTCAATGTAAATGGACACCACAAGGACGATGGTGTATATAATGTAACTGGATAGCTCATTTTCAGAAAGTATGCTATATTGCTAATTATTCCCTCTATTATTGTTTTCTAAATCCATCCACAACATCAGATTGAGGTGACCCAACATAAGTAAATTTCATCATTTTACCATGCTGGTTCCTGATGTTTGTCTGGCTACTAAGCTAAGCATACCCTTTGCCATATTCATCAGTTAGCACACACTTCAAATAAAACTGACCAGCACTATTGGTTTAGACAAAAAATTGGTGGCATCAAGCATGACACCATGTAGTCCACATTATGTTACACCTAGCAAGCGAGGATGGGACCAAGCCTTGAACAATGAAGAAGAGTCTCAAATGTGAAGGTCTCAGATAACCATGTGAATCAGTACCCCCGACAGATGGTTGTCCAATGAAGTAAAATATGATAAGAAAACATGAATGGAAGCACATCTTTTGTGCAACAAATCTTGTATTAGTATGCACAAATTATTTTTAGCCTCACAAGCACCATCAAATTTCCATGAAGGAATGGCCAAAAGTATAACCACATAATGATTAAAGTTTTTATGCCAATGTACATACACTACATACCTTGAAGCTGTAACCTTGATCAATTAAAAATTGCTGCCTTTTAGTGGAGTAATACATCTCCTACATATATTTAAGAAACTGTTAGCTTGATGTAGAAGAAAAAAGACGAAGAAAAGAACATCACTACACTTGGAATAATTCAGGAAACAAAATTGGATTCACCTGTGTATCAGTCGATACTAGAGAATAGAAGAAAGCATTATACTCTTCTTTTCCTCCAGCCATCCTATCTTGAAGTTTACCCTGTAATACAAGTCCAGGAAGTCATGGGAAAATTTGACAGCTATACCAAGTTTATTATATATGATAATCACATCTATCTAATTCAAACAGATGCAACATAGGCGTCAGCAATCTTGTGAGTCTAAAATTTAACAAACAATGAAGGAATGATTCAATGATTATTCTGCTGAGAGACATCAAATTTATTAATCATTCAGCACTACAATAAAAAAAATTCCATAATTTCTTTTATCTCCAACACACAGCCTATGTTATCCAATATTGATCATTTTTCCACGAACACTATTAGCACAACCAGGTAACAATACCGTATAGAATAGAGTGTTGACCAATCAGAAACAACAAGCCAATGGGTTGTGTATGAGAAGTATGAGAATTCAATACTCTCCAATAATACAATTTCAGATCATTTTTAAATCAAATGGTTTTGTGTGTTAGTGATGGCAAAGTTGGCATAAGAACATAAAACAAACGTAAATCAAATCTCTATCACTATTAAGGTGGTTTATCATGTGATGGACTGATGGGTACTAGCTGAAGTCATGGGTTGATGTTCAAAACATCCCCCAAAGCAATCAAGCACCATTTAGTTTATTTAGAAAACACAGAACATTTTCCTCATCAACAACTAAACAACATCATCAGCACATATACTAGTATCCTTAACAACAAGGATGCTTAAATCAGGAGAAATTGTGCACTACTCGGGAACGAAATTTGCATAATGCTTTTTTTGAACAAAAGATAGGAACCATCTTAGAAGCCCCCGAACAAAGGAGAAGAGGGATCTCCATTACAAAATTAAGAAGGAAAATAAGTAAGGAAAAGAACAGGAAGATGAGGGTAGAACCCCAACAAAGAATGCCGCTGACTCTCCACCTCCTGAACTATAAATTGCTCATTATGGTAAATGGAGTATCAACCCCCAACATTTTTTTTTTGGAAGAAAACCAACCCCCAACATTATAATAACCCAATCTCTAAGAAAAACATTTATATAATGCTTCAATGAGACATTTACATAGTAACTAGTAACTACCAATATTCTATGCGAAGACATTTATGCTTAAAGGAGAAATCAAAGGAAGGCACAACAGTGATTCAGTATTACTTGTGGTATTAGTATTATCAAAATTTCAACTCAAGAGTCTTCTGATAGCAATTGGCCACTATTTCAAGACTGTCCCATCACATATGCTCCATTTAGCACATCTACAAAGATAATACCTTTGCTCTCAGGATACGACCTAATCGCTGAGCTTCTTGCCGTCGTGACCCAGCATGAGATGAGATCTGGATTATCACATTAGCCTCGGGGATATCAATTGAGTTATCACCCACCTGCAAAGAACAGGAATTATGATACAATCCGGCTTAGTCAGTTACGATATTCCAAGTTCTTTCAAGAATCTTTGTTTCTGAATTGTAACAGGTAAATGGCAGGAAAATAAGAAAAACTAAGACTGGAGTAAGACTGGAGTGATATAAAAGTCATGCATATGAATGATTTCCAACTCAGGCTTAACAAATGCAAATATTCCATTAGATTGCATGATGGCATACTAGACCAAATATGCTATGAGATATTGTTCCCACAATCCACACATGATACCTTAGACAGAAAAACAGTATTGACATTCGGGCTGTGCTTGAATTGATGAAGAATTCTTGTTCTTTCCTGATGACTGGGGAAAAAAAAAGTTAAGCAACAAAAGAAAAAAAAGGACAAATGAAACAATGATCTGGCAGAAGAAGTCACTAGGAACCTGGTAGAACCATAGATCATTGGTTTATTAAGCTTCAAAGCATATGCAGTGAGTGCAAAAAGATTGTCAGCAAAGACAATTATCTTATCACCACGCTGCTGCTCATGAAATTTTATGAGAAACTCGCAAGCACGGAATTTGTTTGGGTTCATTACATAAAGTGCCTGCAAGAAGACCAGCCATTAGATAAAATTTTGAACAGTGAGTATGAGAATATGTATATGTATGCAAAGGTACCAGCAGACTAGCCTGCTAAACACAATATTTGAACATGAAGACAGGACAGCATAGTCCTAACCAACTGTGGGCATATATTAGAAGTCTCCAATAAAAATTCAATTTCCAGTATTAAAAAAAAAACTGAAAGAGACACTCCAGTGGCAAAAAAAAAAGGCGAACAAGATTAAAATCTGCAATGCAGCTGAGAGGGTTACATTTCCTGAAAATAGATGACAAATAGAACATAAGAAAATATCATCAAACATTCACAATAACGAGGACTAACTGGGAGCAACTAGCCTGTCCAGAATGTGATGTCCATACTTCACATCACAATGCAATTAATCACTTTGCACAACTTCTTTTTCTAAAAGCTCTAAGAATAATTTAAAGGAGCGACCCCATAACAATCACTGAACAAATACGCGAGAGCATGATTAGAGTAACAACAAAATGGCTAAACCCTTGCAAGCTCACTCGCTATGCGCATATGTCTGGACAACTATAGCGAGCCAGCCTAGCATTATGATTCTTATCAAAGCGTGGCTTCTGCTTGGATAAAGGGCAGACAATAGCTGTGAGATGTAACCATCTGATAGCATCTATTCTCTCCTAAATTTGCAGGAAGAACACAGGCCTTATGAGATCATTACAGAAGAATATTGAGGTCTCAACACAACAAGGACAGTCTAATGTTTATCAATGCAAAATATCAGTCATGTAAATTACAAAAGTTCAAATCTTTTTTTAGAATTATAAATTTCAAACCATAAAACATGACCATAACCAAAAGCACAATGCCGTCTATCTGGGTTGCAGAGAACTTTTAGAATCATCAAAGAAACGAACTAATAATATAAAAAACAATTATTTGGAAATTATCTTCTGATTAAATAAATAGTAAAGTAACTCAATTATAGAGGGCCAACAAAAACAGTACTTGTTTCTTCTTGGAATTCTCCTTTTTCAAATATTCTGCAAAAAATTCCTTTGTCATGGGACACCATACTTCCGCACACTGGACATTTGCTATGAAGCCTCCTTTCACCAAATCCAGCCAATTGGCTTCATATAATTTGGGACCAATAAGAAAGTTCAAATCCGTAATGCGTTCATCCTCTCTCACAAGTGTGGCTGCAGGTTGTACACTAAAATGAATAAAATATATCAATAGATGTGCAGGTTACCTAGAGACTTCGATCCTTACCAGTAAGGCCGAGCTTGCAGTGAGACTTGGTGATGCTTATAACCTTACGAAACATATGGGCAGGAACCACATGCACCTATAAAAACCAGCACCGTATGACATGGAAATAATAAGAAAATAACTCAAAAGTAATAAAAAATGAAATTAGACAGTGTCTTTCAATAAATATATAAATAATCATTGGTACCTCATCCATGAGAAGTAACCCCCATTCTCTGTTTCTTATTTCTTCAATGATTTTCTCGGATTCCTCTGATCGCTTCCCACCAAAAGCAACCATGTTATAAGTGGTAACAACAACACTGGCATTACCACGAAATCTTTCCTTGTTATCAGATGTAAACCGACATATCTGATCATCTCTTATCGTAGACCAAAGCTTGAATTGAAAAGCCCACTGATCCACAGAAACAGCATTTGTTGCTAAACAAAGGCAGCTCTTTCGTATTCGGCATGCAGCAGAAACACCAACCAGAGACTTTCCAGCACCACAAGGAAGCACAATAATGCCAGACCTTGCCCTTCCTGCAACTTGAAGTCATTAGGAATACGACCTTCAAGTAGAAGCATCCCCCAATGTCATGAGAAAATTATTTTCTCATATCAACGTTCTCTTAACTGCCACAGAAAAAAAGCATTCCTGGTGTATCAGGACCATATAAACTGAATCATTACCATTTCCAAACATCTTGCTAAGACTCTTTTCCTGGTATGGCCTGGGCTGTGCCTGAGGCTTCAATTCCACGTTCAGATCAGGATTCACCTGCACCAACAAGAAGTCAATGATTAAATACCACACCAAAATTAACATCTCAAAGATTTTATCGGTCTATATTAATTGATTAAAGAACAAGTGGGAAAAAAAATTTAAAGTGACTTTTATGTATTGTAGATTTAGACTAGGCTTGGACTATTCCTGCATATCAGAACCATTTTTATATTCTAAAACATCATGAGAAAAAGGCTTTTATGGGGATTACCAATAATGAAAATTTTCTTTAGATGGTCATAATTCACATGCATTCATTACAGTTCCATGAAAATCATTCAGACACGGTAGTTTTTAAAACACACATCCAAATTAATGGCTTTTTCAGGCTGTCCAAAGAAATGTGCGCCAGAAATTCAACATCATTGAATTCAATGATCATAGAATTTACTTGTCAATCCATACAGCGTTCTAATAGCTAATGTTGTGCACAAAGATTCACAAACATTTCAACCTGGCAAGGTCTATATATATAATTAGTATTGGTCACACTTTGTAATGACAATGATGGATAATAATATTGCAAAGCACTATGTAAGATTAGCCCGAGAAACAAGACTAACCGTGTCATTCCTAAAGTCGTACTCCTCCAACATCGGAAAATTCAGAGCATTGGGCAAGCACCGCTGCTTCACATTCTCAACCTGGAACAAAAAGAGAGACACAAGATTTACACAAAAGTTGAGTGTTAATCCATCACTCCACCACAACAAACCTTAGATGGGTCGATCTCAAAAGAATGAGTCTCCTTTTCTTCCACCACGGCAGCCAGATCTGCCTCGTTCAGCAACTCATCATGACGCCCCTCAATCTCTCCCATGGTCTTGCTGATTGTAAATGCATCCCCACCTTGTGAACCCTGTAATCAATTAACAAATACATGTACCGTTGTACCATATATGAAATAAGGTAACCCATCAAGTATTCTAAGTATAAGACGACATCTGGAACCAATTATCAACTCATTCAGCTTTTACTAAATCAGTTTTTCAGATAATCAACTCTAAAAAAGTATTTTTGAACTTCAACTTTTGGTTTAAGGTTTTGATTTTTATGTGTTAAAAGTCAATATAGCATATTTTATGACAAAACTGGATGACAATGGCTGTTATAGAAAATTGTTTTTATGGGAAACACACCATGCATTCACTTTTGTAGTTTCAATACTTTTTTATGTACACACCTTCCCAGAAATTAAGTATATAATCATATGAATTGAATGGATACCCTTTTCATTTCCCTAATAAAGTTATTTGAGAGAGACTATATCCTTGATTAGGACTGAAAGAATTACTTTAGTTCCAAACAGTGAGATGATACCTCGGGAGGCACAATCCTAGATTGGGAGATGATCTCGTCCCTAAGCAGCGTCCGCAGCACCTGCAATCAAAACTCCAATTAGGGCTCCACATGGAATACGAGAAGGAAAAACAAACTCTTTGGGGGGCTCACCTCGGGGAACGGAGACTCGACGAAGTAGCGGTTCTTCTTGAGGACGAGCTTGACCTTGCCGTAGTTGGCGGTGGAGGCGTGGATGAAGTCGACCATCTCCTTGGGGAGCTTCGTCTTCGACAGCTTGTTAAGCACCGCCACGATCGTCTCCGTCTCCAGCCCCACCGACACCGCCGCGTACAGCGAGTGCGGCGTCAGATTGTACTCGTGCATCGACTCCGGTCTGATCAGCACCACCGATCGCAAATCAAACACGAAAAACCACCGATGAACGATCGACCGCGTCAAAACCCTCACCTGCAGACGGGCTCGGCGATGGCGATGAGGAAGTCGTAGGCCTGCTTGTAGAGAGGGGAGAACGTCTCCAAGAAGATCCGACCGTCCGCGCACGCCCACAACGGACGGTTCGCGTGGTCCGCCTTCAGTTCGAGCTTCGTGAAGTCCCACTTCTTCGCCGCCGAGTCCCCCCGGGCGTTGTCGTCGTCGTCGGACTGAATGTCGGTGTCGGGGACGACGACGGGGTTGTTTCGGTGGTAGTCCGAGGACTTGTGTTTCTTGCTCGGTCGGCTCCTCTCGCCGTGGCCGGCCATGGCGGATTGATCGGAGGTTTCGATGTTTCGATGAAGCGAAGTTGATTTGGGGAAAGAGAAGAAGCGGGTCTCGTATCGTCGTATATAAATAGGGAACGATGTTGTGCCGTTATGCTTTGTATTGTCTACGTGTCGATGCAGTAAACGGAATTTTTAAGTCGGTTTGGAGTGAAAGTTGTTCCGCGGCGCATGATACATGAAAGAAAACACCCAGTCTCCCATCCGCCTGGGCCTTTTTGGGTCTGGTCTATACCCGGATTTAATTAGATAAAAGACCGTAAAATATCCAATTTCAAAGATACGTGACTCGATATAAAACCGACTCAAATGATCCAATAGTTAAAACGAGTCAGGTTCAGATTCACCCCGGTCCGATTGACACAACTCAAAAACTATCTGATTTTATATATTTATGATTTAATCCAACACTTGTGAAGCAATCCAATATTTATAATTACAAACTGAAAAATTATTTAAAACTTTAATTAACTAAAAATATTTTTATAACATTTGACTTTACGAAAAAACATAATCAACCGTGTTTAGAATACCCTCCTATTAAAAAATAAATAGATATTCATAATGCGCGTCAAATGAAAATGAAAATAAAAATGAAAAACCCAAACAAATTAAGCGTGGTCTCTAGTCTCCATTGCTCCAATGAGCAATAAAGCATAATTGTCTCTCACTGAATCAAAACTCTCTCACCTTCTTCTCCTTCCCTCCCTTCCCTTTTCTCAAATCTTTTACTTTTTTTTCCCAAAAAAAAGAGAAGAGAAGAAAGAAAAAAAAATCAATGTAGACCCTCAACCTCTTCAAGTCTTGCCTAGGCTAGTTAGTGGATTGGGTCTAAATCTGGATTAAATAAAAAATATAAAATACTCGATTTGAAAGATCCGAGATGGACCCAATAATTAAAATGGGTTAGGCCCGACCTCACCTGAACTCAACCTGTTAACAGGCTTAAGACTCTGCCTCTTTGCCTTTCAATATTCGTATCTGTATTGTTTATTTTCAAATGTTTCGTATGTTAGGATCGTTACCATAAGAATACATATGTTGGGGTGTGAAAAGTGACCATGATTATTGTTTTTAAAAAATTATAAAATACTAAATCATTGTTAGGGTTTTGCACTTTTATTATTTTAAAGCCCGATAACCCCTTAAAATTATGCCAATTATCTAATTGGCCTCCATTTCAATTATTGGAATCTATTGAACTTATCCAATACATTTATTTTACATATATTTGTCAAGAAAATAATACTCATATCCGTGTGCAGTCATGTTCCAATTTTCATCATTTTTTTTAAAGAGAAATCATTTATAAATCCATGGAAACTTAGCTAAATAGGTTTTAGTATCCGCAAAATTATCGTCAATTTATAGGAAATATTCCAAAATTATCAAATAAGTCACTATAAAATATAAAAAATCTAATTCAGCCATTCTAATGACAAAAATGCTCGTTTTTTCTTGAAATTTCTCCTTGCTATCCTATACTCACCAAAAGCTATAAAAAAAATATATCGATATAACTCTTTGGGAATTTTTAAAAATCAGAAACGGTCTCTGTAAAATTAAGAAATCATCTATCTTATAGTAAATTCTCCTGCTGAATTAACATATAGTTTTTTTTCATATATTTTTAGGGAGTTATATCAATTTTTTAAGAAAGAAGGTAAATTTTAAAAGGGTGCTACAATAATTTATCATGTATGGTTAGAGTCAATAACAGTTTCAATTACAATGGGAATTAAAATAAATTGTTTAATAAGATAATAATCTAAGGGGATGTATCGATTTTACACAGATCTTTTCTGATTTTTATAAGTTTTTATAGAGTTATATTGATTTTTTATTTGAAAATAATTAGTGAGGGTATTGTGGTAACTTTTAATGTGTAGTTAGGCTTATCAATGTACCTGGTTAGTTGAAATGAGTTGGGATTAGAGGTGTAAAACAAGCTATACTACCACGGCACAACACTGCACGACACTTTATTGACACGGCACGGCACAACACATAAAGGCATATGGGCCGTGCCGATTTCGTCTTGTGCACGTGGGTCATTTCTGACATGACACATTAATGAGCATGTCACGATAGGCAAAACACGACATTTCACAACAGATAAATCATATAATATGTTAAATAAATATTTTATCTCATTATTTTATCAAGTATATACAATATTTTTGTGTGTATACATGTGTATGTAATCATTTATATAATTTATTGTGTATAATATTAAGAAGAGTAAAGTTTTAAATAAAAAATTAAAAAATCATGGCTGGCCCGTCGAACCAAGCAATGCACAATCCGTCAAAGTTAACTGGTCGGCCCGAGATGCTAACCCATTAATTCATTCCCTTAATGGGCTGGGCTGGCACGACCCATTTTACGTATAATTTTTAATTTTACAAGGCCAAAAATTATTTAACCAACTTTACTTAGGTAGTGTTTGGAAACACAGTTTGAAAATGTGTTTTTAGCTTTTACAGCTTTATGCACACCTTTTGAGGGTGTAATGATGATGATTTGATGGTGTAATTATAATGGATGCTTTATGAAACACATATTTCGATGCACAGTTTTAGAGATAAAATTTAGTAATGATGATGTATTTAAGTTGACCTGTTTGATAACAATTTTTAGTTTTTAACTTTTAAATGATGATGTATTTAATTTGATATGACTGCAAAAGCTAAAAAGCTGATTTTAACTTTTAAAGTTATATATATATAGGTCGATGATAATATGCGGGACGTGCGGTCGTGCGGGAACGACGTCGTTCGTCCGATCGCGGGTCCATCGCATCCAACGGTCGAGATGAATCGCCCCCGACCGTCTGATGCGATGGACCCGTGATCGACGGCCCGTGGTCGTTCGCGCACGACCGCACGTCCCGCACCGTATCATTATCCCATATATATATATATATATATATATATATATATATGCGCGGCGATTGCGTGCGGTGAACGGCAGGTGCGGCCGCGACATGGGCCGTTCGATCGCGGGTCCATCGCATCCAACGGTCGACGTGAATCGCACCCGACCGTCCGATGCGATGGACCCGTGATCGACGGCCCGTGATCGTTGCCGCACCTGCCGTTCGCCGCACGTAATCACGTCCCTCTCTCTCTATATATATATATATGGGGGCGATTAGGTGCGGCTTGCGGCAGGTGCGGCGGCGATCGTGGGCCGTTCGATCGCGGGTCCATCGCATCCAACGGTTGACGTGAATCGCACCCGACCGTCCGATGCGATGGACCCGTGATCGACGGCCCACGATTGACGCCGCACCTGCCATTCACCGCACCTAATCAGCCCCCTATATATATATATGAGGAGTGATTAGGTGCGGGTCGTGCGGTCGTGCGGCGTCGACCACGGGCCGTCGATCACGGGTCCATCGCGGGTCCATCGCATCAGACGGTCGGGGGCGATTCATCTCGACCGTTGGATGCGATGGACCCGCGATCGGACGACTCACGTCGAATCCGCACGACCCGCACGCTATCACTCGCGATATATATATATATATATATATATATATATATATATATATATAGGGAGCCGATTAGGTGCGGTTTACGGTCGGTGCGGTGCGCGATCACGGGCCGTCGATCACGGGTCCATCGCATCGGACGGTCGGGTGCGATTCACGTCGACCGTTGGATGCGATGGACCCGCGATCGGACGGTCCACGTCGTAAACCGCACCGACCGTATACCGCACGTAATCGCGACCATATATATATATATATATATATATATATATATATATATATATATATATATATATATATATATACGGGGGTGATTTAGATGCGGCGAACGGCAGGTGCGGCCGCGACGTGGGCCGTTCGATCGCGGGTCCATCGAATCCAACGGTCGACGTGAATCGCACCCGACCGTCCGATGCGATGGACCCGTGATCGACGGCCCACGATCGACGCCGCACCTGCCGTTCGCCGCACCTAATCGGCCATCTATATATATATATATATATATATATATATATGAGGAGCGATTAGGTGCGGCGGCCGCACGGTGCGGCGTCGACCACGGGCCGTCGATCACGGGTCCATCGCATCGAACGGTCGGGTGCGATTCACGTCGACCATTGGATGCGATGGACCCGCGATCGGACGGCTGCCGCACGGTGCGGCCGCCGCACCTCATCGCGGTCGATATATATATATATATATATAGTCGCGATTACGTGCGGTGTGCGACGTGGGCCGTTCGATCGCGAGTCCATCGCATCCAACGGTCGACGTGAATCGCACCCGACCGTCCGATGCGATGGACCCGTGATCAACGCCCCGTGATCGCGCACCGACCGCACACCGCACGTAATCGTAACTCTATATATATATATATATATATATATATATATAGAGCACCGATTAGGTGCGGCGGCCGCACCGTGCAGCGTCGACCACGGGCCGTCAATCACGGGTCCATCGCATCGGACGGTCGGGTGCGATTCACGTCGACCGTTGGATGCGATGGACCCGCGATCGGACGGCTGCCGCACGGTGCGGCCGCCGCACCTCATCGCGGTCGTATATATATATATATATATATATATATATATATATATATATATATATATATATATATATATATATATATATAGGGAGCCGATTACATGCGGTTTACGGTCGGTGCGGTGCGCGATCACGGGCCGTCGATCACGGGTCCATCGCATCGAACGGTCGGGTGCGATTCACGTCGACCGTTGGATGCGATGGACCCGCGATCGAACGGTCCACGTCGTAAACCGCACCGACCGCACACCGCACGTAATCGCGACCATATATATATATATATATATAGAGTTACGATTACGTGCGGGTCGTGCGGTCGTGCGGCATCGACCACGGGCCGTCGATCACGGGTCCATCGCATCAGACGGTTGGGGGTGATTCATCTCGACCGTTGGATGCGATGGACCCGCGATCGGACGACTCACGTCGAATCCGCACGACCGCACGACCCGCACGCTATCACTCGCGTGTATATATATATATATATATATATATATATATATATATATATATATACGGGGGCGATTAGGTGCGGCGTGCGGCAGATGCGGCAGCGACGTGGGCCGTTCGATCGCGGGTCCATCGCATCCAACGGTCGACGTGAATCGCATCCGACCGTCCGATGCGATGGACCGCGTGATTACGTGCGGTCGTCCGGTCGGTGCGGATTCAACGTGCGTCGTCCGATTGCGGGTCCATCGCATCGGACGGTCGGTGCGATTCACGTCGACCGTTGGATGCGATGGACCCGCGATCAGACGACGCACGTTGAATCCGCACCGAGCGGACGACCGCACGCTATCACTCGACTATATATATATATATATATATATATAGAGGAGCGATTAGGTGCGGCGGCCGCACGGTGCGGCGTCGACCACGGGCCGTCGATCACGGGTCCATCGCATCGAACGGTCGGGTGCGATTCACGTCGACCATTGGATGCGATGGACCCGCGATCGGACGGCTGCCACACGGTGCGGCCGCCGCACCTCATCGCGGTCGTATATATATATATATATATATATATATATATATATATATATATATATATATATATATATATATATATATATATATATATATATAGGGAGCGATTAGGTGCGGCGGCCGCACGGTGCGGCGTCGACCACGGGCCGTCGATCACGGGTCCATCGCATCGAACGGTCGGGTGCGATTCACGTCGACCATTGGATGCGATGGACCCGCGATCGGACGGCTGCCGCACGGTGCGGCCGCCGCACCTCATCGCGGTCGTATATATATATATATATATATATATATATATGAGTGATTAGGTGCGAGTCGTGCGGTCGTGCGGCGTCGACCACGGGCCGTCGATCACGGGTCCATCGCATCAGACGGTCGGGGGCGATTCATCTCGACCGTTGGATGCGATGGACCCGCGATTGGACGACTCACGTCGAATCCGCACGACCTGCACGCTATCACTCGCGTGTATATATATATATATATATATATATATATATATATATATATATATATATATATATATATGCGCGTTACGTTTGTTGAAACACATATGCTTGTGTTGTTGGTGACGTCATCCAAACCACGAACTTTAAATATCTGTCATAATCAATTCCCGGATTATCGACAATCCGTCAATTCTTGGATCGGATTCGGTCAGTACCGAGCTCGATTAGTTCAGTCAGTACCGAACTGCACCACGTTCAAATCAAACTGCATCATCTATAAATCGAACTGTACAATCAATTGTTGGGTATATATTTCACTCTCTTATTGGATATTGATGATATTTAGGAATTCATATTTTTTCCAATAGCTGATTGAATCCAATAAGAGAGTAAAAAATATACCCAACTAGTGCAGTTCGATTTATAAGTAATGTAGTTCGATTTGCATGTGGTACAGTTCGATACTGACTGAACTGATCCGAGGTCTGCACTGACCGGATCCGGTCTCGTCAATTCCAGGGAGGTGAGAATAGACTTTAAACATGCGGTATCGGGTGAACAATCTCCTTGTCTCTTCGTTGATGAAACAAATCGAAGGCGGAGAAAAGCGTGCGTCATGTAAGGCGGAACACGTACGAACTTCAAAAATTGACTTGCCTGTCTCATCAAGTCTTTCTGACATCACATTGAATAGTTGATCCGCAATTCCGAATAAGGTACAAAGTACGTGCCATGACAGCAGACCTAACCCCTCCATATTTATTTCGCCTTACCTTCTCTGAAACAGAGAACCCCATCTTATAAAGGAGATTCTGATGGAAAGGGAAACAGAGTCAGAGTCTCTGCTAAATCAGGTGATTAATAATCTTTCTTCACTTGTTAATTTGTTATGTTCATGTGACATATATCATAATCACCTGTGTTCAGGGATTAAAATTTCAGAAATAGCAAGTCTTCTTTGTGGGGAGAGAGTTTCTCTGTTAAATTGATGATCATATCCATTGTTTTTTCTTCTTCTTCTGAGAATTGGCTTGTATGAACAGAGATTAATTCTTGAAGTATGATCCCAAACCTTGGATTAATATGATTAAGTTCTCAGATTGAGTTTAATTATAGAGGTAGATTGCAAACATGTTACTGATGGGAACTTTAAAAAATAATTGCCAATTTTATAGTCATAGACTGTAAAGTTTACCTTTTTAAAGGTTATCATGTAATGCATTATATTTTTGGTTAAATTTTTTTGGGTAGTTGAGATAAATAAAGGAATGGGGACCGGGAGAAAATTTAGGTCCAAGAATCGGTTTTGGAATATATAAAAAAAGTCATGCAGAGAGATGTGGACATACCATGTATGTGATGAATTAATTTCTGCACTAAAAACAGCTCTTGTAAAACAATTCAAGTAAATAAAGATGAAATGGGATCCTGCCAGATGTTGAATCACATCAATTTCATCGAGAAAATATATTTTAAAAAAACAAGATCCAATTTTAAAACAATGAGAAGTTGACGAGTGATCCTGTCACTTTAAAAATGTGATAGCACAGGGTTCATTAATATATATTTTTAATATCAAGATTTTGAGTTATTAGATGCAGATCTTCTTCAGTTTTTTTTATATTTTATATCCTGTTTGGCTCACATGATCATAAATGTATCATATGAAATTGATTTTTTATTCATATACAACTGTTTAATTTTAAATGTTATGATCTAATAACACCTCACCATAAAAGTTAAACAAGGATCACCTTCAAATTGTTATTGACACTCCCTTATTCATCATAGTCCACTCCGGATGGTTTTGACTTTTGATCCATGGGACGGTGATTGGCCTGATGTAGGTGGTATGGAAAAATCAAAGGGGTGGTTGTATCCGTGGTAGTTGTTGCGCGGTTGTTGGGTTTTAGCAGAGTATCCCTCTTTGTAGTTTGTTTTTCTATGTATAAAAAACCATTTAATAAGTTGGATGATGACATGGATGAAATATCAACCTCATATCTTAGAATAAATTTTGACCATTGTTGGAACAACTTTTTTTGTTTGATTATTCGCAGTTTAATTTTTGTATATTCAATTTAATCCAAATAAGGCAAGCTATGGTGAAAATATAACCTTAGAAATGAACAAAATAGTCACAATCTACAAATATTTTAATTTTAAAAAATATTAACCGCACATATGTTTTGATGATATACAAATCTTCTGATTTAAATTGAATGAATTTATTTTTAACTACTGTAAACAAAATTTAACGAGATGTATACCTCACTGAAAGAATCCAGGTCATTTTATGTAATTATTACAATTTCCTCTCTCTGTTTTTTTTTAAACTTTGTTTTAGGAATGCTTGGAGAGTGGCCTTGAAGAACAAGTAGTACCATCCCATGCTCACAAACCACCCAAATCACTACATGAAATCAGTCATTGGAGGGCCCCTGCCATCATCTTAGGTGAACATCACAGTCCAATATATGCTTCCCAGTTCTAGATACCCACAATTTGAATCCCAGTGTTCATCATCAGCTAACATCAAATGAATGAATGAATGAAAGCGCAGGTTACGAGTGTCTGGAGAGTTTCGCATTCTACGGCATCGCCGTGAACCTCGTCACCTACCTCGACATGATCCTCCACGAGAGCAACGCCTCCGTGGCCGCTAGCGCCACCACCTGGAGTGGAACGTGCTATTTTGCGCCCTTTTTGATTTCCTTTGTCGCCGATTCTTGCTGGGGGAATTACAAGACTATCTTCATCTCTTCCATAGTTTATCTCTCCGTATGTTTGCTCACACTCAAAATCCTCATTTTCAAGGTCTATATCGGGTGCGTTTGGTTGCACGATTGCGATTGCAGGAAGCTGTGTTTGTAATCGTGCAACAAAATAGTTTTACTATAGTAGTTTCCTACACACAGATTTCAAGTAAATAATATCCAAAAGCTGCGATTTCAAAAAATTGAGAAAGTAAGCTTTCTACATAATTAGTTTTGCAATCGCACAACTAAACGCACCTGAATCGATTATCAAACTAATTCAACTTTTATGAAATCATATATTTTTGAACTTCAACTTTTAGTTTGGATTTTGATTTTCATGTTAAAAAGAAACAAAAATGATAACTTTTGAAAATGAGTTTAGTCAATTTTTAAAGCTTCAACTTTACATAAATCATAATTAATTGAAACTCATTTTCAAATGCTCTCAACAATCTAAATTTTTTACAAGAACAACTTTTATGTAAAATTGAATTTTCATAAATGTAACAAAAGTATGTTATTACAAAAATATTTTCAAATCCTGCTTTAAGTGAACATTGTTTTAAAACTTGTTTTCAAAAGTAATCCAAATGTCAAGGATTCTCGTAATCCCGAAATTGAAACTTCACTTTTTAAAAGTGTTATTTCCATAAATTCTAAGTTAAGAGATTCTTTCTGTAAAGAAAACACTAAAAAAACATATTTAAAAAGTGAGACACATATTTCTGTTTAGATTTACATAGGTGTTTTTTCAATATCTTAACTATGGAAACCATACCAAACGCATAATCCATAAGAAAATTCTTTTTTATAAAGATAATTCTGTGCTGCAGGGGATGATATGTCTCTTCCTTTCGGCATCTCTTCCCCTCCTCAAGCCCCCGCCGTGCGACGCGACCCACTGTCCGTCTGCGACCGCCATTCAAAAGCTCGCATTCTTCTTTGGCTTGTACTTGGTGGCCTTGGGCAGCGGCGGCGTCAAGGCGTCACTGCTCCCATTCGGCGCGGACCAATTCGATGACGAGCACCCGAAAGAGAGGCAGATGAAAGGAATCTTCTTCAACTGGTTCTACCTGTGCCTCAGTGCAGGCTCGCTTGCATCATCCACTCTCATAGTCTGGATCCAGGAGAACATCAGCTGGTCCGCCGGGTTCGGAATCTCCATGTCGTGCCTCGCTCTAGCCACCGCCACTTTCCTCGTCGGCACTCCAACTTATGCTTCAAGGCCGCCGCGCGAGAGTCCTTTCATAAGGGTCTTTCGCGCAATGTTCGCGTCAGTCAAGACGAGGTCTTCTGATTCTCAGGTAAGTCTATCAATAGAGCAGACAATGCGTGTATTTGTATTCGTGTCATAATGGATTAAAATTTTTTTTTAAAAATTTGATGCATATATTTTTCAGATAATTGATAGACTTATACCCAGGTGGATGAGCTGATGGTGCTACTAAGACTACTCCCGATATGGCTATCGAGCATCGCGTACTCGATCTCTTACGCGCAGACAAACGCAACATTCATCGAACAAGGCCGGGCGATGGACACCGTCATCGGAGGCCTCTCCATCCCGCCCGCCACCATTGCCGCCACAGAAGTCATAAGCGTCGCACTGTGGGTGTTCGTCTACGACGCCGCGATAGTCCCTCTATCGAAACGATGCCTAAACAACGGGCGCGGCCTCTCGCAGCTACAGCGGATGGGGGTCGGGCACGCATTGATGGTGGCGGCGATGTCTACGGCCGCGCTCGTCGAGCGCGCGAGGCTTGCGCGCGCGCAGTCGGGGGCGCACGCCATGGGCGTGGCGTGGCAGGTACCACAGTACTTCATGATAGGTGCGTCGGAGGTCTTTGCGTACGTCGGACAGCTGGAGTTCTTCTACGAGCAGGCGCCAGAGACGATGAAGAGCACGTGCACTGCGGTGTCGCTGCTGACGATCGCGGCGGGGAACTACTTGAGCTCGCTTGTTGTTTACGCGGTGGAGGTGGCAACGGCGAAGGCGGGGCGGCCGGGGTGGATCCCGGAGGATCTGAACAGGGGACACCTTGATTACTTCTTTTGGGTGTTGGCGGGTGTTGGTGGTTTGAATTTTGTGGCTTATGTGGTGTGTGCGAGAAATTATGTGATTAATCATAGATGAATTATATGAAATGTGAATGACCAGAATGTATGAAGCAGTTAAAGCATCTCCAATCATACTAAAAAAATGTCTCAACAAATTTATTGAGAATGGATGTAACCATTTCTATTCTTTCTCTTTGTTTGGATTCTAAGATATCTTTCTTGATATGTTTATAAATGCTAAATTTATTTATTTATTTTAAAGTCCAAAATGGATAAAATTGAAAGTGGGTTCTACTTTAAAAAAAGTAAAAAAACAATGGACCCCTTGTTTTTAAAATGGGCCTACTGTTTAAGACATCTTAATATTTAAGGAGTCACTTGGAGATGATTTTTAGAGATCATTCTACAAATTTAACTACTGAGTTCATAAAATTAATATAGTTAAAGATGTGTTTACACAGTTTTTTTCACTGTCCATTGAATGTTGCAGGAGACGGCACTAGCCTTCAAATTGAATTTTTATTTTTGGCAAGACTTCAAATTGAATTTTTATTTTTGGCAAGACTTCAAATTGAATTTCTTTGTAATCATTCACTTGCACTATGAGAATATATTCGATATTTTGTTTTGAAAAAGATATAGTAGGCATTATCCCAATTCATTAAGAAAGCTACGTGCCCACAACACACAAAAAACAGAAAATAGAAAACAAGGAAAACATTCAAACTCATTGTAACGGTTTCCGTCTAGTTATAAAATGTCTATATATATATATATTTTTTAATATTCGCCGGACATCAGACATAAGCTTGAGAATTTATTCAATGTCACTAGAATTCACTCACACATTCACATATTTTTTTACCACATAAAAGAAGATGTTGGGCTTTGGATACACTTCCAACAATTATTTTTACATGAATAAATTTTAACAATGTATACATATATCCTCAGTTATTAAAACATAAAAATATGTGTATTCCTAGTCGAGGAGTTTGAATCCAGTTATGACTGATTTCAATTACTTCAGTCAATATAAAACCAATTGTTGGGTATATAAACTATTTTTCTATTGGATCCAGTCAATACTTTGTGCAGCATCTAATATGACATGTACATAATAGTTGGCTGTACAGTTCGATTTATAAGTTGTGTAGTTTTATTCATATGTTGTGAAGTTCATCAGTGACATGGCTTGAAACTAGTCACGCAATTGTCACTGTTTGCCTGTGATGTGTCAGGTCAGTGTCCCCTTATAATCACAACCGTCCGATGCCAGTGCAAAGCGGCCTCTCTATTCACGAAGGCATATTCTGTGCTTTTGCAGCGTCACAAGAGAAGGAAAAGCTAAACCAATCGCGCTAACGCAGATCACTGTGAATCCTCTCGAGCCTATCAAAGACGAACCTAATCACTCTCTCTCTCTCTCTCTCTCTCTCTCTATCCGAAGTCTTGATTTTTGTTGGAAAATCATTGGGAGACGATCGGCGGCCATGGGACAGACCTTCCGAAAGCTCTTCGACGCCTTCTTCGGCAACAAAGAGATGAGGGTATGCTTCATTTCTCGTCTGGGTCTCTCTCCAATCTTTGATTTGCACATGGGTTTTGATTTTTCTCCTTTTTGGGGATTTTTTTAGTGATTCGTGCTTCGTTTTAGCTATGCGTGTGTGAAATAATCTTCCTTTGTTAGATATTGTTTCCGCGTTGTCCGACCTATGTTTTTTGTTGATGGGTTTGTGGATTTTTTAATGGTATTGCCGTCAATTGCGCAAATTTGTAATTTTTATAAGGTTCAAGAACATAATTTTGGTGATGTGAGAACTATAGTGTAGTTAGTAATGCAGGTTTTTTTTTGTGGGTTCATTTTTAATGATGGATACTGTTATTATTATCTATACATCTCAGATGAAATTTGTCTCTTCAATCTAGTGTATATAAAGGTTTTTTTTTTTACTTGTTTTCTATTGTTTACTTGTCTGTGCGTCCATGGCACACCTGTTGATTGATACTTGTTAAAATGGCTGATGATTTGTTTTTGTTAATTTGGTTGAGTATCATTCGATAGATTTCTCGCTGTCATCAATCTTCATTTTGGGCTTACTTTCTACAAATTTTAATATTGATTTCTTCCTTTATAATTCTTGTGTGATTTTTTTTCCATCTTTCTTCATATCTTACTGAATGACAGTCTCTTCAATGTTTTTGACCAACCTGTGTGCTGAATTGACATGGCCTAGGTTGTGATGCTTGGTTTGGATGCAGCTGGTAAAACAACCATTCTATACAAACTGCACATTGGAGAAGTTTTGTCAACTGTCCCAACAATTGGTAGGCGATTTCTTTTCTTTTAACTATGAAATTCACCTGTTTATATGGATGTATATGTATATTGATTAAGTGATGGTCTAAGGTATGCGATTTTTTTTCATGTGATGTCACTTTTGGTTCTTCATTAATATCATTTGTTTAGTTGATCGAATTCAACCTAGGAAACATAAAAATGTTAAGTTGATTTTAGTAGAAGATCAGGTTACCGTAAGCGAATAAATGCACAGAAAGGGCTAGCAAAAGTTAGGACACTCTGGGTTTGGATCAGAAGCTTAATGGTGACAATGAAATTTGCAATCATGAGGTCTTGGGCATACTTACCTACACCCCCCCCCCCCCCCCCCCCCCCCCAAAAAAAAAAAAACCCCAACAAAAAAAGAAGTTAGGACACTCTTTCCCTAGAACGCGAGTCATTCTTGCCTCCTTTAGATATTGTAAAGCACTCTTCCACTGAAGAGGAATTTCAGTGGTTTAACCTGTTTTTATTATGTCCGTACATTGTTTTTATGTGATTCATGCTCCTACATCAGTCTACATACTCTGACCATTTTCCAATTCTAATATCTGCTGTGTCTGATGGTTAGCCGAATTCTACTTCTGTTTGATTTTGGTGAAACATCATGCTGTTTCTCATTCCTGGTTTATAGAACCTCAAAAGAAAATATCTTCTTTAACTTGGTAGTTAATCTCCGCAGTTATGCTTTTTAACTTTGACAGAAATTCACTGTCTGACATTGGAATTTACATGTGCGCCTTTGTCCTTGCCTTCTTTTTTCACTTAGTTCCTGGTTTGGGTTTGAATAGCCTGTCCTGGTGCATGACCTTGGACATGGATCATTTTGAACTTGTTTCATCATGATATATGGATGCTATACTCTTGAGGTCAGAGATTTCTGTTCCCTCACTTCTTTATGCAATTTATCTGGGTGCCTGCTGTTTGGATTATGACTGATGCATAATGACATACTTAAATTTCAGTTTTTCCAACTAGATGTGTTTATATCTACTCTATGATTCAACTTGGAATTTGTATTTTGTAGGTTTCAATGTTGAGAAAGTTCAGTATAAAAATGTGATGTTCACCGTGTGGGATGTTGGTGGGCAAGAGAAACTAAGACCCTTGTGGAGGCATTACTTCAACAACACAGATGGCCTGGTAAACAATTTGTATAGTGTACAAGAGGGTTAAATTGTTTCTCTTTCTCATTAATTGAAGGTTTTTTTTCTAAGTATCCATAGATGGAGGCCTTGTTGCACAACATGATTTTTTAGAACCAAGAATTTGTTTAGCATCATTTTGCAATGGCAAATTGAAGGATCAGTTATTTGGCTTATCACAATTCATAAATGTGATTGCATTTATCTTTTCCATACTGTGAGTTTTAAATCTGACTTGGATCAAGAGTTGTGATATAATCACAGACTGCACCTGTGAAGCGCAATCACATTATTTTTTTTAAGGAACATGAAGCAAGATTAGGATCATCATAGACTGCACCTGCGAAGCGCAATCACAGTCATGGGGTACAGATTAGGAGTAATTAATGTATTATTATGTTCCTAGAAAGGTTGTTAGGTGTTTCTGCTTTTTATTATGGATTTTATTGTTCTATCTCAGTTTAGCGTTTATTATTTTGGTCTAATGTATGTCTATTGCAAAGTTAGTGATTGATGGATAATTAAAATAATATTGATATTTTCTCTCTCTTCTGTCTCTTGTTCTCTCTCTTCATTGTTGATCTACTCTTCCATGTACCTACATCTATTTCTTATGAAGATTACTTGTGTATTTTGTCAGGGAGTCGAAATTGTCTTCCTATTTATTGTGTATGGTCACTTATAGAGAAAGATATGTCATTAGTTAAATAGGTCTTCCAAAGGAGTCCCCCTTCTTTTTAGCTAGCCACATCCAAAGCATGAGAATAGATAAACCTTGCTCGTGGATGGATTATTCTACTTAATTTATGTTCTATTTAAGTCACATCTTTCTAGAAAATTGAGATCAAGATTTCAAGTGTATGTGGCTTTTGTATTTAATCAATTCAACAATGCTATTGAGTGTAGCTGGTGGTTACAACTAGAAACAGCAGAGGACTTCAACTATTTGCTCGATCTATTTTCAGTTATAGAATTGTTGAACTTTTTTCCTTTTCTCCAAATAAAAATGTGAAAGTCTTTGCTTCATATAAGAGTGTGTCTCACTTAGTCACTTTATACATGATGGCCTTTCAACCAGTACGATTCTGCATGCAACATGATCAATTTCTACTAACAAGATGATAACCTTGATCATCTAATGAGTATTTTTGGGTTATTATTTATGAATGTGATTGGCAAAATTTACTGTCAATAATCAATCTTTTGATTCATGCATTTTGTTTAAAGTATGACAGCTGAGTCTATTTTGCTATGGGTGAATGCAGAAGTTTTGGCCTGTAATACCCTCATTCATGGCGTATGTAGTAGTTTAATTTTTCAGATATCTTAGGGAAATATGTCTCTTAATAGTCTAGTTTGCCTTTTGCGTCGCAGATGTCTGATGTATTATTGTATGGTTCAGATTTATGTAGTTGATTCATTAGACAGAGAACGAATCGGAAAGGCAAAAGCTGAGTTTCAGGTGACGTGTTCAGAAAATACTATTACTTCTGAGCAGTTATTGAATTTCTCCTAGTAATTGTTTGTGTAATGGTGTGATGTATTTTTATAGGCCATCATCGGAGATCCCTTTATGCTGAACAGTGTCATCTTGGTGTTTGCTAATAAGCAAGACATGGTATGCCAAATCTATTGCTTGTGATCAAGACTGCATGCATTATGCATTTTTACTAAAACCAGACACATTCTACAACTTATGCAGTTCTTGCATTTTATCTCATTGGGAGTGCTTTTGAAATTTTAGATGCAACTCTCACTATTCCTCCTAGTCAACAGCAAGCAAAAATGGATTCAGTGGAAAGCCATAAAATGAGGTCATCAGTTACAAAGTGTAACTATATTTGGTGAAGTGAAAACCATAAATTTTTTGGAAATGGGTTTGGGCATGTTTCAGAAATTCTGCATTTGCAAGATTCATAATTAAATCCATATCCCAACATTTGAAGAAGCGAAAATAACTTTTACATATAAAAAACAATTCTTCAGGAATCTCACAAAAGTATGCTTTGGAAAGCTATTTTCAAAACTTGTTTGAAGTGAAAAGCTATTTTTCAAAATATCTTCCAAACACTACCTAAGTTTCAAATTGTTGCATGTTTTACATACACATGGATATGGTTAACTTTAGTAGAGCTTTGTCATACTCCTTTATACGATGACCTACATGTGCAACGATGTGACATTATTGTGAGAGATCTACAGTTACTGAATACTCCCAACCAGTTCACATTTATTCTTTGAGATTTCATCATGTAATTTCTTGAACTGAATGGCCTCCTCTACCAACTTGTACAGAAAGGGGCAATGACTCCAATGGAAGTGTGCGAAGGCTTGGGACTCTACGATCTGAAGAACCGAAGATGGCACATCCAGGGGACATGTGCTCTCAAAGGCGACGGCCTCTATGAGGGATTAGACTGGTTGGCAAGCACTCTGAATGAATTAAAAGCCACCGGATATTCCACCTCTGGAGGCTCCTCCTAACCAACCTCCCAAGGTAATTCTCATAGCGTCCTCAAAATTTAGCATTTTCACCTGCGTTTCTCAAAGGACAATTAACTTGGTCATTCATACAGTCCACATTATGATTTTTTTTTAAAGTATATACTTGTCTAATGAAGTAATAGAGTATATACTTTATCAGAGATTTCATATATCACGTTAGGTGACATAGCAGGAATGTCTAAGTATCAGTGCCTTTTCTTAAATTCCGTTCCCCATTTGTTCATCAGGTCCAGTTTACAAAGGAAGATGATTAGTATCTCACGAGGCATGGACTACGCGCTCACAGGTTCCTATTTCACTTCTGGTAATGGCACATTCATCTCTTGTATCAATTGCTGGCTTTGGGAGGAAATTATAGATATGTGACATGTTACTACCTCTCCTTTGTTCCTTGATTGCTGTTGATCAAAATGTTTATGTTAATGAGGAAACCCAATGTCTTCTTGTAATTAATCTAGTTATAATTCAATTTTATTTTGTAAGTTTGTTCAGTTATATAAACCCAGCTGGTATGGTGTTGAAGTCAGGCAGGTTCAACAGGCTTTGTTAGATTTCCATATCAGCACTGACATTCATGGATCTTTCTATTCCCATAATGCCCCTATATGAAATGAGACGTCTGTCCTACTCTCTTTCAGAAATGATGGTCATTGCGGTAATTTTGTCTTGTATTTTCCGGATTAGTTATCCAAAAAAATATCCCTATTCGATCTGAATAAGTATCCAAAAATTTATAAAAAATACTTGATATAAAAAATCTGAAATAAAATATCCATAACATATGTTCTGAAAAATATTAATGTCGGAAATTGTGTTGTATTGTTGTCCATTATATTTATTTACTTGTATATTGGGATTAATATGGATCCTTTCTGGGATACCAGACATGATATTTGAACTACATCCATAATTGTTTAGATGTTTGGGATTTTTCAAATAAGTATCCAAATTGTTGAACATCAATGAGTTTTATTTGTATTTTTATTACATTAATGTGATAGAAACATAATAATTAAGTTTTCTATGAATTTTAACCATATATCAATTTTAAAATAATAAAGTTACAAAAATAAATATATATTCATTTATTTGAATTTATTAATGATCCATCATTCACAGTATTAGTCACAAGAGATATTGGATTTTATCCATTCTTGTTAGTCTCCAATGTTAACTGATATATAACTCCAATTTTTTTAAAAAAAAATATAGGGTCATTCATTAAATAAAAGTAGTATTAACTATAATGGGGTGAGAGGAAGGAGAGTATACATGGAAAAATATCCAGAAATGAACCATGAAATCCTGGATGCATTAAATATTTCAACTGTCTCGATCTTCAATAATAAATGTAAGATAACACATGCATTCCTCCGTGCCCTGTATCAGGGGAATCATGATGGGGGAAAACATGACACAATTCATAAATAAAATGGGGTTAGTTGTTGTATTTGATGTGGTCATAAATTAAATGGGGTTAGTTGTTTGTATTTGATGTGGCATTGAATGATGGGACTTCAAAAGGAGAAATTCATAGACTTGGCATGGCTGATGTAGGCAGGGCCTACCCAATAAATGATCCTCATCGAGCCACAACGGTCCAATTGTACAATATGTTCAACACAAAGTATTGACATGACATTCTATTAGTCATTCATTGAAATCTTTCTGTCTTTTTTTTAATTTATTTATTGGAGTGTGTGGTTATATTTTTGTTTGACCAAGGAGTGTTACCATTTTCAAAGAAAAAACAAAAAACACAATGCCATTGTTTTATCCACGAGAAGCAAGAGTCGATTTAATCGCGAGATATTGACAATATATTATTTATAGTTATTATCTAACCATTTATTTATGTTCAATTAAAGAATAAATTAGAGGACTGAGAATAACTTTATTTGTACAAAAATAATCATAATTTAATTGAAGTTCATCATCATCATTGGGAGTTATGTTTACAGGTGAAACATTTTTAAGGTGTATATGTGCATGATGTTGGATGAAAAGGGAAACAAAATAAATAAATTTGACATGGAGTCTCCTTGTCCCTATCCCAGTGACAAAAGAGATAAAAATTATAACAAAAACCAATTTGAGATACAACTTTTAAAAATTCTATTTTTATGTGAATAATATATAGTTTAAACTTATTTTCAAACACGTCCGTTTTAATTTTTCCAGAAAATTTTAGATTTTTTTAAAAAATAATTTCTTGACAAATATGTATGTTCCTTTAATCCCCATTTGGAAAGATAATTAAATTATTTTGAAGTTTATGACTATTTTAGTATAAATAAGGATAAAATAATTTTTTACTGTGGTGTGTTTTGAATTATTCTTGTTGGAAAACATAATAATAAAGTTTTTGTTGTCTGGTAAAATGTGGATAACGTGTGGGTAAAGATTTAGAAAAATGAGATGATAATTGATTTATAAAAAGTTATGACACTTGATTTGACAGTGAACTCACATATTTTTTATTTGAGTTGAATAACCTGAAATAATTTAATTCAAAAGGTTAACCACGATCCATATACTACTTTTACTAATTAATTATTGCATATAGATTTTCATTTATTTCAGTTTTCTAAATAGGGATGATAAATGAGTCGAGCTTTGACATATTCAAGTTCGGCTCGGCTTAGCTTGGGACTGAGCTTAATTTTATGTTCAAGTTTAGCTCATTTGGCTCATGAAAATCTCAATTGAAGTTTAGCTCAATTCGTTTCTAAAACGAAATCGAGTACAAGCTTGAATCAAGGCTGGAACCTGTACTCGTTTAGATAAAAAAACTCTTTTAACAATTAAAATATGCAAGAAACATATAACATGTAAAAAAAATAGACAATCATATTAAAAAAATCATCATTAAAAATTATATTCCAAATAGATAACATTATGTACTTTTAAGTCAATGAGCTCATACATGCTCATATATAGCTTGACTCGACTCATTTACAATTGAGTTTTAAAAATTATTCAAGATTTGTTTGTTTGTCCAATCGAATGAGTTCGAATAAACTCTAACCGAATCAAACCCGAGTAACTTGACTCGTTTATCACCCCTACTTTCAAACACACATTTTAAGGTTATTCTAACTAATTTTCATTTATTCATTCAGTACCTATTCAAATCTCAATTCCAAAAGTTTACTAGACTCATTAAAATAATGTGATTTTTTAAAAATATGACAAAAAGGGGGGTTGGCATGCATCGTACGGACAATATTTGTCCGACGCATGCAGGAGAACAGTGGACCCTTTCAGGATAAGTTAAAAATAGGACAAAGTACAAACACGTTGGAACAGCGGACGATGTCCGTCCGATCCTGATCAGGCACGCTTTTCAACAACAGAAAAAAACATGATGAACGTAAAAGTTGTTCCCCTCTAAATCGTGTGATGCACGTGAAGTGTTTTTTTTTTTTTTTTTTTCATATTTGAATGTAAAATGTGACGTACAGTACTTAATTAAACCCTAACTTCAGTATTTATTAATGATATATTTTATTAAATATGTTATATATTTTTATTAAAAAATAAAATATACACTTTAAACGATGGTCACAACTTTGTTCCAACCTACTATTCACGTGTCTCAAAACAATATTAAAATTCAACCCCACGTGTGTGTGTGTATATATATATATATTTAAAAAAATTTAAACTTTTTATAAATGTGAAAAACAGTTGGAAAAGGTTTGAATTTGACCATAAAAAAAAAACAAAGATACAACAAGCAAGAATTCCTCATATTTTAAACACTAAACTCACTTCATCTCTTTAGTTTTCTCTCCATCTCTATTGTTATTCTCATTCAGATCTATTGTTTTCACATAAAAACTTTATGTTAAACAGGTGTCACATAAATTACTCAAAATAAATTAAAATGCATGCGTATATGTATTTATTTTTTTATAAATAACATCATAAATAAATAATGATATTTTTATAAAATTAGTTTTTTATATTCATATAGTACTTTTTATTAAACAACATAATTTGTTTATAATGATAATCTGAACTCATGATCTGGTGGAAGTGAAGGAGACAAACAGATTACGTGGTGGAAGGAGTGTCATGTGGTGTAATCACCATCACTAATTTTTTCTTTTTTGGGGGGATGTTTGAAAACAATATAAAAACATCTGAATTTATCGCCGATTCCACGTGACTTCCATTTAAAAGTTTAAAGTTGGTCCTTTTATAATAAAAAGTTATTCAAAGACGGGTCTACATTTCACTTGAGCCTTCCCGACAAAAGTAGTAATTAATTTCGCATTCTTTCATTCCAATTTCTCGTGTCCTGGTGGCAGACATATATTATCATATCAAATGAAAATATGAACCAACATAAAAACTGAGAAAGTACACTCTGCATGGGGACCATGTAAACAGTTTTCTAAGGATTCCTTATTTGTGTGATCAATAAATACATTGTAATCACTATCACTTTATTTATTAAAAAAATATTATTTCACCCTAGTACAGTTTAATGAACTCAATTTTAACCAAACTCACGTATTCAAAATTTCAAATAAAAAAAAAAGTTTAAGGCAACTTTACCATCTCGTAGAATTATTAGGAGACGCATATTTATGTAGTTCGATAAAATGTCTACATTCATGTAGGAGAATAAAAAATGATTTACTATATCAAATAATTAAAGTATAAAACTCTCAATTTCTTCCTTTGCACTATTTCTTTTTCACATAGAAGAATCATAGAACAATTATCTCTCGTAGAAATAAAATTTCTCAATTAACCCTAACAATGAAGAGATTAATGGTACAATAGATTAAATTATAAAAATACTCCTAAATTTTTTTTGGTTGGGAGTGCTACCCCCTTACCCCTGCGCGCGAAGAATCGATCAAGCCGAGTCAGGCCTATTAGCCCAACTTTAGACTTTCATAAACATATCATTCATGCTAGAATACAAGACATCTCACAACATACACCATGATGAATCCTAACACCACCCCCAACTCTATATTAAATCTGACATGGTAGCAATGTTTTCTTATTTTTTTAATTATTGTATATTTTTATGGTTGTCGTGGTGGTGGCTATAGTGGTGGTAATGTAGTCTTTGATAGTGAAGGTGATAATGTTGTAGTAGTTTTTGGTGGTGTGGCAGATGTGATGGTGATGATGATGTTAATTAGTTTATGGTAATGGTGGTGGTGTAGGGTCCGGAGAATGCTTATATTGATGTGGTAATGTATGACGATGACGGCGCGGTTGAAGGCGGATAGAAAAAATAACATAGTGTATACTTCGTTATAAAAATATATAATTCAATGAACAAAATATATTTTCTTATAAAACGGTGAGTACTGCGGACGACCAGAAGAGAGCAAGGGAGAGGGGTCAAAGGGGGGAGAGTTTTGAAATGAATGGGGTGGGTTATACATAGACTTATAGGTTGAAAATATGTGTGGGGGAGGAATATTGGATTGATGTGGTCATAATAACGGGGTGGGAACAATGCTAAAGGGGGTAGGAGTAACTGTGCCCAGACCATATTGATTATTGAGCTACAAAGACATTACAAGTGGCTACTAGGTATTGGCCACAGAACACAAGCCCACTGGGCAAATCTCATTCATGTGTCAAACCATTTCATGTCATTGATGTTATAACAAAGGAGGGGTTTTCTTCTTATTGGATTAGAAAATTCAAATGCTCTATTTATTTACTGTCCCCAATGGTCATAATATAACGATCAAGGGTTTATCTGTGTTAAGGATAGGTCATAGGTTCGAGTCTTACTGCTGACTTACTCACTTGTTTGTTATTGATTATTCAAAAGAATTTTTTGTAGGACCAATACAAACAGGTAGAGATAGATATCTGAAAAATATCCTTATCCGATCCAAATCCATATCCACATTTGAAAATTTTCAGATCGGATGTGGATATGCCTGTATCCGATCTGAAAATATTATTATATTATCATTTATTTAATTATATATTTATATTTTTAGGACTAGTATGAGTTTTTATTTTTATTTTTACTTTAAAGCATGTAATAATTTATGTGTATATTTATAATTTTATGTTTTATGCTAGGTAATTATTAGATTTTTTACATATTTTGAATATTAGATATATGATTTTTATTTTTGGATATTGGATCTTTGGATATTTTAATCATTCCATATTAATTTATTTTAAATTTTTTGATACTTCGGATAATTATTTATATCCGAATTCGGATTTTTCGATCGGATATGGATACTTATTTTCAATATCCGTTGGATATCGTATACGAATATTTTTGGATATCCAGTTCAGATATAGATATGGGCCTATTGATCCGTATCCGTCCGATTGACATGCCTATTCTCAGTTTGACCGTAAAGTTAGCCATAGAGATCCCTCCAATAAAAAGAAGAAGCTATTTATAGATCACAAAATAAAACTTAAAATATTATAATAGAAAAATAGAAAAACTAGAAAAACAATAATGTCGTAACAATGACTCAATAATATCATAATAGTATTTCTTTCACAATTGACAACAATATTTCTTTAGGATGGGAGAGGAAGAATGGACTGGATTAGAAAAAAAAATTGAAAAATCTGTTTGTTTAGAAATAATAGGTGGGTAAGTGTAGCTATTTTAGAATAAGTGAGAATAAGCTAGTTTTTATATCCCATTTAATTATGTCCATGAAATTATGTTATTTTACATAATCTATTTCATTGGTATAAGAATAGCCCACACGCCAATAATTTATCATCACCTCTTATAAATGAGGAAGTCCACGTGTATGTCAAATCATTTTTTTTATCATTTTTATATATTTATTTATCCACACCTAATGTATCTTTAATAACATTTGACAATAAATATTTTATTCATCTACTATATTTAAAATTATTATTACGATATAAAACATTTATAATAATAGATAACTTGATTAATCACCCCTACATAATTATGACATAATTTGCTAAAAATATTTAACAAATACAAAAGAGACCTAAATATTTTAATTTCTAGATTGTTAGTGTTCCCCCAATCAAAATTTCATCGAAATAATTATAAATTCAGTATCCAAAATATCTCAAATAAAGAATTTCAAAGATTCACGAGTCCCCAAAACAATTCATATCTATGTATATATACGGATTGAGGTGCACCATGCAGACAGGAGAGCACCATATTAGATATATATTTTCACTAAATTCTTATTAATAAGAGTTTCACAAAATAGGAACCGTTCATTGCACGGACCGCATATTATCACCTTTTGTATATATATGTATATAGAGAGAGAAGTGATTGTGTACAATCGTGCAACCAACGCCCTTTACGTGCAGTGCGAATCTGCGAATCTGATTTAGATGGCTATGACATGATATACATTTTGCGTGAACTATAAACTATTACTATTTACTAGTAAATGTATATCAAAACCGAGTCCCTTGCATCCTATCATTTCATTGTATATTCTTTTTTAATGTCTTCACCAGCTACAGATTTCATAAGCACCTAAGATTTCTTCATTAGGAGAGATATTTACCTTTAAAAATATATGTGAAGACATTTTTACCCCCCTTAAAACTCTGAATTTCGATAAATTGCCACTGAGAACGACATGCATGGAAAGGACAAAAACGGAAAAAGACACGTTGAAAGGCCAGTTTAGATCCATCCCTATTGTTGGTCTTTTTATATTCATTTCAGGGAGTCCCATCTTTTTGTTTAATTTCTTTGTTTGAAGGGACTAAGGGTGATGTAAGTGCAGTTCTCCCTCCAAATCAACATGACTTAATTGAGTACTATACCTATTAGTTTATATATATATTATTAGAAAAATACAAAAAAACATGTATTTAATTTATTTGATGATTAATATTGTATTTTTTTTATGAATAAAGATCATTAATGAGAATGTTTTCTTGATATCTAAAGATTCTAAATAGCTAGATAAGAAGATAGATCTTTTAAATTTTTACTGTTGAAAAAAAAAAGTATTAAAAAAAACTAGAGTGGATTAGACTATACTGATAATTATAGAAATGATCAACAACATTGTCAAAATATGTGAGTGTATTTGAATAAGCAAACTTACTCGTGAAGGAAATGATTTTTGACATGTTACTTTCTTAATTTGGTGGGTTCTTTATCTTATCAATCATTTTCAGCAAATGCCATCCTTTAGATATAATAAACTTTTCTTTTCCTTTGTCTTGATCTGTGCATAATTGTGTTTTAAGAGCCTTTTTCCTGCTCAATCCAAACCGTTCAATCTCTATCTAAACGCATCAAATTGTTTGTCGAAAAAAAATATATATATAATCACTGCAGATATAGTGGAATAACAATAATAATTGAAGATTGTACGTTTAATGGACCTCGATCTCAATAAAAGGAAATCATGGCCGTTCAAATGGTGGATCCCACTGTCGTGTATTTCCTCGTTTTTTGTAACATCGAGCATGGGATTGGGAGGTGACAAAATCATTTAGGTCCATTTGGATAGAGACATAAGTTATTATGTGATTTATACTTATTCCATGAATTATTAACTTTATCCATAGAATAAGAGATTTTGTGTTCGGTTATTTTTTAGTTATTCTCATTAGAAAATATAATAATGAAGGTTAGAGTGTTTGGTTGATGAAGAATAAGATGTGAATAAGGTGTAAAAAGTTGATATTACATGTGAGTCCCATTGATGTATAAGAGGTGATGACAAGTGATTTGAAATAATAATAAAAAAATCGTGACTCACTTATGATTGTTGTTGGAATAGGCTAATTCCATGTGAAATGAAGGATTATTATACCCCTTAATTCTTAATTATTTCGGCATACAGATTCCCTCTTATTCCCCTCATCCAACCGCTCTTTTTTGCTTATTTCTTGTCTATTCTTGCTTATCCCCACTCTATTCCTTTGGCCAAACAAGCCATAATAGAAACCCTGTATTTATTTAACAATAATAGCATAATAAGAGAATGAAGAATAAAAGATAATTAACATAATTGGTTTAAATATAATTTTATTGCGCATATTTTTTTTAACCCAATTGCAATCCCATATGTTTTTGGTAGGACTATTTACCTATGCTTATATTAACCATATATATTTTTTAATAAAAAATTTATATTTTTTTATAAATACGTTAATACAACTTATTAAAACATACGTTTATTCTTTTATAAACAAGTTATTTATTAAATGAGATTTATATATTATATTTAAAAAATTAAAATATCTGTATGTATATATTTAGATTGAAAAACATATTACAAGTTTTCGCTTAGGTAGTTCCCGAGTTACTAAAAATAGTCGAAGGTGCATGTACGTACATGAGAAGACTGGATGATTTATATTTTTGTAAAAATTATACATATATTATATTTGAAGTGAGTTGCGTAATGATGAATGTATGTTATGTTGTCAGTGGAGGGCGATTGATGGAAGGGGACGTGGTGTTTGCAGGCAGGACAGTATTGTAATTATCAATTTGATTCATTTTCATTCTTGGCTGGGATGATGGAGACATTGACAAAAGCCTCAAGCATCCCTTCTTCTTTCGAAATAATATTTTTTTATTTAGCACTTGCACACTCCTCTAACACGAAGTGAAATATGTTTTTATTTTTTTAATTAAATTAAAAGTTCATATATAATATTATCAAACAGGTTTTAAAAATATGTTTAATTAAAAAATTAAATATAACTTTTATAATCTATTTAGAAACATATTTGAAAAATAAAATTTTGAATAAAATGATTTAAATAGACTTTAATTTTTGAAAAAACACATTTTCTGAATTTTTTAAATTAAGTTTTTCCAGGCACACTCGAAATCTTTTTTTTTTTAATTTAAGATATTGCTCTTTTATCGTGATTATGAATGGGTTCAATTTAAATAATAAAAATTAAATACCAAAAATGCACTTATTAATGGTCCCACACATTTACTTAAATATCTAACTCTTTTATGTCATAATAACTAAAAAAAAATAATACTAACACAATTGCAAAATATGTAAAATTACATAAAACACCCAAACATATATATAAATTGACAGAAAACAGAAGTAATCTCCCTTACGTCACACTATTTAAAAATCTAAACAGATACATAACAATAGCATGCAAAATATATATTCTTAAGATTTAAAAGACAATCTTGAAGTAATCTCCCTTACATGTCACACTAGTTAAAAATCAAAACCATAATAGCATGCAAAATAGAATGTCTGTCTTAAGATTTAAAAGACAAAATCTTGAAGTACTGTCCCTTACATCTAAATGTATTAGATACTGTTAGGATGATTTAATTTGATGTTAAGTATTGTCTATATATGCGGAAGAGAATCTTATTTAATTTTCATCCGAGATAATCCATCTCTATAAAACTGAAGGAAAAGAGAGAGTGGAAGATTTTTAAATTTTAAAGATCTCAGCAATTCCAATAACAGATTAACAGTACACCATAGATCTAGGCATTTAATTAAACCGAATCTTATCATTTATGAGATAACCTCACTCAATAAATAGTTTGCCATGAAGATACATCTATTCAATTTATTGTACAAATATGGAATATTTGACTACAAAAGTAGCAATGATTTCTACATAAATATAAATGTAAAATATTTAATCCACAAGAAGTGGCATTTACTAGCAAATCAAAGTTAATTGAGCCAACCACTAAGTGCCGTTTTTTTTCTAACTAAAAATGAATCTTTAATTCATATAAATGATTATTAGTTTTAGAAAACGAAATATGACACATGTTTAATTTAACGATGATTGCTATCACAGTAATTTTTTTTTTGATGATGTTCTATGCTAAATACCATATCACATTCTTAATAAAATCAATATATTTTAACAATAACAGTTGTGATGGGAAATTTCAAATTTTTTTGTTTTCAATTTGATTTTCAAATTTATTAAAAAATAAAAAACGTATTTATTATTTATTTAAAAAATAGTCAAATCAATGAGTAATATAACAAATGGAAAGATAAGACACCAACAATAATTCTATCAGATACTTAATTTCTTCATCTGAATATTGATTTTTTTTATAACACGTTCTGTTCTAAAAAATTGTATTTTTTTTTTTTTTTGGTTATGGATTGAATAAGAAAATCAGTTATGAAAACTGAAAAAAAAACCCGATAATATACAAAATAAGGTTTCATTAAATACGCCGGCCGGACGTGGCGGACGCTAGATTCAAAACACCATGTTCGGTTCGCACGTGTCTGTCACACGTGGGCGACAGAAACCCGTCCATCTCTTCGTAGACACGTGTCAATTGCGATGCGGGGCCCACTTGTTTGACCGTACTCTTTTATTCCGCTCTCGCCAATAAAAAAAAGTGGGGGACATATAGTCAGATAAGCACCTGGCTTATGAACAGTCCTTATATATGTTCGTTAGCAGATCTACTACCGTTTAAAGCATCTCCACCAAATTATTATAAGCCAACTTACTTATCAAAACCGGAGAGATAACCGGGTACGAGGAAGGATTACGTGGCACCGAAATCGGAGATGCGTGAAATTTACTTTTCTACCCTCAGGCACTAAAAGCCAGGAAATAATGGACCGTCCCTAAATTGACGGAATTGCCCCTCCAGCCTCCACAGGAACCGACACTGAATAATTGCCGGACCCCGCCCTCTTCGAACGTGAAGAGTGGTGGATGCGTTTTTACCAAAACAACCCTGACCATCTCGGTCGGACTTTCTTTGACTCCACCATCCGTGATGAAATCAGGACCGTACGATGAACCTCGAAAACACGCCATGTTTCCACTGTCCCGATGACGATGATAAGAGAAACGATGTTGACCGTCCGATGAGGATCTGGTGATGACGTGGGAGGGCGAGAGGGGGTCCGAATCCATATGGTTGTACGGGGGGTAGTGGGTAAAAGAGTAATTTTAGATGGTACTACGGGACGGTTGAGGGTCAAAGCTTAACTGGAGGGGTTGGTTAGGAAAACAGGGACACAAATGTAAATATTTATTATTTTTATTATAATAATAATAAAATTAGTTAAAATAAAACAATTCAAGCGACTTTTAATCGGAGTCGGATTTTTATATAAATAGAGAGAGAGAGAGAGAGAGAGAGAGAGAGATTGATAGGGTTGTTGTGGTATAAAAGGCATTTGAGAGAGAGAGAGATAATAAAGAGAGGAGTAACAGAGACGAAAAACAAAAGCAGGAAGGACCGCCAAGAAAAGGAGGTCAGTTGGAGGAGGAGACGAGGAGCTTTGGAAACCCTAGAAATAAATTTTTTTTTGTCTGAGATCGACTGACTGTAAGGAAGCTCTGCTTTTTGTCCCCTTTTTTGGGTTTATGAGTTTGGTATCGTTTTCTTTTTTCGGGTTTTTTTGATCGAGGAGTTTTTTTTGTTCTTTTTTATGTGAGGAATCTATGGCTATTCTGGGGGGGGGGGGGGGGGGGCTTTGTTGTTGATTTTTAAATTTTTTGGATTGTTTATGGATCTCGGTCGTTTTTGTCGCTTTTTTTTTTTTTGTTGAACCTTTTTTTTCTTGATTTTGGGAGCGGTTTTTGGGAGTTTTTTTTTGGGGAAGAGAAGAGGCCTTCTGATTAGAAGGGTTTGATTAAAAAGGGTTTCTTGGCGTTTGAAGAGTGGGATTTTGATTGGTTGTTTTCGATTTCGGACGCCTGGCATTTTTAGTGAGGTCTCAGGGATTTTGGTTTTGCCTCTAATGGTTGTAAATGAGAGTTTTTTTTTATTTGTTGGTTTTGTTGTAAATATGCTCAAGCATTGATAAGGGTTTATGATTTTTTTTTTGGGATAGGATGAAATGAGGAGATGCTGATGAAGGCGGTATTTTTATGCTTAAATCATTGGTTTTTTTTATCAAAGGATCAGAAAGTAGTGGTTTTGGTGAATTTCAGTAGTGATTGACAGGCAAGGACCCATCATTTGTGCTCTGGGTCTCGTTGCGTGTACTCTATTTTGCCTAAGTGCCGTAGTTTGATACAAGTCGTTTGAGCTGGAGCGGTTGGGGATACCGGGAAGTATGTCTTCCTTGAGTAGGGAACTAGTTTTCCTCATCTTGCAGTTCCTCGATGAGGAGAAGTTCAAGGAGACCGTCCATAGGTAAGTCTCTTTGCATTTTATGAGAATTTTGTTCCCAATACTTAAAAATTTTATGCTTCTTTTTAATTTGTATTTTTTGTTTCATCGGTGTGGACCTGTTAATCGCAATGGGTAGATTGGAGCAAGAATCTGGTTTTTACTTTAATATGAAGCACTTTGAGGATCAAGTGCAAGCGGGTGAATGGGAAGAAGTGGAGCGCTATCTAGGCGGATTTACAAAGGTTGAAGACAACCGCTACTCTATGAAAATCTTCTTTGAGATACGGAAGCAGAAGTATCTTGAAGCACTTGATAGGTCGGCCATCTTGTGTTTTGCATGTTGCGCTATCGCTTATTTCCATATGGTAATGATTATTTGTTTCATTGTTGCAGGCATGACCGAGCAAAAGCTGTGGAGATTCTCGTGAAGGATTGAAGGTTTTTTCATCATTCAATGAAGAGCTTTTCAAGGAGATAACCCAGTTGCTTACACTAGAGAATTTCAGGTACACATTGATATCAGTTGTTTTGTTTTTGCTTGAAGAATTCAACATTGTTCTTTCGCTTTTTTTGTGTAGGCAAAATGAACAGCTCTCCAAGTATGGGGACACAAATCAGCTCGGAACATAATGCTCATGGAACTAAAAAAGCTCATTGAAGCTAACCCATTATTCAGGGACAAGCTCACTTTCCTCCATTCAAAGCGTCAAGGCTGCGGACTTTATCAACCAGAGGTAATAATTTATCCCCATTAGGAAATAGATTGTTTCACCGACAGTTCATGTGCCAGTGAATTTCTGTCATTGGATGACAAATTTGTAGTGTCCTTAGGGAATTGACGACAATGTTAATGAATATGGGCTATTTTCTTTTAGGAAAATTTTCATTCTTCACATGCATGCATAATATTTGTATATATGACCTTGATTTTTAGGTATGATTTAAGTGCATTTACATTAGAATTGTTTGATACTTTGATGATCTGGCTATTTTTTTAGCATAACCGATATTAATGGTGGGAAAATTAAACTCCTAGACTTGTTTTTTCTCTGGAGCTTCTTCATTCCAAACGCACTCTGTTTAATCTTATTGGTCATAAGTTGCTCAGTGTCACCTAATTGTTTGTATTGGAACTCCCCAGTCTCAATTGGCAGCATCAGCTTTGCAAAAATCCACGTCCTAACCCTGATATCAAGACACTTTTTACTGATCACTCCTGTGCACCTAGCAATGGGCCCCGTGTGCCTCCTCAGTCTAATAGTCCCCTTGTTGGGTCAATTCCCAAGCCTGGAGGATTTCCTTCTATTGGTGTTCATAGCGTAAGTTGTTTACCTGTGCGTTCATTACATGGGTATATGTTGTACTTCACATCTTTACAATATCAACTTGATTAGACTCTCACCCTGTCTATGCAGCCATTCCAGCCAGTTGGTTCTCCATCTGCTGGTGCAATTGCAGGATGGATGTCCAGTGCTAATCCTTCACTACAGCATCCTGCAGTGGCAGCAGGACCCCCCGGGCTTGTGCAACCTCCAAATACAAGTGAGCCTGGTTTTGGTTGACTAAAATTTTCATTTTCTTAACCTGAGAAATATGGATATACTGCAATGATAGCTATTGGAATGTCTCCAGCTGCATTTTTGAAGCACCCAAGGACTCCTACCAGTGCTGCTGTAATGGACTACCAAACGGCTGATTCAGAACATCTGATGAAGCGAATGCGTACCGGACCATCTGAGGAGGTAAACAAGATGAAATTATATTCAGAAATTGAGATTTTTTTTATTGTTATCGATGGCTGCTTTTTTCTTCTTCTTTTCATGTTCATCTCAATCCTGACCGGCACGCATGTTTAGGTTTCATTTTCTGGCGCAACTCATCCTCCCAATATGTATTCACAAGATGATCTTCCTAAAACTGTGGTACGAACCCTTAACCAGGGTTCTAATGTCATGAGCATGGATTTTCATCCACAGCAGCAGACTATTCTTCTAGGTAGCTGTTTTTTGGTTCATGTTTTGGTTCTCATTAGTTGCTTCCATATTTAACTAAGTTGTTATGTTACTATTTATTGATATGGCTTCAATCTTGTCTTATAGTGGGGACCAATGTTGGTGACATTGCGGTTTGGGAAGTTGGTTCTCGGGAAAGAATTGCTCATAAAACATTCAAGGTTTGGGATATTTCTAATTGTACAATGCCCTTACAGGTATCTTCTTTTCTTTATTTATTTATTTTTGTATTTCTGCATGAGCTATGTCGACCAGCTTGAACTCCGTAGTATTTCACAGCTGTTTTTCTTCGTTGTATGTTCTCACACATGGTTGGTCGTGACTCATCTCCAGGCAGCACTGATGAAAGAACCTACAGTAGCAGTCAACCGATGTCTATGGAGTCCAGAAGGAAATATACTAGGTCTAGACGCATAATTACTTTGTTATCGAATGGTTGTCCATTTGAAAGATGTGTCCTTTTGCTGTTGTGCTGGTAAATTGGGAAAATTTTCTTTTATGAATTTCTTTTGATGTTGTTAAAGTAGTTTCCTCCCTTTACTTAGGTATTGCATTTTCCAAGCATATTGTCCAGACATATGCTTTTGCTCAAGGAGAATTGAGACCACAGTTAGAGGTAACTTTGGGTTTTGATTCTTTGGGTGTATCACAAAGACGCAAAACAAATAAATATTTACTCTTCATCTGACACAGATTGATGCTCATGTTGGTGGTGTTAATGATATTGCCTTTTCTACTCCAAACAAGCAACTGTGCATTATTACATGTGGGGATGACAGGACAATAAAGGCAAGGAATGGGTGACATTTTTTTATAGAAAATAGTTAGTAGAATGCATCCCCTGATGGAGTGTACCATTCAAATTGTAGGTGTGGGATGCGGCCTCGGGGCAGAGACAATACACATTTGAAGGCCATGAATCTCCCGTATATTCTGTTTGTCCTCACTATAAAGAAAACATACAGGTAAGCTTCTCAATTGGAATGTTGATGGGTGCCAGGCTTTTTATTTTTTTTACTATAAGCAAACATTTTTTTCTTCCAATTTAAGGAATTTCTGATGTTTTGATAATGCAGACAGTTGTTTCCTTGTGGGAATGGTGAAATTTTACAAAGTTCATCTTTGAATTAAGTGCCTTGCATCTGACTGTGCATATTTGCAGTTCATTTTCTCTACTGCCATTGATGGCAAAATTAAAGCGTGGCTCTATGATTGCATGGGATCTCGAGTAGATTACGATGCGCCTGGCCTATGGTGTACAACCATGGCATACAGTGCAGATGGAACTAGGTAAATCTATGTACAATTAATTGCTATTTAAGTTTTACATCAGCAGTGACATCCAGTGTCATCATCAGTCAGCAGTGTGCTTTCCTTAATGGGAAATGCTTCTTTGTAATATCTATGCTGTATCTAATTAATTTAACACCTCTAAAGTTTTAATGTGTGTTTTTACCCCTCAGGCTTTTCTCATGTGGTACAAGCAAAGATGGGGATTCCCACTTGGTTGAATGGAATGAGACAGAAGGATCCATCAAACGGACATACTCAGGTTTCAGGAAACGCTCTTTAGGGGTTGTCCAGTTTGACACAACAAGAAACCGCTTCCTGGCATGTGGAGATGAATTCCAGATCAAGTTTTGGGACATGGATAATCTTAATATATTAACTACTACGGATGCAGATGGTGGATTGCCTGTTAGTATAAACAAATTTCTTCCGGAAATTCTTTCATGTGAGTCCAATATGATGCATAGCAGTTTTAATGTGCTCTTTTATTATTGGACTGCAGGCAAGTCCTCGCCTTAGATTCAACAAAGAAGGTTCACTGCTGGCCGTTACAACTAGTGACAACGGAATTAAGATTTTAGCCAATTCTGATGGGCAACGTCTGATAAGGATGCTTGACAGCAGGGCGTTTGAAGGGTCTCGAGGTGCATCACAGCTGCTCAACACAAAGGTATTGCTTTCTGCTTTCATGCATGCTCATCTGGGTGTCCACATCCCTTTGTGGAGTTATTTCTTTGAGATGATCTTATTGATCCCTAGTTGTGGTCTCTTGCTTAATTTTAGTGATTTTGCTTTCCTATGCAGCCTCCTATTGTTAATGCATTAGGTGCCGTGGGTAATGTTTCTGGTCCTCTGTCGGCCTCTGAGCGTCTGGATAGATTACCTCCTGCAGTATCTATAAACAGTTTGGTAAGAGTCACTCTACTTGGTTTTTGCTTGAACACATTAATGCATCTCCTGTGTTAAGATCAAAGTGATCAACATAATTTGCAGACTTCTATGGAGAACAACCGTGCAGATGTCAAACCAAGGATTTCAGATGACAGTGAGAAAGTTAAAAGCTGGAAACTTTCGGATATTGTCGATCCTGCTCAGCTTAAAGCTCTACGATTGCCGGACCCATTTACAACAGGCAAGGTATGTCGTATGAAACTTTTGGAACTTAATTTTAAAGCTTGTATGAGCAGTTACCTCTTGCTTATGATGGAGCAAGGTTCTTCTCCTCAGTTCAACTACCCTTTTCTGCATCTGAATGTTTCTTGTTCATTACTTGTTTTCCTTTTCTTACTTTGTTAGCGGGTTGTGGGCTGGAGGGTGTTCTTCTTCTTCTTCCCTTGTTTTTTTTTGGGTGGGTGGTCAGTTAGCATTTATGTTGTCTTTGTTCATTGTTCTTAAATCAATGGTTTGCTTGGTATGTGGTTAGCCTCTTCTTGGTTCTAATAAAGTTATGTATATTTAAATAACATTTGGTAATTGATCAATCATTCAGCACAATATTTAAAAAGTAGTTCTTCATTTTTGTAAAATTCTCAAAGGTTGCAGAGAACCCCGTGTATATTACTCAGTTTTATGGTTTGGCATTTCCTAGCATTCAGATTCTGAGATCATAAATGGCAGGTTGTAAGGCTATTGTACACAAACTCTGGGTTAGCTGTGTTAGCATTGGCCTCCAATGCTGTCCATAAACTATGGAAATGGCAGCGTACTGAACGAAATCCACATGGAAAGGTTATTTTTCCTAAACCTTAAGCACATAAAGTAATGCATCTAATCTTTCTTTTGTCTACCATTGGTCTGATAACCATCTTTCTGTTGTTCAGTCTACTGCATCTGTTGTACCTCAGTTATGGCATCCAAACAATGGGATACTGATGACTAATGACACATCTGATACCAACCCTGCCGAAGAAGCTACTGCATGTATTGCTCTGTCAAAGAATGATTCGTATGTTATGTCTGCATCTGGTGGAAAGGTCTCTTTGTTCAACATGATGACATTTAAGGTCTGTAAATAATTTGGTATTTGTTTCTCCATTTTTATCTCAGGATTTTTTTGTATATTTAACTTGCTTGTTAATTAAATTTTCCATGATTGTTTGCTTGATATGCAATTCAAAGTAATAATGAATTGAAAATTGGTTGCATGTCTCAGGTCATGACCACTTTTATGCCTCCACCTCCAGCTGCCACTTTTCTTGCATTCCATCCTCAGGATAACAATATAATTGCTATAGGAATGGATGATTCAACCATTCAGATATATAATGTTCGGGTTGATGAGGTAATTCCTTTCCTTGTATATATATACAGACACACTTATAATAGTTCATAACATTTTTTTCTGGCAAAGGGTAAGGTATAATCGCCTTATATAACAATAATTTCCAAGTTTGGTGCATCATTCAAAACCCTTAATCCATGGGTTTTACTTGATGACTTTCTGAACTCAACAGAGCTATTAGTTAAATCATTGAGAAATCTGCCTATGATTTTCAATGTGTGGATGGTACTCCTGTGTTCTTCTAATAGTTATACTCTCTCCTTCAGTCACATCAGCACTCATGCCGGTTCTTTTGGAACTTGCAGGTTAAAACTAAGCTCAAGGGGCACCAGAAAAAGATCACCGGTCTTGCTTTTTCCCAATCCATGAATGTGCTTGTCTCTTCTGGGGCAGATGCCCAGGTAATAATATAAATACTGAGACGATTAATTATAATTTTATTGTCAGTCAATGGAAAAGCTGTACTGTGCTTCAAATTCTGTCAGCATAGTCTCAGTGCCATGCTACTGGGAAGGTAGCAAGATACATTGTATTTTATGGGTGGCCTTTAATTTAACAAAGTGGTTTTATTTTTCTTCAACTTGTGTGATATTGACATTATCTTGTTGGTGCTTTACAATGCAGCTTTGTGTTTGGAGCATTGACGGATGGGAGAAGAGGAAATCAAGGTTCATTCAAGCACCTCCTGGCCGTTCAAACCCATTAGTCGGGGACACAAAGGTCCAGTTCCACAATGATCAAGCACATATCTTGGTGGTCCATGATAGCCAACTTTCCATCTATGATAGCAAGCTTGATTGCTTGCGCTCAGTAAGTTCTCCTACACTAAACATTGTAACTAAAAAAAATATCAGTAGGATAATCGCATAGCTCTCTCTATCACTGGGACAACATGTTTTTTTGGGAAGCAAAATCTGAGCTGCCTCCTGGAGGTCAATGCTTAGTTTATGTTGCTACTGATTTGTTGGGCTGGAAAGTTGACGTGAGTTCAATTCTTAGTGCAATATTTATTGTTGTGCAGGCCTAATGATAAATGTATCCTGAAAATTGCTTGACTTGAGAGTGTAACAGTCTCTAGATCCTCAATCATTCTACTGAACCATTATGGATGTTGATTATCCCAAGTGCGGAAGACATTGTGGTGTTCTCTTCTTGTCGATTATGACAAGGCTTCTCATAGGAGATCATAAAAATTTCATTAGTTCACAATTAAAATTATTGTGGAACCATAAACTAGAGTTACCAGACCCAACCGTGCATCAAATTGTCCTTCGCCTTCCCATTTAGTTATGTTGCCTGTGCCAATAAATTTCCAAATCTCAAGCATTTTAGTTACAACGTGTTGATTTTAGATGAATACCATATATACTGGTGAACTTTTTAAAACAATATTCTGTTTGACTAAAAAATTTGATACATATTCTTATTTCATAACCCATTATTTGTTTGTTGCCTAACCTAAAAAACAGTTTGTTTGACAAATTGTATAGTTTGTTTTTCCCCACTTATTGGCTTTTATCATGTGATCTATGTTACAGGATTGACTTACTTAAATCTTTGGTTTATTGTGTCAAACAGTGGTCCCCGAGAGAGAATCTCCCTGCACCTGTATCAAGTGCTATCTACTCTTGCGATGGTCTCCTCATATATGCTGGATTCTGTGATGGTGCAGTTGGAGTTTTTGACGCAGACAGCTTGAGGCTTCGATGTCGTATAGCATCTTCTGCATACATATCTTCTTCTGTTGCAAGGTTAGCCCATGAAATACCTTCCACTGTGTTTCTGGAAAGCTTTAAATTTTTTTTGAGGAAGTGGTAATGAGCTTGGATTGAGTAATATTTGAACTTGCATTGTATTTTTTTTTTTTTTTGGGTTGCAGCAGTGGCTCCATCTATCCAATGGTTATCGCAGCCCACCCAACCGAACCGAATCAGGTGGCTTTGGGTATGAGTGATGGTGCGGTCCATGTGGTTGAGCCTTCAGATTCAGAGCCCAAATGGGGGGCACCTCCTCCTCAGGACAATGGAACCCTCTCGTCCATCCCATCGAATCCTTCTCTGAGTAACCAAGCATCAGACGCCCCGCCGAGGTGACATTTTTGTTGGGGGGGAAGGCAATTGAGGCTGGAGCATCACAATTGGAGATGAAACAGAGGAAGACGAAAGGGACTAATGATACTGGAGCTTTCACCGAGAGCCGTGCGGGCCATCAACCTTTTTTTTAAAAAGAAACCGGTACGGCACAATTTTCCTGCTGTAAATTGTATTTTTTTTTTAGAAAAAAAAAATTTGATATGAATTTTTTTAGCCAGAATGTACATCAGCTTCAGGTAACAAATTACAGGGGTTAAGTTGTTTTTGTTTGTCAACTAGGCGGCCTTAGTCAATGCTCCATGCCTTGCACTCCATGACTTTATGAAATCAAAACTTTTGGTAAATCAGCACATCTTTGTTGTTTATATATATATATATATATAAATTTTTTATTGACCTGAATCCAAATAATATGTTATTGAGTGTTTTTTTTTTTTTGATGAAATGGTAGGTGTTTGCCTTAATATATTAAGGGTCAAGTGTTCCAAGAAAATAAATAAAGCAAAACAAGAAATAAGGCAAATAATTTCTAGGTAGAAGAGATGCCGAGGCCTGAACACACTAAGGAACTATGAGACTGTCATCCTAGAAACAAATATCCCCTGCCCCCACCTGAACATTCCTCCAGTCCTGAATGAGATCCTTGATTATTCTCAAATATTTTCACCGTAAGGTCTTTTGGCCCTCAAAGATAACTTGATTCCTGCAGACCCAAATTGCCCACACCAAGGCGGGCACCAATAACTGTGATGCTTTAGCTTTTACATACCAACCCCCTGCCCTCTTCATCCTCTGACCGGCAGCCCACATGCCCTTCAAGTCTCTGAAATCCACATCCATCCCCGAAGCCACCTTCATTTGCTCCCATGCCCACCTCACCAAGCAACATGATGTAAATAAGTGGTCCGCCGACTCCTCCCCACAAATAGTGCACAACACCTCCAACCCCGAAACCCATCTAGCCAATCTGCATCTGGTTAGAATTTTCCTTTGGTATAAAATCCACAAGAAAATCTTAATCTTAGGAGGAGCTTTGCATCCCCACACTTCCCTGTTCTTTGCTGCAGTGACCGCTAAAACCGGCTGCTCTCTCCTTAACCATTCCCACCCTGTCTTCAGCCGATCTAATATGCAATTGAGTCTTGTTAGAACAATCTTTGTTTGTTTGTTTTTAGTATAGTTCCCTACCTATAAATATAAAATCAAATAGTTATTTAGGTCTGTTTGTTAAGTGGGGGCGTATATTACCACCCCTCTAATTGAGAATCCCACCCACCCGTAGTGGTGGGGTTGTGTTGTGTGTCGGTGTCATGTCTCTCTCTGCCCTGGGAACGTGGGGTCTCACTAGGCTAGGGTTATTTTTGGAATATACAATTTAACTGGAATCAAGGTTTAATATCTCGAACCAAACAGGTGTTATTGGCAATAATAATAATAGCTTTTTTGGACCGACCAAACGCTTTCTTTTGTGGTCGGTGACTGTGAGGTCCCCCCTACACTCACTCCATTATCAGAGGACCTCTTTGTCCACCTATTCATCGTGGGGGTGCAACATAAATTTTTTATTTATGTTTTTTTGGGTTGCATGGGTTATAAGTAGGTCAAGGTTATTATTCCAATAGTGAGTGTTGGAGAGGTTGGAGTTTCTGGGATAAATTATCTTAGATAAAGCATGTATCAGTTTTGTTTTTATTTTTATCGTGATTTGTAGTTTTAAGTCTATATAAACATGTTTATTTAGGGATCGATCTCTCCTTTCTTCATATTTCTTTTTAAGTTCTCATATTCAATCACCTATTTGATTTTTAGTCTCTCCGTCAAACGCATGTCCATATATTGTTAATTTGTGAATGTGATTTATTTTTAAGTTCCTGTAAACTATGTTATTTAGTGATTAGTTCCACACTTCTTCATATTTTACAGAGACTGATAACTAAATAACATAGTTTATATGTACTTAAAACTAAAATCACATTTCACAAATTAAAGGTGTATGGATGGATGTTTGACGGAGGGACTAAAAACCAGATAGACGGTTGAATATGAAGACTTAAAAATAAATATGAAGAAGTGAGAGACCGATCCCTAAATAGATATGTTTACATAGACTTAAAACTAATAATCCTATTTTTATTTATTAATATCAAAATTAAAAAATAAAATAAATATCAGTTTTATTTAAAATAGGAACAACTAGCGTGAGTTCATGTATTCTTAACTTTATTTTTTATAATGTAAATCCAATAAAAGTTATACAAATAAAAAATAAAAAATCCAAACTTTATGAGCATATGCAACCACCCCATGAAATATTTATACATTCAATCCATTTTACAGTTCCATTTATAGTCCAAAAGCAATCCTCTAGTCGTTTATACACTAAAAAGTACAATATACACGATGTTATCATAATATATATTACATTATCGTGGTGTGAAAAACTTAATTTGCGTATATTTCATTTCTTAACGAGTGCATTTAAAAAAAAAAAGAAAAAAGATGAGAACTGCACACAGGATTGGAAGTATCTTTTTTCTATTTTTAGCATTGCTACAAGGGTTCGAACAATCAACAGTCAAACTGCTGTAGAATGTGACAACAAGGGGCCAAAGTAAACGGTGGGAGAGAGCCCACAATACTTAGCCAGAGGGTGCGGGACCATTGTTATATGGGAAATTAATACGTCTAGTCCAAATTAGAGTCCATACTGATTTTCTTATAAAAAAATATTATACACTATTTACTTATAGTATATATTATTATATGAAACGATATACATTAACATATTTTTTTTCGTATTAAAAAAATAATTTTTTTTTTTTGCGTTATACTATGATAGAACTGATACACTTTGATAATGCAATATAAACTACGTTATTAAATGTATGAGGTTATAAAATGGAATGAGTGTATCAGTGTATCAGTGCTTCTGTTATACACAGTTTCTACTTAGTACCACAATCCTCACTTGGATTCCCATATACTAGATAGATGATGTTCAATGAACTTTTATGTCATTGGATTATAAGTTCACCTTTCACATAATCTGATGAGATATACTACTCTCAAAATGATCAAAACAAACCGCATGCGGGATTGTACCGAACACACTAATTCTTTTTCTTTTTCTTTTCCTTTCTTCAAATGTCCAACCTTCCCTCTCTTCCCTGTTTAAAAAATTTCATCATCTCCATTAGTCCCTCCAAGGCCTGCTTCAGAACCTATCTCAAGATTTGAATCAGAAACCCTAAATTCCATCTACCACCATGGACTTCCACAGCCTCACAAGTCACAAGGGAGTGGAATTGCAGGCCCTAAAAGCATGACCAAAGCTCTTCAAGCCCTCCAAGTGGTATGATCTCTTCAATCCCCCCATTTTTTTTTTTTTTTAAATAATCATTTTTATCTTTCTTGGATTTTGATTATTTCGATCAGGTCGATGCAAGCTCTGTTGGGAAGGTTGTCTGTACGAGACGATTTATGAGGCCGTTGAAGCAGAAGGGACTGTTGGGAGAGTAGATTGATTCATCAATTTAGAAGACAACCCAGTTGTTTGTTCCAAGATTCAGAGAACAGGGTGCAACATATGGATTTCCCTTACATTTTATTTAGTGAATTTATGTTTGCTCTCAAGAACCCTTTTTTTTCTTCTTCCGGCGATTGATTCAGTTCAGGTATTTATGGAGTCCGAATTTATGAAAGGTTGAAATATCCAAACTTTTTCAAGTTAAACCAAACACATTGTTTGACCTTACTATCTTGACTTCGAGAATCATATCAGCAGGTCTAAAGTCGTTCATGCTAAACTTTGAGGAGAGAACTCCTTGAACTCACATTCTCCAAGTCATTAGCATGTCATCAAAATGTGTACACGCTATCACACCTCGATTATCAGCAAAACTTGCTACAGACGCATTTGTCAAGTTCAGTGACATTGAATCCTTCATCAATAATGAGTGTACCTTGTCAAACTTCTCATGTCACAGCTTAGGAGCTTACTTCAACTCATATATAGATCTGACCAATTTACACACTTTGTCCTCAATACATTGAACTAGAAAACCTCCCGGTTGCTCCACATAGATTTCTTTCATTGTATCTCCATTCAACAAAACCGTCTTCATCTTCTCAGAAAGTTCATTTTCCCCACTTGGCTACATAAACAACTATATGGGAGGGTTTCACACTTGTTTTCTTCATCTCTATGCAACAGACAGCTACCACTCAAGAAACCCATAGCCTCTCATGCAGTGCTCTTTCACAAACCACCTACACAAGCTAGACTTATATCTTACGATGGGCAAACCTAGTAATAAATGGAATATACCAAATAAAAGAGCAAATTCTAGAAAGAAAATATTAAAAAAGCAGATTTCATAGATAATTGGTATGGATCAAACTAGGCAAAAGCTGAAAGAGAAGCTTTTCCATTAGGTCCCTATTCAAAGTGGAAAACTGAACCATCCTGGAGAATCATAGATGACTTTGGACTCGTTAAGATAGCAAATTTCTCATGGGCTTGGTTTTCTCAGGTCAGAAACATATTGGACAGCCTCATTCTAAATAAAAGCACAAGCAAACCCAATCATTTTAGACGGTCCTTAATGTTCCTAAGCATCTATCTGCTACCTTGTAGTCGTTCTACCCCGTCTTGATAAATTGTCTTATTCTCTAAGCCAAATCACCCAGAAATAGCAAAATGAATTGGTTGTACAGCCTTTTTCCAATACTTACATTCTCCATTGATTATCAATAGCTCAGCAATCTAGTTTATGGATCAAGTATACTCCTTCAGCACATTTGCATTCAAACATATGCATTTTTTTTCTTCTCGAAGATACAAACTAAAGTTAGCTACTGGTGGACTCGAGAGTTTTGATCGATGAGACAAGCTAATACTTAAAAAATACCTGAAAGAACACAAATGATTCCATTTTTGCATAGGTTTGGATGCTCATTTTCCATATCAAATAATATCCCTGTTTGATGTCCCTTCTTGCTGTTGTTCCAAGTTCAAAATTTCAACAAATCAAAAACTATTTCTTTGTTTTTATCTCTTCAAGAAACAGCAACTTACTGAAAACAGGCCTAAAGTCCTCTAATTTCAAACATCTGAAAATTATGAAATGAAACTCTAGGTAGTTCTTGCAAGATGTAAGACAAGCGATTAGAGGAGTTTATCAAGCAAACCTAGACTCAACTTTTCTGGCTCATGGGACCTCATTTACAGGGCCAAGGAGGAAAGTGGAATGGGTGTCCTAAATCTTCAAAATAGGAACAAAGCCATATTAATGAAATGGCTTTGGCCATTGATTGCCGATCCGGAATCCCTTTGGATTAGAGTCATCCATGACAAAAAATATGGAGGGAGCCAAGGCTTTCATTCCCTAATCAAGAGTTGTTCTCTCTAAGGTGTTGAAATATATACTTGAATTGGCGGGGAATATCAAAGAGGAGTGTCAATTTCTTCCCGGGAATGGGGTGGCTATTAGATTTTTGGATGCCTCCATTAGTCTATTATTTGGACAATCAAAGAGGTGTTCAATAACTCCATTAGTCCATTATTTGGATGCCTCATTTGTATATAAAAAGTCCTAATGGCAATTTTAAGGGAATATGCATAGTGGAGGCGTCGAGAGTGGAGTTTGTCGATGGAGTTTTATTTATCAAGGAGTGATTTGAGTTTTGTATTCCTAAACCTGGATGGTAGCATTCTTGACTACAACCTGGTTTTGGTTCAATTTTTTTTTTTACTTGTAATAAGTGACTTGATTACAGATTTTAATGAATCATGGTAGTCTAGCTACCTTGTCCCATAAAAAATAGCAGCAAAAAAATCTAATAGGCAAAAAAGAAAAAAAAAGAAAAAAAAAAAAACGAGAGTTGGCCATGTTATACAAATATCACAAAAGCATATTATCATTCCAAGTTTGTGATTTGAACCAAGCAAATAATAAATAGACATTCAGATAAACCTCAAGTTAACCATTAAACCAAATGTTAAGAGTACAATGTAGAACTGTAATCCAAAGCACTTTCAAGGAAAATACAATATCAACCATGACACAAGGCCAATAACAAAGAAAAAATATGGAAATTATTTGAAAGCTTTTCATTAAATATAATGATCAGTTACCAAGACCCCTAGCTTGGCCTCCTCTTCCGACGCCCATGATGCACGAGTTCATCCAACTCCATTCGGCTGCTCGAAGCGTCCCCACTCCTCCTCGTCCTCCGTGTGGCACGCGAAGTATCCCCACTGTTAGGCCCCACAGACGCATCATAGCCTGCGACATCCCCTTGTATCAAACCCGCCGTGCTCGAAGCCGAAGCCTGATCCACCCCCACCAACACCCTGCTCTGCGAAGGTCCACCCGTCACCACCACGGGCATGCTGAGGACAAACCTCCGCAACCCATCATTGAACGAATTGTCATCCGCCGTCCCCGAGGAAGAGGCAGTCTCCCGTGCGGTCCTCAGATTCCGTGCAACATCGGGATTCGCCCCCTCACTCTGCTGCGGTGTCCGCGCGGACGCCCTCCATCTGTACGGGTGGACCCTGCGGTCCCCGGCAGCCTCCATCATGCGTTGCAAGTTGGTGTTTTGGTTCCTCAGGTCATCATGAAGCCGCCTTGACGAGTTGAGCAGCTCCCCGGACCGCCTCGTGAGCGGGCGAGGGCGGCGAAGCTGCTGCTGCCAGCTCTCAATGCGGTGACCCCTTGGCCGCGGTGGGATCTTCAGACCCGGCGCGCCGTCCCTCTCAATTCCCTTGTTTTTCCCCGCCCCAGACTCGTCGGCGGAGCCGCTGCCACGGCCAAAGATCGGAGTGAGGTTCGACTCGGTGACCTCGCCCTTGCAGACGGGGCACTCCTTGTGGTCGGAGTGCACGTGCAGCCACTGATAGAGGCACGGCCAGCAGAACAGGTGCCCGCACGACGTCACGACGGGCTCCCTCGACACGTCCATGCAGATATTGCATTCAAAATCCGCAGCGGAACCCGCAGACGCGGCGGCTTCCGCTGTCTCGCCCTTCTCGTCCTCCAAGGCGGCGTCTTCGAGGGCCTTCTGTACGGGAGCCGCCAAATCCGTCCCCGCCCCGACGTTATTGGAACCCGTGGTGACGTCGGAGCTCCCGCGGAAACGGAGTTGACGCCAGCGGCGCGAGGTCTCGATGAGCCTCTGGAAGCGGAAGTTCAGGTCGCGTTCGGAGGTCTCGCCGAGGACGGGCGGCGGCGGCGGTGGAGGCGGCGCGTTGTGGAAGTGCGGCGGAGGGGCGTGGAGGATCGAAGCGTCCGCCGGAGGGGGCTGTTCGACGGACGGGAGGTATTGAACGTACGGCGGAGAGTATCGGCGGTCCGAGGCAGCGCTGCCGCGGCTCAGGTGGACGGGGACGTAGAATGACGTGTAGGGATCGATCCGGGGCGGAGACGAGTGGAATCCGTCGTCAGGAGAAGAATCGACGGTTGCCGGCAGCAGCGGCGGCAGAGGAGGAAGAGAAAGCACCGATGGTGGCGGGTGATTGATGGCGTCTCCGCCGCCGATGATGGAGTTGAGGGAGAGGTCGGAGCCGAGGTCGGAGGGGCGGATGGGGCACGGAATCCGAGGCAGGCCGAGGTAGAGGTTGAGGTCCATCGAACGGAACCATTCGCTGGAGCCGTCGCCAGTCATGGCTGCGACGGAAAGCTTTCTCAACCAAACAAAACAAAAAAAAAGCCCTAATTTTTCTTAAACCCTAGATTGTTATGCTTCACAGGGAGAGGAAATCATGGATTGATGGAGAGGGTGAAGGGTTTGGGAGATCAATTTTTAGAGATTTAGGTGTTACGGTTTCCAAATTTGGATGCGAAGACGAAACCCTAGATATTAGGTGCGTTTGTCTCCATTACAGATTGATATTTTGTTTTTTTAAAAAACAAATTCATAAATCAAAACACACTTGGTAAAGTTTTGAGTCAAATTTATTATTACTAAAAATCTTTCACTTTCCTTTTTTTGTTTTTTTCATTTTTACCAAAGCCCAGAACATAAGGTGTCTGATTTTGAGGAATCATATTTAAGATTTTGGTTTATCAGAATCATAAATTAAAGTTATGTTTTAGTTTTTAATAAAAATTAGTACAAACAGGTTTTAATTTTTAATTGTAAAGATTTTAATTATTACTAAATCTTTCACTTTTTTTTACCAAAGCCCGAAACATACGGTTTCTGATTTTGAGGATCAAATTTAAGATTTTGGTTTAACAGGAATCATATATTTAATTTATGTTTTTAGTTTTTAAAATATTACAAACAAAGATTTTAATTATTACTAAATCTTTCACTGTTTTTTTTACCAAAGCCCGAAACATACGGTTTCTGATTTTGAGGAATCATATTTAAGATTTTGGTTTAACAGGAATCATATATTTAATTTATATTTTAGTTTCTAATAAAAATTGACAAACAGGTTTTAACAGGGTTTCTATAAATAAAAAACTACTTTAAAAGCTGTTTTAATTGGATATCTTTTCTCAAGTGTCCGAGTTTCCAAACTTTGTCCGAACTTTACATGAAATGAAAAAACAGTATACAATAAAAGATTCTTCAAGGAATTTGATTTTTTTTTAAAAATCTGATTTCAAAAATAAATATAAATGAAAAACATTTTTTTAAACTCGTTTTCATACTTCCACATGTTGTTTTTATAAACAAAGAAATACCCAACAAAATATTTAAAAGTTTAATAATACCCAAATTGATCTTTAACAAAAATATATCAAAAGAATCTTTTTTATGTCATTTGTAATTTGTATAAAAAAATGAATTTTCATTTAAGAATGATAATTACAAGTTTTATGCATTTTTAATACTCTATTAAGAACATTAACCGACATTGTCAAAAACTAACATTTCTAAAATTTAGAGATTTTTTTCAATAATCTAATTTTTTTTGTAAGATATTTGTTTTTTTAAAGGTCTCAAACAAATCTTCTAAATTTTAATAATAAAAATAAAATAAAATTTAGGAATGCTAATTTTTGACAATATAGGTTGATAATTTATTCGTACGACACAAAATTGTCAAATAAATGTTAAAGACAATCAAATCATTTTAGAATATATAATATTATAAAGAAAACTTTTTTTAAGATTTTTATTTTTATTTTTTAAAAAACATGATGTAAATAATCTCTCAAACAATGAGCATCTATGATACAGAAGCTAAACGGAATGGCAAGAACAAATGAATAATATTTTAAAAATTGAACATTTCATTGACCCAGAAAAATAAATAGATCAAGGGTCATTGATTCAACAATTGATTAACCGGATTTAAACTATGATATAATTATAATATAATAAATATTTTAATTATCATTATCAAATAAAAAATAAAAAATATTTTTTTAAAAAATTGCAAAAAGCTTTTACTTAACATCATAACATGATTTTAGTACATAAAATCTTTTTTTTATATATATATTTCATGTTCTAACAAGTAAATAATCATTATTTCTATGAATAAAGATGATCGATTTAATCAACATGTAGCTTGTTTACAAAAGCCGTAAGTTCAATCGATAGATTGATTGTGTTTTATCAGTTTTTTCTACTATCGGGTTTTAAGGGTAAACCGAACGGAATTCAAAGTAGGTGAAAATTTAACCAATTTAACCGGGCGGTCAGGTTGGGGTCATTTGTTTATTTATTTATTATTTTTTTTATAAGCTGTTCTTGGGCAGTCAGATTACATGAGATTAATAAGTCGGTTGATATATAGTTTTTGTCATTCCATTGGTCACTTTTGAAATTCCTATATGTTATGAATTGTCTGAAAAATGATACGAAATACATAAACAAAAAAACATTATAAATAAATTACATGTAATCACCCATCCATGCATTTTACATAGTGAGAGAGAATACACAGTGAAATATGTATTCATGCATTTAGGACCTCATGAATGACTAAGCGAGCGTAGAATGACCTTTTTCATTACACTCAGTTTCTTTTATAATTCAAAATACAATCTTACATCATTAGAAATTAAATAAAACATATATATCTTATAAAATTTTTTTTTCACTTACTAAAACTAGATTCATTTAACTTTAAATAAAGCAAAACACATTATTTTTTATTAAATCATAGACCTCTAAAATAATATTTTTCATTTTTAACAACTAAAAACACGTGTGGTCTAAGGTTTGAACTGTAAAAACAACAGTTTTCTTTTCATAAACATCTACAACAAATGGGAATTGGAATTCCAAATGACTGCCTAGCTCACCAAAGACCATGGCCTTGAGTACAACCTCGAACACAAATTATGTATATTTCATTATGGCTCCCTGAGTAGAGGCACTAGACAGCCAGCCCTCTACATTGTCTAAGGCCAGGGTCTTCCATGAACAAGAACTGTAAACCCTGCTTTCACCAGCAAACCAGGCATTACACACCCACACTGACCAAAATCCGTACAACCAATCACTTGCAAATACATAATTTACAAAACTAGAAAAGCCACAAACTGTACAGGCATGTATTTCAATGTCATATCTGTACACCCTTCAACTGATGAGCCTGGTTGCAAAAACACGGTATCGCCTGCTCCCCCACACATCATTTTTATCTAGGTAATACGATTTCAAACAACACCACACCCATGGTGGGTCTCTGAAAGTGCTGCATTTATCTTTTGTGATGCCGAGCAACTTGTTCATCTTGTTAGATAGCACGTCAGAGGCTGGACGACCACCAAAGAATCCACCTAGAATGACAGTGGGGATTACACAATCACAAATTCTAAACATCCTGGACAGTGTTGATGTACAATAATCAAGAACTTACCCCATCTTCTCCATAAATGTACGCATGAATTCTCGCAGTGGATCCTCAAGCGTCAATCTGATTCTGTAGTGACCTCCAACTGGAGAACGCAAGTCCTCCCCTCGCCAAGGATATGCGGCTATCACACGGACAATAGATTTGCATTTGTGCGTCACCTGAGTTCAAAAAGAAAAAAGCAATGCACAAAGTTCATATCTATAGCTTTTAATCAAGGAATGCTGTAGAAATAAATTTTTAATAGTTTTCAATTTTTTTAGCATCTATAATTTCTTCTCTTCTAACAACTCTTCCAAGATTTGTACTTTCATCTGCAGAATACCTGCTCTCCAACATTTGGTAGGTCTAGACGGTTCAATACATCAATAACACTATTAATTAGTTAGATTGGTTTTTTCAGTAACAGCAATATCAGATATTTATAATAGTATCAATTTTGTTAGCATCTATAGTTCCTTCTCTTCTAAAACCCTTCCAAGATTTGTAGTCTTAGATGCAGGATACCAGCTAGTCAGCTACCCAACATTTGGTAGGTCTATCAAGGTGCACTACATCAAAACACTTTCAATTTAGTTAGAGTATTTTTTTTTCAGTAACAGCAATTTCAGATTTCTTCAAAATTCAGACATCATTAAGGAAGTGGAAGAGACCACTGGATGAGTGAGCGACTCCATCAAAGTTGCATATGCCGCGTGCTCATAGTCCGTCTCTGGAAAAAAGGAAAGAGCAGGTTGAAGTAAACCAATCTAACTCGTCAAAGGAAATAACTTTTTCTTTAAACTCGTGAAAGGAAATAACTTTTTCTTCATTCCTCTAACAAAGTGAAATACCAATCAAAGAATTTGAATATTCAAGTCTAAACCAATGAGCAATCGGAAGATGGAGAAAGCAAGGAGGAAATACTATAGTCAAGCTGTCATTAGATATTCATGAATGATCAATGGAGCTCCAAAAACCTCAAGATTATGATTCAAATAAGAATTTGAAAATGGAAACATGGTTAAGATGACTGGGTTTCCTAGACTCCAAGATATCAGCACATCCAAGAATATGCATATTTTGACAAACTCCAATTGCTGCCTTCTCATTCCACATGAAACAAGCAACTCTTCCATCCACATACTCCAATTCATATTTGAAAAGTAATGCATGTTTCATTGCTGTATTGGGCTATGTAGAAAAAGGCATTAAGGCATCATTTTATTTCTATTTTCCATAAAAGAGCATAATACTTACCCTCATTTCACATCCAAAACTAAAACTAGGATCATGTTCTCATCATATTTTTCATTTTTTCCCTTGAAATCCACAAATCAAAAAAAAAAAATAATCAAACCAACACATGTTAATGACAGGTCCTCTCACAGATATCCGGATCAGAACAGTATCACATTTTTTTCATTTTCCTACTCAGAAAAGGAATATGGTCACTGAAAAACCTCAAATCTTACATAAACTACAAAAACCTGTACAAACCACAAAATTTATGTAACTGGACCTCAACAATGTCAATTATTTATGCATGCACGTAACACAGTAGACCAATGCGTTATGCACCCAAAAAAAAATTGCATTATGCACCTAAAAATTATGACTAGTAAAAATAAAAATACTGCTAATTTGGCTAACAATATGCAGCATATAATACCTGTAAGACTGGAAGGGGAAGGCCACCGATGCACTCCAGACGATATACGCTCATTAAAGTTCCTAGATCATAAAAATAAAATCAAATATGGTACTCAATTTTTTTTTTTTAAATTCAGTATATAAACATGAGAAGCAATTACCTTTCACAAAGCAATATCATGTCATTCTCATCTGACAATAAACGTACTTTACTAACTGGCTCCAAGACACCCTTCCAGAGTCCTGAATGAATTTCGCATTTCATATTCCGCACTTTAACCCAACGAGCAACACCCTGCAGTAGCTGGATCTCTTCAAAATATTTTCCAGATGATATTCTCAAGATAGATCCAACATGAGGAAATGTACGAAAAACATGCACTGGAAGAGGCGAGGGCTCCATGTGTAAAGGGGCAGGTTTCTTCCCTTCTAAATCTAAGCTGCAAATGACAAAAAAAGAGTCAACATTTCCTTCACTTTGTCCTTTATTCTTTTGAAGTTTACTCTATTCTACTTGTCATTAACACTAGAATATACATTTTAAAATCTTCAAAAATACTTGGTTCACATAAAATACTAGTGCTTTTTTCAAAAAGAAAAAGGACTAGTCATGCAAATACAAATTACTTTTTGTGTTGCTAGAAAAAGGTGGGCAGAAGTTATCAATTCTTTGTTTCTTACAAGGAAGAATAATAGTGAAAAGGAATATTCATACAATGAGCTACTCACTCTGTTTGAAGTCTCACAGGAGGAGTATCAGTCCCATCCCATACAAAGAGTATCCACTCATCTCCAGGAGCTTGATAAGTGTAGAGAACCTTTGCAGAAACCAGATTACAAAAATGATTTATTTAAAAATTTCCTCAACACCAGATTATGGATTGAACGGCCACATAGAATAGACTACCTTGCACACCAAATCAAAAACTCCACCAGTCTTAATCTCTTTAAGCTGCACAGAATAGTTGCTCACACCTAAAAAAGAGATATAATTCAATACATACATTGCCTTTAAAATATTAAAAGGCTTAAAAATAGATGATATGCATACTACATGAATACTTCAGTAATATAATTACTCAAAACATGAATCAATTCCAAAAGCCATTCATCCTCAAAAAAAAAATGAATATAATGGACAGCAGTTACAATTGCTCCATACATGAAGTAAATTCTACTCATCCAGTACTTAAAATAATGAAATGAATCCCATAAAAAAAACCACACATCTAAATTTATGTAGCCTTTGATAAGTCACCCATCATTCAGACTATTACAAGTAGTCTAATATACAAAGACCCATAACTGTAATATCGTGATTGTCAAACAATGTGCCACTCATTATTTGCATGAAGCATCTACCTGCATCAGCTTGCTCCTTAAGAAACCAAGTCCTTAATCGTCCAACATGCTCCTTGTCATGATGGTCAACATATATTTTGGCAGAAAACTGATAGGGGATGAAGCTATCACTATTTTTTCCTTCAAAGAGTGCGAATGAAGAGTATTGCTTTTTAAAAACGCAGTACACCTCTCCATTGTAAATTTGCATCTGCAAGAAATACACCTATGCTTCAAGTGGTTATAAATGTAAATCAAAACCAAGTTAATAATGACCATTTTCTCAGTCAGATATTACAAATCAAGGCCCCGAAATACTAAAAACTAAATTATATACCAAAGCAATGCCATTACTTCAGCACCATTGCATAGCAATGTCGTACCTACTAAAAAAAGACATGATACCAATGTTCAAAAGATAATCAGTCAGTACCAAAACACGATGAAGGCGTATGATGTCTCCACATGACTTGACACGAGGCAGCTTGGATATGGCTTCAGCAAAGAAATTCACGGAAATCCCTGGAGAGGGATATGATTGATCCACTATCTTCAAAGTGCAAACATAATCTGCAAAACAAAACAAAAAGGAGCTCAACTCACATATTTGCAATAGATTCCAGACAAAAAATTGCCCATACTAGATAAAAATGGAGTGAAAGAAAAATATGGGTCACATACTGATGCATAATTCAAATAATAAGGACAATACAAAGAAATGAATGCTAGTGCAAGACATAATTCACACTATAAACCCAAACAAATCCATTAATTGTCATATTCAACAATTATTCTGGCTCAGAAGAAAACCTTATATACAGATTCATCATTCTCCCGCCGACTGGATTAAAACACAATCCAGGGCAGCCATAAGTCCGGCCTTTTTGTCATCACAGCCAGAAAAATAGTTAGTGGGAAGTTACCAAAAAAAAAAAAACCCGCAACAAATGATCCCAATACAACATCAAAACCTTATGGATCATCAGAAGAAAAACATGTAATTTGTTATAAATAATGACCAACCATTGAACTCAAAACTGTATATTGAACCAATCACATTCAGAGCATTCCCTCCTCTGGGAGACCCAAAGCGCAACCAGACACCATTGTAGGCTCATATACCTCTAGTCATCTCGGCATCACTTTTTGTCTGCAACGAGTCGAACTTTGAGACCCTCCAATGTTTGAAAATCTTTATAGGCATTTCTTTTTGTTTTAGATCAAAACTCATCCTCGAGACAGATTCCAGACAAAAAAAATAAAATAAATGCTTGTATAAGGAAAAAAATAGATTCGACGAAAAACATGCTACATACCAATAATCAATTCAAATAAAACAGCATTACAAAAAATGGGTGCCAGACTGCAAGTGCAAGATATATATTACACTACAGAATTGAATAAATCAATTGAACTCCATAACTTCATTAATTAAGCTGGCTCAGAAGAAAACCTTAATTAACAGTTTCATCGCTCTCCTGCCAAACTGAATTAAAACAAAATCCAGGGCAGCCGTAAGTCCGGCCTTTTTGTCATCATTGCCAGAAAAAATAGTTACTTGTTGCATTTCTATGAATAACGACCATCAATTGAACCCAAAACATACTTATTGCGTCAATCACATTCAGAACATCCTCAGACACTAATTTTCAGGTTCATATGCATCTCCACAACAAACTCTACCCACCGTTTTGAAGATCAAACACTACATTAAAGATCATGAGTTGTGATCAGAAACTGAAACTCGGAAAGATGAAGAGGACTACCAGTTCCCTTGCTGTGCTTCGAATCGCCGATCTCGGTGACGACGGCGAAGAGGTTGATCTTTATATTAATGGCCGCCCTCGCGTCCACCAGTGGTAGGTACATGTAGTCATCTTGTCCAGCCATACCTTCTGCCCTCGAACAGAAACCCTAGTTTTCTCTCCTCCGTAAAACCCTAAAATATGCAGGCGTCCGTGAGAAGACATGCTGAAGTAGGACCGCGGAGGATGTCGGTTTTAGATTTCCATCTACGTGTCAGTTGTTGTATTACGTTCAGATGTCCGAAATCATAATCCGCCACGTAGACTGAACACGTCAGGATTGCAATTGCTAGTTTCTCAACATACGAATAGCAATTGTGTTCCTTCATGTATAAATACAATCATTTTTTTAAAAATATAAATAAATATTTACTATTCAATATTCATTACTAATCACTGTATTACAAACTCCGAACCGAATTCGTGGATTATTTAAATTATACATGTAATTTAGAAATAAAATCGCGATACTGAAGTATATTTTTAAAAAACAAAACAATGTAAATGATTGTAAATTGCAATTTTTTTAAAAATTTGATAAATGCCTTTTTTATTTAACACAACAAACTGAATGGACAAATGGACATGACATCCAACCAACTCATGCTGTGCAAAATCTAGTCCGGTGAGATAGAAGGTGTCAAGCAACGTAGAGCTCTATACCTCTGTTTTTTTTTTAATATAAAGCTCTATTACTCTGTTTTTTTACAACAAACCTCTTTTTTTCCAAAGTCCATGTAACCATATAAAAACATCCATATAAATTCAAATAATCCCTTGGATTAAACTTCATGAAAAATATTCTATTTTGTTAACATTGACTGAAAATATAATATATAAAAAAACCCGTACAATTTGTTAATAATGTAAAAAATCTTCTATACATGATGATTTTACCCCTCCGTATAGACCATAAAACCCTATCAGAATAGGTAATTGTCATTTACAGATGATTTTTTCCATTTTAAACACATTTTAAGAATTTTTTTGTTATATTATGTTGTCAATCAGGATTAATCAGACAGAATATCCGTAGAATATCATAATCTGTTAACGAAAATCTAACTCAGAGGACTATTTTGTTTTTACATAGGTGTTTTTAAGGGATTATATGAATTTTAGGCAATTTATAGGAGGTTATTTAAATTTTTTCATTTATAAAAATATATACCTCATTAAATAAGATACATGATTTAAAATAAAAATAAAAATATATTTGTATATGTTTTAAAATATAAAATAGATTGAGAGTAACATTTTTCAACAATAAATAAAACAAATTGGATTCAGTCCACATATAATCTCTCACAATTTCAGCCGAATGCGGATAACCATTACAAGCTGCCACATGAAAACTTTAACAAGTCAAATGGTACTAATTATTGTCTTATGATTTAACAATACATGAACATATCTCCTTGTGCGACCCCATCGGATCATAAAGCATGATGCGGAGGTCCAATGTCAAACAGCTGTCCAATGTAATGCGTGTCTTATCTTACTAACAATAATAAAAAAAAGGTAAAATGCATGTAGACCCAAGAAATTTTTAAAACCTGCAGAAACATTACATAAAGTTTAAAAACATGCACTTACACATCTGCTATTATATTTTTTCATTAAGATATAACAAAACTAATTTAAAATTAATGTTTTATCCTTAACTATCTAAATATCTATAAAAAAATCATTTTATGAATATTAATTTATACAATAATTAATTTTTCAAATATATCTGAATGCATTTTTATGATAATTAAGTCACATAATAATTAATTAAATGGTAAAAACAAAAAAAAAAGTGAAAACATAATAAAGATTTAATTAAAATGATAAAATCATATTTTTATCTTATCTTAATAGAAAATTAAATTGCAGGGGTTATGATTACATATTTTTGAACTATAAGAGGGTGTTTCTGCAGGGGACCAAACGTAATAATAATAATAATCCATTATGTAGAAACTATACATCTATTTTGTTGTACCTAAAGGAACAGAAAACCTGTCTTTACTTCTAAGTCACCATTTCAACAATCAACCCAGCCCTTCCAATCAAAACATATTTGATAGTCAAACGTCCCTCTCCAGGTGGATCTGTCTATCCAACAAGAATTGACCATTTTTTATAATAAAAGATTAACATGTCATTAGATGTACTAATCAGTATAGTATTTGATACATAGATATTGAAGTGTTAAACATGCGAGTCATTCTTTAAAATGATCGTTTATGTATTGAAATAAAATCATTTATGCAAATTTTAAATTAAACAGAATAATTCAAACTAAATAATTCATGAATTGTACTGGATTGACTAGCCATTCTTTGAAAAGATAATTTTATGTATTAAATTAAACTTGATTCATATTAGAGTTATTCAAATTAAATAATTCATGTATCGAATTAAATCATTTATAAATCAGATACAACAACTCATGAATCAAATAAAAAATGTGACAATAAAACAAAATCAATTTATCAAAAAAATATATTAAATTTAACTTAATTCATATAAATCTTAAATTAAATAAAATAATTCAAACTAAACAATTCATGAATCAAACCAACATTTCACAAATCGAATTAAACAAAGTGACAATGAAATAAGCATTGTATTTGTGATATTAAAATGAGTAAAACAAATTTTACATCGAATTAAACAAATTTGTGATATTTGTCAACCAAGTGAGGTCCAAAAATCATTATTGTTTTACATATAACTAATAAATGGTTTGGGTGATTTCCGTGGTCTAGGTTTGCTTGTTTGCTTGTAGGGTTTTTTTTCCCTTATCTTTGTTTTGGATCTATATTTATTCACTTTCATTTTAGAATTTGTAATTCGAATTCAGTAATGAAATCAGATAACAAATATTTACATTTCTTCAAAAAAAAAAAAAAACATGATTTTATATTGAAGTAAACTATTTTCACATGAATTATAAAATTAAACCTACCAACCCCTGAAAAAAGAACTGACAAACAATTCATGAGTTATTTTCTCTACCAGAAAAATCTGGTGTACCCAACACATGAAGGGTCGAACATGTCACTTGATGAACAATATAAATCTACACATCAAGAGGAGTTGTGTTGTGCAGAGAGAGAGAGAGAGAGAGAGATGGTGCATGAGACAAAGGTGCTGGTGGTAGGGGCAACTGGGTACATGGGGAAGAGAATTGTGAAGGCCAGCTTAGCCGGCGGTCACACGATGTACGTCCTCCACCGGCCGGAGATCGGCGTCGACATCGAAAAGCTCCAGACCCTCCTCTCCTTCAAGGCCGATGGGGCCCGCCTCGTCGAGGCCTCGTTCGACGATCACCGGAGCCTCGTCGAGGCGGTCAAACGTGTCGACGTGGTCATCAGCGCCATCTCTGGCGTCCATTTCAGGAGCCACCACATCCTCCTCCAGCTTAAGCTCGTTCAGGCCATCAAAGAGGCTGGCAACATCAAGGTTTGGATATTGGATTAGAGATTTTGAAAAGCTGATTAACTTTTCAAAAATATTGTTTTGAAATCCTTTTAAATTCTATATTTAAAATTTGTTTGGATCTGTATTGGAATCACAAAATTAGATTAAACATGGATCCAAATATTGTCTGCAACATGTATGCCTTTATTTAAAAAAAAATTATAATGATTGTTTACTTTTAACTATTTTTTAACGCGAGGTCTACCAACTAGAAAATGAATAATTATTGTTTTGATAAATTTGAAATAATACTGAATGCAAAATATTAATTAATTAGAATTATTAAGAGGAGTGGCCTTTCGATAACATAACCTAAAGAGCCACATTGTATTTTCTCAAGAGTGTTTCGAATTAATATGAAGATATCTTGGTCACCAAATAAATTTATTCAATTAATATTTTCATTTAATCACAAAAAGGAATAGAAAATATTCATGATTAAGATTTTATATTAACTTCCACGGTCAAATTGGAATAAAATCATTCACGCATGATTGATAATTTTTTTCCATTTTAAGGAAGCCGGAAGGATAAGATTGACTGCATAGTGTAATATAAAAACTTCAATGACACACATATACTGTACTCTTTCTTCTATTTGCATGTGCATTACATTAACTTTAATTTTTAGGAGAGAATAACACATGCACAAGATGCTGCAAGCCTGCAACGCAAACGATTACAAACGAGTGAGTCCAATTGTGAAATAATTATATATAGCAGAAGGTTCAATCACACATAGAGATGCATGCAAAAAATAACTTCTTTAATTTTGAGGAGATCAAATATAATATAAAATTCCAATCTCACATGAAAAGAGGGGGATGCTTGCAATCTTCATCCAACGTGTCACTGTGGCAAACAAGCTAGTAGAGTCACTTTCGTGGTACTGTTTAAAGTGTCCATATAAAAAACCATGCATCCTCTATGTGTCCACACAAAAATTCTCTTGTTCTTCAACACAATATCACACATAGCATGTGTTTAAAGTGACTTTGATTTTCATGAATCAAATTAAGGATGTCTACTTGGTGTTTTTCAAATAATTTAAATTAATTAAACTGATTAATTAGAAATACATCCATTATATTTGATGCAGCGTTTCGTGCCATCAGAGTTTGGAATAGATCCTTCAAAGATGTCACATGCGTTTGAGCCCGGAAAGGAGACTTTTGATGAAAAGATGAGGATTCGGAAGGCCATTGAGGATGCCAACATCCCCTTCACTTATGTTTCTGCCAACTGCTTCGCCGGCTACTTCGTCGGAGGTCTCTGTCAACCTGGCAAGATCACCCCATCATGGGAATTAGTGAGCATTCTTGGCGATGACAATGTTAAAGGTACATTTTAAAATAAATAAATAAAAAAAGATCAATGACTGAGTTTCAAGTGAGGGACTAACATGTGGTTTAAATGGTCATAGAAAGGTGAGTGAAGAAAACTGATGTGATTCAGGATCTTACACCTCTATCAATTTTTAATCATTTTGAAATGATTCATTCTAATAACAGTTTTTCGAGAATTTATGCCAACTCAACATCATAGTCACAAAGTACAATAAAAAAAGGCTTGATGATTGACCACCTCTAGCACCTAAACAAGCTGTGTTTGGTATCTTTAGCATTTAGACACATGTTTAATTAGTTTGAATGATTTACCAAAGTTGCCAAATTATCGTTGATATACTAGTATATTTCTCAAATACATCTAAACAATAGTGTAACTATTTTTGTATTTTTATGGTACCTTATTTATGAATACACACTTATCATGATCGATCATCTACCGTTGAACATATACAAACTTTGTGACTATGCTAAACATGTGAATGATGAATTGTTTTGCCATTTGAAGCGATCTTCGTGGACGAGGATGATGTAGCAGCCTACACGATTAGAACAATCAACGATCCGCGCACATTGAACAAGACGCTCTACATCCGGCCGCCGGAGAACATTCTCTCCCAGAGGCAGGTGGTTGGGCACTGGGAGAAGCTCATCAACAGAGTACTAGAGAAGACCAGCATCTCTGGGGAGAACTTCCTGACCATCATGAAAGGTAAAACATATATCAACTTATATTGCCTCACTAAGTGATACTATGATAAATAAAAAAAACATATCATCACATATTATATATATACTTGAATTTTTCAGGTATGGACCATGCACAGCAGGCAGGGCTGGGGCATTACTACCATATATTTTATGAGGGATGCCTCACCAACTTTGATATAGGAGATGATGGAGAAGAGGCTTCTGAGTTGTATCCGGAGATCAACTATGTTAGGGTGGATGAATACCTCAAGCGCTATCTCTAGAGATTTTTGATAAGCACAAACGGTTTATGAGTTGCTTATCATGTGAAATGACATGTTCAATGTTTGATGAACTTGGCCACCTCCAATATGTGTTTTTTTATTTATCAAAATGGAATTGAAACAATGGAAATAATATATGCAATGAATTGAAATGTTGTGTGTCATTGTGAAAGTTGTGTTTAAAATTGATTTTGTATGAATTTAGCTCTTGACCAATTATGAAAAACTAGCATTGATCACTTTTTTTACAAAATGGTGTTTGTAGCTTTTAATTAAATTGTGTTTTTTTTTCTATTTGAAAATGAGTTTAAGGAACATAGTTTCTTGCAAACCCATAAACACTCTAAACTCATTTTTAAACTGATCTTAAATCTAAATTGAACAATGCATACAGATATATGATCGTCGCTAACGAGGACCAGGTAGCCGTCCATATTACCCACCCAAGGAGAGTCTTCAATTTTTTTTTTTTTGGGTTTTGTTTGGGTAGAGGGTTTATGTTAGAATAGGTTGGAATAAGGTCAAAAAAACATGTTTGGATTGATGGAAGAAACTGATATTTGGATGTTAGTATAAACTGAAATTATGCGGCATAGACATTCTACCTCTCCCTTAGTATGAGGTTATTCTAAGTAATAGAATAAGTGAATCACACTGTCAGATCAACTGTCACAACTTTTATAAACTCACGTGACAAATCATTTTTTAACTTTTTTTAATTATTATGCATACCTTGTACATAATTTATGTATAACTTATCTATGGTGAGTCAAACCAAATTTTTTTAATCATTATATTTCTTAAATGAGAATAACTAAAAACACTACAAAATAAAAAAATCTTATAAATCCTAAGATAGCTCATGTGATCTAAAAGAGACTCAAAATATTTTGGGAAAACAAAAAGACAAACCGTCGCCTGAGAGATTCGAACTCTCGCGGGGAAACCCCATGTACTTAGCAGGCACACGCCTTAACCACTCGGCCAAAGCGACCTTTTATGTTCGTTCTTTTAGAAGAATAATCTCAAGTAAATCAAACCCAACCCATCTTTGCCGAAGATCATCTCTTTCTGCGCCATCTCCCCCTCTCCAGAGACCACCTCGAAAACCCGTCTCAATCCATGTACAATTCGATCTTCCGAAGCATCTCGAGCGACAACGGAGCCGACCCACCATTGGATACTCTGTATTTCTATCGACGAATCCTTAAAAACGGATTCTTTCCCGATAACAATTTCTAGTTCCCTTTCGTTCTGAAAGCGCTGGCTCGATCTAAGGCATACGCGCTCATTCACAGTAAGAACAACAATCCAAAAAAAAGAAAAAGCAATCGTCGCCTGAGAGATTCGAACTCTCGCGGGGAAACCCCATGTACTTAGCAGGCACACGCCTTAACCACTCGGCCAAAGCGACTCTTTATGTTCTTCATGCTTTCAATATCGGATTTGTGTACATCCGTATTCAATTCTCTTCCATGGACGATCTCCAGTAAATCCACGCTTCAGTTCTCAACTCGCCGACCCTCCAGACCCAACCCATATTTGGCAAGATCCTCTCTTTCTGCGCTCTCTCCCCCTCTCCAGAGACCACCACGAAAACCATGTATGTCGTGCGACAACGGAGCCGACCCGGGTACTCTGTTTTTCTATCCACGAATGCTTAAAGACGGATTCTTGCCTTTCGTTCTGAAAGCGCTGGCTCGATTAAGGCGTTGAGAGAAGGTGAGGCCGTTCACGCGCACGCGATAAAAGGCGGGTTTTGCGTCCGACGTTTTTGTGGCGATGCGATTGTACTGCGTTTGCGGGGACGTCAAACACGCGCGTAACATGTTCGATTGAAGTCCAGTTCAAGAGGGGCGTCAGCGTAATTGAATTGAATGGGAACGTGCACGAGATCCGAAAGCTATCGCGAGACTTGTGACGCTCGAAGTCCCAATTTGTATGCAGAATATGAGGGTATGTGATTTTATAAATGATTATAAATAAAGATAAAAGATAAATGTGATGCAGTATAAATGACTATAAATAAAGATAATGATAAAGTGATTTTATATTTGATTGTTTTTTGAATTATTCTTATTGATAAATGTAATGATAAATTTTTTTTATTGTTTGTATAAAATGTGAATAATGTGTGGATAAGGAGTTATAAAAGGTAAAAAAATGATGATAGTTGATTTAATATGAGAGGTGATGACATGTGATTTGACAGTGAGCCTATATATTTTTTAGGTAGAATAATCTGAAATAACTTTAATTCTAGGGGTGGGCTGGAATCCATATATCATTTTATACCGATTTATCTAGGCATACATTATTCTTGAGAATTATGGGCATTCAAACAACTTATTTAACATATTTCATCTTTTTTCATAATCTATCCAGGGTTATATTACATTCAAACGGGGTAGAAGGTTAACATTTCACGGTTTGAGTAAAGGGTTAGAGACAGCTTTATATCTAGTTAGCTAACTGTATTTGCCTATTTGGTGTTGACAAAGTCACCGAGTCTAACATTTCCAATGATTTTTGGTTAATGTGTTCCTAATTGTGTCTTAATTAAGTCGTTCAATACAACCCGATTAAAGCTGTCATTAAAAATATCAGTTATATGATATTCAATATCTGAAATTATTTAAAGTGGATATAGTTACTAAGCTATCTACTCTTTAAAAAAAATGACTTTGAATATGTATTAGTAAATATATACGTTTGCATTATATAATTCTTAAATTCATAATCTTCATAAATATAAATAGTATCTACATTCAAGTTCATAATCCTCAATCCTCAAAATATAAGTGACACCTATATAACCGTCATATTATTCTCCTTTATCCTTGCATATTCTTTCCTTATTCGTCTTCCCAAACGTCACATTAGTGTATAAATTTGAATTTTACGGCTGTCGATCACCAAACATGAGCCAATGACGCGCTCATTCACAGTAAAATCAACTATCCAAATTCACATCCAATAATAACGATCAATATTAATAGTCGCCCTCCAAACACCAAACACATTAACATCGAATAACAAACATACATAAGCAGTCATAGCACGTACATAATTTGAAACTCATACAGTCCACATATACGATACCATACGATGCTAATACGTATATATACAGAAGTCCGACTTAGGCGTTGTAATGCTGGGGCTTATCGACGTCCTCAAGCGGGCGAAACCAGGCCTTCTGATCCAGAACCGAAGCACCACCACCACCATCACTCACAACCGTTGATGCGGTGAACCCAACCCCACCGTTTTCTGTTGTGGGCCCGAACACCCCGGTCTCCGGATGCGGGCCCCAGTACTTATCGGACTCGGGTCGGATCACATCGTCCGGCACCACGCACGGCCTTACCTGCTCCTCCACGTTCTTCTCGTACCCCGACACGTGCGTACCCCTCGTACTGCCAAAATCAAACCAAAACCAAAGTTTCTCATTCTGACCACTTTTGCCCCCTTTTAATCGAACATATTCTGATATTCCTTTGTGTTTCTGGGGTTAATACGGTCATCATGTTTATATAATAATGATTAAAATATTGCAAACCACACGAAGATGATTCGTGATGCTTTGATGAGAGCATCTCCAATGAACATGTTAACTAACTAACATGTTAAAGTGACATGTCAACACTTTATCCATCAACTAGACCTTCATTTGCTACATTCTCATTTAGTTGGTGGTTATTGCTCCAATGGACGAGCTAAATAACTAGTTAAAACAATAGTGGGTCCATCTCTCCACCCACTCAAAGCTCTCCACCCATCCAAAATAATATTGTTTTGAATATTTTGAATGGTGGGACCCACATTTAGTTGACTAAAGCACTAACTAAAATTAACATGAAAACTAACATATGACATGTGGGACCCACATTTAACATACCCTTAACACTTCCATTGGAGCACCATTTTTACATCTTTTATAAAAATATGACATTAACTAGTGAGTTAACATGTCCATTGGAGATGCTCTGACAGCGGCATGGGAGATTCGAGTTATAGGCCGATTCTCGCGAGAACTCGCGAGATTTATTTTTTCGTGCGAGATAAAAAAAAGTGCACGAGATAAATCGAGTGAGATAAGCTCAACCGGCGAAGCATAACGAAGAGATTTTATTTTTTTTTTTATTTAAAAAAAAAGAAAGAAAAAAGGGTACGATTGAAGCATGTGGAAGATGTACATGAATGAAAGAAAGAGGATCTGAAGGAGATATGGATCGGAACCTGAAGGGGGAAAACAAGGATGGATGTGGAGATCTCCCGATCTGGAAGTGGTTGGCGAGGCTGTTGCGGAGTCCGGCGATTGATTTGGCGGCCATACTTACTCGGCGTTTCAGAGAGAGAGGAGAGAGAGAGAGTTGTGTGAGAGAGATGGAGAGAGTTTGAGTAATGTTTAGTTCACACATCCACTTTGGATGTTCCCTGTATTTATAGTTGGGTGGGGGTGTTTTGGTTTGACCCTTTAACGGCAGCTCTACCTACCCCAGTGGAGGGTCATAACTCATAAGCAATTATATATATTATTAAAATGTAGTTTTTTAAAAATGTAACATATATATTATTTTAAATAGATAAAGCATATGTGCTTTAACAATTATGCTCTAACCATTTGTATGGGTTTACACTGGGGAGTGCATTGTGTGCGGAGGAGCATCTCGTGTGGGCTTTACTAGCGGTCGTTTATTGATTTGAGGGGATTAAGATTCGAGAATTTTTATCCCCGTGTAGTGTGAAACATAAGGTAAGAATAAGAAAAAATACATGATAATAACTTAAAAAATTTGTTTGTTTTAATAAAATAAATCTGATAATTATGTCTATATAAGTTAGGATAAGACCTGATAATTATCTAAGGAAATGTTAAAATTAATTATCAGGGTTTATATATGCCAATGGATAAAAATACACTTCTCTGTCATTATAAAAAATTTATCTCACCTAAAAGTCTCACACAGAATAAAAAAACTATCACATCTATCAAATCAATCATACATCTCTCACACTATTTCCATGGGGTATAGTTGTCATTTTCATAAACTATTATTCATATCTTATCAATCATTTATCATCACTTTATCAAAGGTAAATCAAACAACAAAAGAACTATTTTTACGTTTTCAAATGAGAATAACAGAAAAGATAACCAAACATAAAATTGTTTATTCAACTTGAATTGTTATCTATCCCATTATAACTATCATAAACGAATAACTCAATGTCATATCACATACGGGGGATATATATCTCTCTTATGTTGCTCTTTTAATCTTGTGATTTTTTTTAATTTTGTATGTTTTGAACATTTCATTATCTTTATTAATATAAAACATTTATATGTCATTTTTTTATAAAAAAAAAGTGAATTTCAATTAATATAGATCTTATTAGACAAAGTACAGCTGAGACTGTAACTCGACTTTGTGTAACTAACACACAAAATAATACACAATAAAAAAAACACAAAATAATAGCGTGCAATTAACGATTTCCGTATATAGATTCCGTCCTGTACGTTGAGTTTGATTGCTTACGTGGGCAATACGATGTTCGGTGGGTTTTCATATTCTTATCTTATTAGATATTAATATATTATCTTAGATATTTATTATTGCCTTCAACCGACCATATACAAAGTCATGCCACGACCGGCTTATTATAGATTAATAGATATAGCTTTATTTTCAATTTTCATACAGAGATGTATATACTCTAAACATTAAAAAAAACAGACCCCCCTTAGCGGGTGATTGAGATGCACCCTCTCTAAAGAGGTTTGGGGAGGTTGCGGGATCAAACTTGTCTTTACCCATCAAAATATAAAAAATATAAAAAACAAAAAAAACAGTCATAATAAGAGTGTCAGGGGTTAAATATATCTTCTAATCAATTGTGAGGCTGCTTTTTTCTTTTTTATTTTTCTTATTGTTTGATTTTAGCTCTTTTTTTTCTTGCTTCTCGTATCTATTTCAGAGTTATGCTATGACTTTCAGAAATGAAATCACCATAGAAATATCGACTTAAAAAAAAGGTTTCTCTAATCTCGAAAACAGATTCAGGTTGTTCAACCAACATGTAATCCAGCAAATGAAGTCCCCTTGAGCCTTCATTGCTTGTTAGCAACTCTAGTCTAGCAGAACATCATCATTACGTTGGTTCACAAAGTAAGGCATAATTAGTAAATCACATTGAACTTGAAATCAGACGGCATTTATATTTGTTGACGCTTGATACATTTGCAGGCATTGTGGGAATTTCAAACTCTTTTGTCATTATGTTGTTCACTGAGTGTAGTTCGACAAAAGTGTTTACATCTACGGAGAAAGACAATTTTTTTACCTTCTAATATCTGGATTGCAAAATCTGTAAGGGGGTTATACATACACTAGACTGTCTCAACCAATCCATTTTGGAATTTGTAATTCGATGATCAGAAATGAATATCGGGTAATAAATATCTACATTTTAATATATATATATATATATATATATATATATATATATATATATATATATATAGGGAGCCGATTAGGTGCGGTTTACGGTCGGTGCGGTGCGCGATCACGGGCCGTCGATCACGGGTCCATCGCATCGGACGGTCGGGTGCGATTCACGTCGACCGTTGGATGCGATGGACCCGCGATCGGACGGCCCACGTCGTAAACCGCACCGACCGCATACCGCACGTAATCGTGACCATATATATATATATATATATATATATATATAGGGAGCCGATTAGGTGCGGTTTACGGTCGGTGCGGTGCGCGATCACGGGCCGTCGATCACGGGTCCATCGCATCGGACGGTCGGGTGCGATTCACGTCGACCGTTGGATGCGATGGACCCGCGATCGGACGGCCCACGTCGTATATATATATATATAGGGACCGCACCGACCGCATACCGCACGTAATCGCGACCATATATATATATATATAGGGACGATTACATGCGGCGGGTGCAACGGCGGGTGCAACAGCGATCACGGGTCCATCGCATCACATCGACGGTCGGATGCGATTCACATCGACCGTCGGATGCGTGGACCCGTTCGGACGGCCCGTGTCGTGGCCGCACCCGCCGTTCGCCGCACCTAATCGTTTCACTGTATATATATATTAGCCAATAGGTTTCAATGATTGACAATAGCATTTGCATCAAGACGCACACCATGACTTTGAGGGAAATGAATCACGTGTTTGTGCTTGATTTTTGTTTAACTGAATAAGAAAATTCTTATATTTCATGAAATGAAAGTACCCATTAGATAAATTTTGGATCGTCTGATTGTTCCAAACACAAAAACTAACACAAAAATGACAAGCAGAGTATTCCCATATTTATCTAGCTACCAAAGAAATAGCAAGGATTGAATACTGCGTTAAACATGCAAATGTAATTAGCGATTAGCCTTGTATCTCATATATATCTCTGGGACCGAATGATCACCCCGATATCAGGGTATCCAGGGGCCACCAAGAAGATCTCGCACATGTTTGTACCGGCGGCACTTTGGGCTCTATGGTTAGCTAGAAATAAAGTTTTGTTTAGGGGCCACCAGTTTTATATGGAGAACGTATGGGAAGACACGTTGTGATTCATCAAAGCTTGGAGTGGGGCGTTAGCAGGAGTGCATGGATTCTCCTGTTACAGGGGTAGATTCTACATATCATGAGGTTGTAAATGGCCTAGCATGTGGTTCCCATGGCCTTGTATCTCCTCTTTCGCTCCTCCCCCCTACTCCTCTTGCTTCTATCGACACTGGGGATTGGGTTACAACGCTCTTGTAGCGCATCCCTAGTCGTCAGTCTTGTTATTTTACATCCTCGACCAATTGTAACACTCTTTATTAGTTATAAGATGGTATACAGTTTCATCAAAAAAAAAATCTTGTTTTAAATTAATAATATAATAAATAGTGGAGGGTGTGACGTGGACCCACTACAATCATAGCTCTATTTTAATGAGAATCCCAACTTATGTTGTTGCTAAACCAACAATCAGTGGCACGTTTATATGTCCAAAAAAAAAAGTATAGTAAACAAGGGTTGATTGAATCCAAATCTCCATCACCACTTGCCATGCTTATTAATCTAAAGCCGTATAAAAAGCTGCTACAAAACCATTGGCGATATGAAATAGAATCAAAGATATATGCCTCCCTACCCTCCTCACAATTCCATAAATATTTCAACATTGGAAGAAGCAAAGTCAAGTCTCTTTGCACCACAAAAAAGAGATGAGGGTCTAGGGATTTGGTGGATAGTGAACCATGATAAGCATTCACAATGAGGACTTTATCTTATCCCTACACATAGGGCGCCCATATCTTTAAAACACATGCTCTACAATTTGTTTCATGGTACCAAAATGCTGGACCATTGTTAGAAAAAAAATCCTTAATTATTATTATTATTTGGCTTATCCTGCAATTCAATATAAGATGTGGAAGTGGTAGATGGATCATGTTGAATGATAAGATAAAGTTAGATTAGATGAGGAATACCCATCAAACTCAGTCTCTCCCATTGTTAGAAAAAACAATCCTTATTATTATTATTTGGCTTATCCTGCAATTCAATATAAGATGTGGAAGTGGTTGATGGATCATGTTGAATGATGAGATAAAGTTGGATTAGATGAGGAATACCCATCAAACTCATTCTCTCCAATGGATCAGAACCATTTTCAGTGACTTGATTTGTGATGAGAATCTTTTTTTTATATATTGTTTTTGTCTTATTTTCATTTGAGATTCAAAGATTCGAATCTTTTTGAAATGGAGGTTAATTCGTGGAAGCTGATACGGATATTGGACGATAAAGAAAATGATATCTTTGGGGGCCTTTTAGATTATCTTTATTCAAAATAGAAGTGCTTTGTACTAACTGTCCTCGATGCATAGAAAATAAGCCAAAGTGAGAGGGAATATATTAATCCATTCATTATGAATTAGACGTTGATCAAACCCCTCCCACATTTTGGTCCAAGCATCTTATATTCGTTATCTCGAATAGAATCAATTTAAATTTTTCAGATATTTATTTCGCTTTACCTTTCGTTCTGAAAGCGCTGGCGTTTATGTGGTGATCGAACACTCTGATGCGATTGTACTCTGTTTGTTTGTGGGGAACATCAAACACGCACGTAAATTGTTCGATGTAAGTCCGGTCAGGGACATCACGTTAACATCGAAAAACAAACTTACATAATACGGTACAATTGTACAAATCAAAGCAGTCACACATACGATGCAGTACGTACATAATTTGAAACACATACAGTCCATATATACGATGCTAATACGTATAAATATACAGAAGTCCGACTCAGGCGTTGTATTGCTGGGGGTTATCGACGTCCTCGAGCGGGCGGAACCAGGCCTTCTGATCCAGAACCGAAGCACCACCACCACCACCATCACTCACAACCGTTGATGCGGTGAACCCAACCCCACCGTTTTCTGTTGTGGGCCCGAACACCCCGGTCTCCGGGTGCGGGCCCCAGTACTTATCGGACCCGGGTCGGATCACATCGTCCGGCACCACGCACGGCCTCACCTGTTCCTCCACGTTCTTCTCGTACCCCGACACGTGCGTCCATCCGGTACTGCCCAAACCAAACCAATGTTTCTGACCACTTTTAATCGAACATATTCGGATATTCACTTGTGCTTCTGGGGTTGATACGGTCAGAACAAGAAAGAAAAAAGGGCACGATTGAAGCATGGAAGATGAACATGAAACAGAGAGAAATTAAAAAGGGAGGTATGGATGGGAACCTGAAAGGGAAAAACAGGGATGGATGTGGAGATCTGCCGATGCAGAAGTGGTTGGCGAGGCTGTTGCGGAGTCCGGCGATTGATTTGGCGGCCATACTATACTCGGCTTTTCAGAGAGAGAGTTTGAGTAATGTTTAGCTCACACATCCTACTTTGGATGTTCCCTGTATCTATAGTAGGGTGGGGGGTCTGGTTTGACCCTTTAATGACAGCTGACAGCTTTACCTACCCCGGTGGAGGGTCACAACTCAAAAGCAATTGTGAAAGTAAATATAAAAATAAAATTAAAATGTAGTTTTTTTAAAATATATTATTTTAAAAAGATAAAGCATACGTAGTTACGTACTCTAACCATTTATATGGGTTTAGCTTGGGGGAGTGCATAAAGTGCATTGTGTAGGAGTATCTCGGGTGGGCTTTACTAAAAGTCGCTGCTTATTGATTAATAAGTAAAAACTAATGGCTCTGGGACTGTAAGTCTGTATTTGCACAACTGGACTTTGTGTAACTAAAGAAAAACTAATAGAGTGAGAATGTGCGATTAACGATTTCCGTATATAGATTCCGTCCTGTACGTTGATTTTGATTGCTTACGTGGGCAATACGATGTTCGGTGGGTTTTCATATTTTATATCTTATCTTAGATTTATTTATTAATTAATGCCTTCAACTGACCATATACACGCCCGAATGCCCGAATTCTTATCTTTGTATGCCTTCAATTTTCATACATAGATGTATACTGTAAAAATTAAAGGGAGGCTTTATTTGACCCCCTCAAAATTGTAAGTAAGCCCTCTTAAATAGATTTTGTTGTCAAAGGTCTATTTAGATTTACCTAATAAGTACACCCTCAATAAGTAAACCCACCTAATTTTTTGGTAAAAGCTTTCGTTAAGATTTTTTTAATAAGCATACTCCCATCTCATTTAAATTTATTTATTTATATATTTATTTATAAAAGAGGCGAATTATATTTGGACATCAATGTGGCATCAATGCGACCTCAATTCTGAACATCAATGTATGCTCCAATTGAAATTGAACAGATATATATATATAAATGTGGATTTTAGTTTTTTTTTTTTTTTTTTTTTGTATATGATCAATGTAATTTTTTTTATAATTGTTTATTTCAATTTTCACCAAAAAATAATAAAGAAATGTATGCTTGATTGGCTAAATATTACTAAAAATCCATTTTTATATGTGGATGAAATCTTTTTTTGTGTCGAATTGATCTTTATGCATGAAAACTTTTTTTTTTGTGTTGAATATTATCTCTATGAATTCTATTTGACAATTTTTAGGGATTTGATTTAAAAAAAAAATTTAATATCACATATTTCACAATATAATGAATCACGTGCTGCATATACATAAATGCTCAATATAAACCATTGGTATGAATGTCTTATTGAAAGAAAAAAACATTAGTATGAAGGGGATGTAATACATATATTACAATTACATTACAATTATAGGGATTTAAATCTAACACATATTTCAAATGAGGGGCTTACTTATTGTTTAAATATGAAGTTAATATATAAGGGGCTTATAAATTAAGTTATGAAAATGTGAGGGGCTTATTAATAAAGGGGGCTTACTTATAATTTTGAGGGGCTCAAATAGAGCCACCCAAAATTAAAATACAGTCAAAATAACAATGGATATATTTTTTATTTTTAGTAAATAATCATTTTTCCTTGTTAAATTCTCTCATGTAAATAGTAGATGGAAAAGGTTTTGGAACCCAGTCTCTCCGCTTGGATACAGAATATGATTTATTCTTGGGTATACAGTTATTTCGGTATAAATAAGTATAAATAAAGATTAAGTGATTTAATTTTGTGTTTGATTATGTTTTGAATTATTCTCGTAGAAGAACATAATAATAAAGTTTTTGTTATGTGAATAAAGTGTGGACAAGAATTTATAATATGTGAAAAATTAAAGATAGTTGATTTGACATGTGATTTATTAGAGGTGATGATAATTGATTTGATAGTGGACACACATATTTTTTGGGTCGAATAACCTGAAATAACTTTAATTTCAGAAGTTGATCAGAATCCATATATTATTTTATACCGATTTATTACGACATAATTTATCTCTGAGTATTCCGTGACCATGCATTCAAACAATAAAAAAAATATTTATTCTGTTTAATTTTCACTTATTCGGACTATTTAACATCCAAACGGGGCTTAACGAAGAGGCCACATCTGTCAATCAATCAGATCGAGAAATGTTTGGTAAAGTATACTCTAGGGAATTTTTTTGTCTTTCTATTTCATAGAAAATGTCATGAACCAACAAATTTGAACGCGTCCCACGACGGTTCGGATCAGGTCGAATGGATTTTATTAATGTAAAATTGATTGTCAGATTATAAGTTCTAAATATATATCTTGAATTTTAGTCTTTATCTTTTACAAGGTATTTTTCAACAAAAATGGTTGGTCCTCGTTAATTTAAAACATAAGATGTTTTTAAAATCTCATATATATCGTTAACACTATTTACTCAGTATAACAAAGTTTATATATATCTCCTTGATAAAATTTTAAATCTTTTTTAATAAATGATACATTTTAATCCAATAAAAAATATATATATTTTATATTTTATAAAAATTCATTTCTCATTAGATAAACTATATGATTTTAAAAAAATTACAAATAAAATATGTTTTGAACTATAAAATAGACCGGCTATAACATTTTCTAAAAAACATAAAAAGCTAGCTTCAGTTGGGAGTAAACAAAAGACAAAAATGCTTCTTCAAGTAACCCATATTATAAAAGGTTGCCCTGAAAATCATTATTTATTCAAAACCCTCGTCCCATGTGGGATTGGCAAGATTTGAGGGAGGCTTCAATTAGGGACGTCTTCAAGATTTGAGGGAGGTTTCAATTAAGTAACCCATATTATAAACATACAATGAGTGGTATATATGTTTACATGTCCAAAAAAAATTGTATAGTAAACAAGGGTTAGTTGAATCCAAATCTCCTTCACCACTTGCCATATTTTATATTAATCTAAATCCGTATAAAAAACTGCTACAAAACCATTGGTGATGAAGAATAGAATCAAAGTACAATTCCCTCCATGATCATTCAACATTGGAAGAAGCAAAATGTAGGGGACTTTATCTTATCCCTGCATATTAGCCTGTTAATTATTCGAAAAAAAGATTCGTATCCGATTCAAATATGTATCTAAAAATGTAAAAAATATCCGATATTCAAAAATCCGTATCCGTATCCGAACCAAATAATCCGTATCTGAAAATTTTTTGATCGGATTGGATATAGCTTGTATCCGATCCGAAAAATATCCGTATCTGATAGATATTTAATTATTATTTTGTTTTGATATTTTGATTTAATATTAGCTCTTGGATTTTGATCGAATGGTTCATATTCATTAACATCTTTACCTACCTTAGGGTTTCTCAAACATTAAAAAGCCCCAAACTCACTGTCATCACCATTCCTGCCATTCACCCCATCCAACACATGACTTCCTCTGCTATTACGACCCCCACTGCACCTCCATCAATGACCTTTTCTCGCCGACGCCTCCGTCATCATCACCATCCCACCACGCCACCATCATCGGCACCAACTCCACGACATCAATGACCTCTTCTCGCCGATGCCCTCCGTCGTCATCACCATCCCACCGTGCCACCATCATGTGACGCTTGTGGTTGCGCTTGACGGCTGCGTGGATCATCCTTGACGACTCTCATCCGCCGCATCCTTGCAAGCTCTAGGCCTCCGCCGCCTCTTTTTCTTTCCCTGCGTGCCCTAGCTCGGCTTCTCGTGAGATACTTTGGATATTTCAGATAATTATCCAAATCCGTATCCGAAAATTCAGATCGGATATGGATATACTTTTTAAATATCCATCAGATACAAATACGGATACGGATACATTTTTTTTTTCAGATACGAATTCGGATATGACCATATCCGTTTCGTATCCGCTCCGTGGACAGGCTTACCTGCATATATGGGGGCGCCCATATCTTTGACTTAAACATATGCTCTACAATTTGTTTCATGGTACCAAATGCAGGACCATTGTTGAAGAAAAAATCCTTATATATATATATATATATATATATATATATATATATATATATATATATATATATATATATATATATATGAGTGATTAGGTGTGGTCGGTGCGGTCGTGCGGCGTCGATCACGGGTCCATCGCATCAGACGGTCGGGTGCGATTCACATCGACCGTTGGATGCGATTGACCCGCGATCGGACGACGCACGTCGGATCCGCACGATCGCACCGACCGCACGCTATCACTCGGGTATATATATATATATATATATATATATATATATATATATATATATATATATATATATATAGTGAATCGATAATATGCGGTCGTGCGGTCGCGATCGCGGGCCGTCCGATCGCGGGTCCATCGCATCCAACGGTCGACGTGAATCGCACCCGACCGTCCGATGCGATGGAGCCGTGATCGACAGCCCGTGATCGCGACTCTATATATATATATATATATATATATATATATATATATATATATATATATATATACATAGTCGAGTGATAGCATGTGGTCGGTGCGGTCGTGCGGATCCGACGTGCGTCGTCCGATTGCGGATCCATCGCATCCAACGATCGATGTGAATCGCCCCCGACCGTTGGATGCGATGGACCCGCGATCGGACGACGCACGTCGGATCCGCACGACCGCACCATATCACGAGTATATATATATATATATATATATATATATATATATATATATATATATATATAGGTCGATGATAATATGCGGCGTGAGGGAACGTGCGGGAACGACGTCGTTCGTCCGATCGCGGGTCCATCGCATCCAACGGTCGATGTGAATCGCACCCGACCGTCCGATGCGATGGACCCGTGATCGACGGCCCGTGGTCGTTCGCGCACGTTCCCGCATTGTGCACCGTATCATTCCTCTCTCTCTCTCTCTCTCTATATATATATATATATATATATATGAAAATGATTAGGTGCGGCGAACGGCAGGTGCGACCGCGACGTGGGCCGTCCGATCGCGGGTCCATCGCATCCAATGGTCGACGTGAATCGCACCCGACCGTCCGATGCGATGGACCCGTGATCGACGGCCTGTGATCGCTGCCGCACCTGCCGTTCGCCGCACGTAATCACGTCTATATATATATATATATATATATATATATATATAGAGTCGTGATATTATACGGTCGTGCGGTCGTGCGGTCGCGATTCACGGGCCGTCGATCACGGGTCCATCGTATCGGACGGTCGGGTGCGATTCACGTCGACCGTTGGATGCAATAGACCCGCGATCGGACGACGCACGTCGAATCCGCCCGACCGCGCCGACCGCATATTATCGAAAATATATATATATATATATATATATATATATATATATATATATATATATATATATATATATATATATATATATATATATATATGGTCGTGATTACGTGCGGTGTGTGGTCGGTGCGGTTTACGACGTGGACCGTTCGATCGCGGGTCCATCGCATCCAACGGTCGACGTGAATCGCACCCGATCGTCCGATGCGATGGACCCGTGATCGACGGCCCGTGATCGCGCACCGCACCGACCGCACACCGCACGTAATCGGATCCCTATATATATATATATATATATATATAGTGAATCGATTAGGTGCGGTGTGCGGTCGGGTGCGGTTGCGACATGGGCCATCCGATCGCGGGTCCATCGCATTCAACGGTTGACGTGAATCGCACCCGACCGTCCGATGCGATGAACCCGCGATCGGACGGCCCACGTCGCAAGGACCGCATCCAACCGCACACCGCACTTAATCGAAACTCTCTCTCTCTATATATATAGAGGGACGCGATTAGGTGCGGCGGCCGCACGGTGCGGCGTCGATCACAGGCCATCGATCACGGGTCCATCGTATCGGACGGTCGGGTGCGATTCACGTTGACCGTTGAATGCGATGGACCCGCGATCGGACAGCTGCCGCACCTCATCGCGCTCATATATATATATATATATATATATATATATATATATATATATATATATATATATATATATATATATATATATATATATATATATATATATATATACGGACGTGATTGCGTGCGGCGAACGGCGGGTGCGGCAGCGATCACGGGCCGTCGATCACAGGTCCATCGCATCGGACAGTCGGGGGCGATGATTAGGTACGGCGAACGGCAGGTGCGGCCGCGTCGTGGGCCGTCCGATCGCGGGTCCATCGCATCCAACGGTTGACGTGAATCGCACCCGACCGTCCGATGCGATGGACCCGTGATCGACGGCTCGTGATCGCTGCCGCACCTGCCGTTCGTCGCACGTAATCACGTGTATATGTATATATATATATATATATATATATATATATATATATATATATATATATATAGTCGAGTGATTCAGTGCGGGAATGCGGGCGTGCGGGAAACGACGTCGATCGTTCGATCGCGGGTCCATCGCATCCAACGGTCGAGATGAATCGCCCCCGACCGTCCGATGCGATGGACCCGTGATCGACGGCCCGTGATCGCTTCCCGCACGACCGCATTCCCGCACCTAATCACTCCTATATATATATATATATATATATATATATATATATAGGAGTGATTAGGTGCGGGTCGTGCGGCGTCGACCACGGGCCGTCGATCACGGGTCCATCGCATCAGACGGTCGGGGGCGATTCATCTCGACCGTTGGATACGATGGACCCGCGATCGGACGACTCACGTCAGATCCGCACGACCCGCACGCTATCACTCGCGTGTGTGTGTGTGTGTGTGTGTATATATATATATATATATAGGGAGCCGATTCGGTGCGGGAATGCGGTCGTGCGGGAAGCGATCACGGGCCGTCGATCACGGGTCCATCGCATCGGACGGTCGGGTGCGATTCATCTCGACCGTTGGATGCGATGGACCCGCGATCGAACGATCGACGTCGTTTCCCGCATTCCCGCACTGAATCGCTCGCGTGTGTGTGTGTGTGTATATATATATATATATATATATATATATATACGCCGATGATAATATGTGGGTCGTGCGGTCGTGCGGATTCGACGTGCGTCGTTCGATCGCGGGTCGATCGCATCCAACGGTCGAGATGAATCGCCCCCGACCGTCTGATGCGATGGACCCGCGATGGACCCGTAATCGACGGCCCGTGGTCGACGCCGCACGACCGCACGACCCACACGATATCATTTCCATATATATATATATATACGCGAGTGATAGCGTGCGGGTCGTGCGGTCGTGCGGATCCGACGTGAGTCGTCCGATCGCGGGTCGATCGCATCCAACGGTCGAGATGAATCGCCCCCGACCGTCTGATGCGATGGACCCGTGATCGACGGCCCGTGGTCGACGCCGCACGACCGCACGACCCGCACCTAATCACTCCTCTATATATATATATATATATATATATATATATATATATATATATATATATATATATATATATATATACGACCGCGATGAGGTGCGGCGGCCGCACCGTGCGGCAGCCGTCCGATCGCGGGTCGATCGCATCCAACGGTCGAGATGAATCGCCCCCGACCGTCCGATGCGATGGACCCGTGATCGACGGCCCGTGGTCGACGCCGCACGGTGCGGCCGCCGCACCTAATCGGTGCTCTATATATATATATATATATATATATATATATATATATATATATATATATATACGACCGCGATGAGGTGCGGCGGCCGCACCGTGCGGCAGCCGTCCGATCGCGGGTTCATCGCATCCAACGGTCGACGTGAATCGCACCCGACCGTCCGATGCGATGGACCCGTGATCGACGGCCCGTGGTCGACGCCGCACGGTGCGGCCGCCGCACCTAATCGGTGCTCTATATATATATATATATATAGAGCACCGATTAGGTGCGGCGGCCGCACCGTGCGGCGTCGATCACGGGCCGTCGATCACGGGTCCATCGCATCGGACGGTCGGGTGCGATTCACGTCGACCGTTGGATGCGATGAACCCGCGATCGGACGGCTGCCGCACGGTGCGGTCGCCGCACCTCATCGCGGTCGTGTATATATATATATATATATAGTTGTGGGAATGATAAGATAAAGTTGAATTATTAGATGAGAATACCCATCAAACCCACTCTCTGCAATGGATCAGAATCATTTTCAGTGACTTGATATGTGATGAGAATCATTGTTTTTTGTTATTGTTTTTGTCTTATTTTCTTTTGAGATTCGAGTCTTTTTGAAATGGAGGTTAATTCGTGGAAGCTGATACGTATTTTGGACAATAAAGAACATGATGTCTTTGGGGGCCTTTTAGATTGTCTTTATTCAAAGTAGAAGTGCTTTGTACTCACTGTCCTTGATGCATAGAATATCAGCCAGAGTGAGAGGGAATATATTAGTCAATTCAATATGAATTAGACATTGATCAAACCCCTTATATTTTGGTCCAAGCATCTTATATTCATTATCTTGAATATAATCTATTATATATCTGTTCATTTTTTGGCATGTATTTTATTTTTTATAAAAATATTTTATCTGTTAAATATATACTTAAAAAAATTTAAAACATAAAGTTTGGGATATAAATAGAATTGCAAACATGATTGGACTAGTATTTTTCTTATTTTTCTTTTTTTCCATTGGTTAAAATTCAAAAAAGGAAAGTGTTACACAGACCACGCCACATTAAAAAAACGCATACAACACATGTTTTTATTTCTTTTTCAACCATTTACCTTATCGAATGAAGTGTATATTTTTATTAAATGTAAATTTTTTTAGCAAGATATATATTTCAATACATAATGAGGTATATGAAATTATTTTTAAAACTGTAAAAATGATTGTATAACATAGCTTAGTTTATAGAAATAGCTTTTTAGTCCAACAAGGCCCAAAGTTCCAGCCCGTTTAACCTCTTAAACTAGAGTGCTATTACACTCATTTTTTTTACAGTTCAAATTACAACCCTATATACTTATTACAGATTCAGTGAAGCATATACCTCGTTAAATTTTTTTTTACACTTACTAATAATTTATTCATTTAACTCGGAATAGTTCGATATACTTTTTTATTAAAGCATATATCTCATTAAATTATGTTTACTATTTAAAAAAAATGAATACTCGTGTTGTCTGAGTTTTGGTGGGTAAAAATGGCTGAAACATTTTCCCTCAAACTATGGTAGGCCCAATCTAAGAAAATTGTGGGCCCATTTTAGAATGACAATCAAGGAATCATGGACCAGATTGAGCCCATGCATCGGACGTCTCAAATTCAAACACATACAAAACACAGGTCCATGCGATCAACGGCTCTACAGCGATTCCAATTAAGGTTTATGTTCTTCTAAAAAAAAAAATTAGGGTTTACGATTTCAGGTTCGGGTGTTCGATCTCGCAAAGGAAAAACAAGAAACAATGGCGTTGGGGTTGCTGTTGGGGTTGGGGAGGGCGATGAGGAGGAAGAGACCGTCGTCACTTCAGATCCTCTCTTCGAAGAGGGCCCCCCGAGACTACTACAAGGGCAAGAACTGCAAGTCCACTGGCTTCCACACTCGCAAAGGTCCTCTCTTTCTTTCCCTCTTTGGAGTTCTTCAGAAAAAAAAATTTATGGGAAATTTTCGATGAAATATTGTCCGAATCTCTTGAATCTCCATGATTCATCATCATCTGATTAGTGGGTATCGCAAATTTTGTATCTTTGATTGGGTTATGATGGTTTTGGATGCTTTCGGTTTAGGTGGTTATGTGGTTATGGATGAAAAGCTGCCCAGTTACGTCGTCCCAGATTTGACGGGTTTCAAGGTGACATTTTTTTACCTTGCTCTGTTGTGATTACATTGTAATAGCGTTTTGGGTTTCTTTTGTGTGCCTCTCTAGATGATCATATTGAATGAATGGGTTGGTAGTTGAGTTGAAGATGATCCTTGGATTGGGTAACCAATCAGTAGGGTTTCTCATATAAGGGGGCGAAGAGAGTGTAATTTCATTGGGTGAGTGAATGAAGAATTTTTTTATGATAAAACTAGTACTTTCTAAGATATGAAGGGTTTTATCATAATGAAATACAGTTCTCGTGCTTGAGGGATTTTGATGACAATGGTTTATATGTTTTTTTTCCCTTCAATTTGAAATTAATGTGGGACAGTTTTACCTCGTTGGGTTACCATACCTTTGTGTCTACATAAATCTTTTATGTTAATCCGTTGATGTGGTGCAGCTATTTTCAAAGGAAATTTGAGCATGACTATGCCGTGATCAGGTTTGAAATAGCTTCAGTGTTTCAAATAGAATTGAATTTGGTTTTGTTTCATTTTTTACCCAAGGCATAAATGACAATGTATCTTGGGTTTGTTACTGAAGTGTTCTCGAAGTATCTGCCTAGCATAGGAAAATTGGTTTTCAGAGTTACAAAGATGGCATTGAATAAGGCATATAAATACATGTTCTGGTATTATTAATTTAAATTTTAAGTGGAAGGATGTGTTGAATTGAATCAGTTGAAGCTCATCTTTCTTATATCCCAACTATTCCCTCATTCATCCCCCCACCCCCCCCAAAAAAAATTACAATTCCCTCATTCATTCTCTTTATTTTGTTTATCTTCTGAAAGACATTTCATCATTAGAATGTGTTAGGTATGGTGAATTATTTGGTCGAAGGGATGTGAGATTCCACTTTTTGAGAATTTGAGGTTAGTACTTACAATCGAATAAAGGAAAGATGTGGGATCCTCTACCTGTGATATAGTTTGAGTAGTACTGTAGCAGTAGTTATTGGAATATAATTTGTAATGGGAAACTGAAAAGCCTCTGGAAAAAAACTGGCCAAGGACCCATTAGATGGCTGTAGATATGAGAGAGTAAATTAATTTACAGGTGCTTTACAGGTTAGAACTTTAGAAGACTCTTTTTTTCATAGTCGGTAATTTATTGATTGCACAAGCACCAATGGTCAGATTTTGAACTCACACAACTAATCTTAATTTAAACGATACATCATCAACCTCCACTCTCTTTTTTCTTAGTGGTCCAAGTATTCAAATTTCTTCTATAGACACACTCTTGGACATGTGAGTCCTAATGATGACCTTTATTTTATATCTGCATCACAACTAAATGGAATCTAGGAATTTAAAATCTTTTCCCATCATTCATAATATGCACAATTCCCGTCATCTCAATGAGCAACATGATCTAACGTCATGTAATGTAAGTCATCTTTTTATTTGAGCAAAATGTTGGAGCATTCATATTGTAAGATGATGCCCCTTGTACAAAAAAAGAGACGGGGGATCTCTGGCAAAGAAGGTTAAGAAAAGCAAGATAGAGAAAAATAGGGAAGGCTTCACAAAATGTGGATACCCTCAATATCTTTCTTAAAGAGTTGATGACCCTAGCCATGTTACCCATGATGGTAGAAGGCGGCTTCTCACCTAGGATTGACACAACCCATACTTTAAGGAGAGACATGATGGCCGCCCAAGTATTTTCCACATAGGTTCTTGTATGTTGGAAGATGCATTCATTGCGTGAGAGCCAAATTTTCCAACAAATCATTTTGAGGAATGAAACCTTAATATTTTGCTACGCTTGTGCATTTTCCAGAACCATCTCCACATATCCTTGAGATCACGGTGAGCTGAAGGCCAAATTACACTAGGATCCTTTTCCCTCTTCACCTCAACTGATGAGTGGATGTTTCTCTTTTGTGGAAGTAGAAAAACAACCGTTTCTTTTTTTTAGAAGTGGAAAAACAACTGTTTATTTTGGGTTTGCCTATTTCTCTACCATATATTGTGGTTTTTATGTGCGCTTATGATCCACCGTTCATAACATGTTTTGCTTTATTGCCTGTTCGTTCATAACATGTTTTGCTTTATTGCCTGTTCAGCTGAAGCCCTATGTGTCACAATGCCCCAGAGACATGACTTCAACTGGAGCCACTGCTACTGCCAAGTGAGGTGGGGGGGTTGACAAAGTAGAGATGCATTTGTGCTCCCCATCTTCTAGGTTTTACTCTGGTTTTATTCATCTTTTGAAAAAAAAGGCAGTCCAATTTGATATGATATAGAAGGGACTTTTAGTCTCCCATTCAGCCTGGGATGATTTTCTAATGTAATCTATGTGGAAGTGTTCAATGTACATTTGCTAAAACTGCTTCATCGATCGCAGCAGCTCTTAAATATGGAAATAACATACCTAGTGCAGGTACCTTTTTGTGTTGAAAATACTCAAAATCATGGATCGACATGCAACATAATTTTTGTCATTATATATTTGTTAGGATAGTTTTGATGAATGTAACGATAGCATGAATGGCTTTGTTGGCCTCACTTGTTCCCAGCTCTCTTTCATATCCCTTTTTGAACCCACCTGTGTATTAGTAGATTCTTCACAGCACTTTTGATTACTGATAAAAAAAAAAATGGATTAAATGCATATAACCCCCTAAAAATTAGTGTGTATCCAAAAAAACCCCTAATTTCTTTGAATATCCATATAACCCCTTCAACATTGACATGCTTAAACATTTAGCTCTATGGTTAACTTTTCGATACAAAAAAAAAAGAATATTCCGAAAATATTTCATCAACTGTTAATTTACATATTCATATAACCCCGTGATTTGTTTAATAAATCCTAATAAATCCAAAAGGATCTAAATCTATGACGAAAATATCTTTGTTATGGAAGTTAATTGCTATATACATATAACCCCTGATTTGTGCCATATATTCAAAATGAACCACTTTTTTATTTCATATATTCATATAAACCCCTGTTTTATACAAAAAATCCAAAAGGATACATTCTTTTTCTTCCCAATGGTCATTTATGTAACCGTTGCCATTATTGGTTATATAAACCTCATTGATATTCCTATTCTTTATTTGATTTATATAAACCGATCTTCTTCCTCCTCCTCCCTTACATGTGCTTTTGAAGCTTCTAAGTGATTATGTCTGATGACTTTGAGGGTGCTTTCGAAGATGTGGCGCAGGAAGGAGGAGATGAAGCGGCGGAGGCAGGCTTAGTGGAGGAAGGGGTGGGATTGGTGAGGGAGGGGGTTTTCGATTTGAGAGAGATAGGAGAAAAGAGAGAAAAGTTTTGTTAAAATGGAAGAGGGGTGCATTGATAATTTTATTATGTTGAGTTACCTTAACCACCGTAGTTACTTAACAAGATAACAATAAGGAGGTATCTGTATTAATTGATAACTTTGAGGGGATTATATGATATTCGAAGAAATGAGAGATTTTTTTTAATATACGCCAACTTTCAGGGATTATATGCATTTAACCCTAAAACATATGTATATACACCTTTTAAAAAATAAAAAATATAGTGGAGAGCGCAAGCTCCTATTTCATGTCTTTCATAGTACTATTATTGGGAAATTAAAATCTTAGGAATGATCACAAGAGCATTGACACTCATTCTAATAAAACATATTCACTAAGAGCACTAATACACTCAATATTTTGCAACCCCTTCTATAGCATAAAAGGAGCCCATCAAACCGCTAATACCAATAGAGCAGTATACACTACAAGCAATATCACAGTATATAAAAATTAATTGTTTTATTTTTTTAACGAAAAAAATACACTAACATATCTCAGTATATTATATATTTTATTTATTTTATACAATATATATTTTAACTGACAAATATATTTTAAAAATAACAACCGCTAAATGACTGCGGATGAGGCTAGACTGGGGCTGCACGAATCATTTTCTGTGTTCCCAATGGAATTATAACGAGGACCATTGAGGATAAAGTACATATGGCACGCCACAGAGCCAACATCATCCACAAAGCCCTGCACAAAAACGAAAGGTAAAAATGTACAATATATCATGCCAATACTGCCGACATCGCCATTAGCCAGATTCAAATAAAGATGAAGAATTCAAAATTTCAAACTTCGCCGATATGTAATAGCACTTCATTGCTGAATTTGTAAAATAAAAAATATATACATATTTAATTCATGCATGTCATTTACACATTTATGGGATGTACCAACTTCAATATTCAATGCAACATTCTATCATTTCAAGCCTTGGTATGAATTCTGTTTATACTGATCAAACTCTCATTTTTTACCTGATTGGAAACCTTTGATTGCGGTTTCCACACAATCCACATATGTGTCCAAACTGTACACAGCTAGCATACAACATAATCCAAGCACAAGATTGCCCTCAAGAAGATCTATCTCTAGTTCAATACTATACATTTGGCCATTGAATTGTATGTGCCACCTATCCAGGAGGGTCTCTGGCAATTACCGAAAAAACCCTCCATATGGAACACTTGAATAATTTAAGTCTCTGCGACAGCGCTGCCCCGAGACATCAAAACAGCCAGCTGCAGATTCTTTTGTTGGCAAAGTTTCAATGGGTTCTTGAAAATGGTGACCTTTGCTTTCTTAGAGTCCGCTAGAACTACATGAGCTACACTGAACAAGTCACCTTTCTCCGCTGCATATTGCCACTCCCTTACTGATATGGCAAACCAGTCTTTTCTTGCTGACTTGGAGGCCTTCACTTCAACATACTGTCTGTTCTCTTCATTCTCCCCTATAGTCAGATCATATGGCAAGCCGGTCTCCGTCTCTTGGTTAACCCACCTCACAGATGACAGGCGCAGTTTCTCGGTGAAGTATTTGTAAGCTACCAACTCTCCCAGCCTGCCCGTTCTACGATGTTCATCATTTGCAGGTTGGAAATGTAGCGTCTCTCTTTCGGTAAATGATGATGCTTCAGCCAAAGTCATATCCTCATCTAATAAAGAAACAGAACTAACCAACATATTTTTGTGCCCATTTCCGAAATTTGTTTCTTCTACTGACTGGGAATGACCTTTCGTAGCCTTTGAACCTTGCAAGGTTGGTTTCACTGTTGATGAATCATCTTGTGTGATCCAGTCCTCTTCAATTTCAAATGGGACTGGCTGATCATCTGTATGGATGATACCTTCAGGAGGAGGTCTATTGTGATCATACCCCAAGCTGCCATCAGTTACTGGACCAGGTCTTATCCAAAGATGATTCACTAGAGAAGGATGAAAATCAGGCGCAGTTTTCCAACCAGTAGGCGGCCAATTTGTGATGGAGCTTGGTTTCCTTGCATATGTTGAAGGGTTTTGTTCCATTGTCACTGGTAAAGCACATGAGGTAGGCAAATTCTGATCTTTATCCCCTGTCAACAAACAAGATAGGGACCAGATGGATTCTCCATCAGGAAGCAAAGGAACTTTCTGACTATTGATTATGAAAAATTCTATCTGCTCCTTGGAGGAACCCGATTCCGCCATGGTCATTATCATGTGAAGAAAATTAGCCAAGTGTATTTCAGCAATTCCATTAAAGAAAAAGCGAGACAGCTCCAAGAACATTGAGTGAGAATCTGCTGAACAAGTCGTGTACAAGATATTTTCCTGTAGAAAATAAAGTAGAAAGTTGTGTTATGCTAGATGCACAAAACTTAAATGGAAATGATTATTTAATCTTATTATTAAACATATTCTATGTCCATGGAGACCATTAGCCAGTAGGATGCATTTGAAGAAGGTAGACCCTCTTAGAATTTTACTATACCACAAAGATATCTCTCTTGCAAAATAAATAAATAAATATTAGAAATTAGAATTGAGATAACATACCTGCAGAAGACAACTGCACTCAAAGCGTTTCTTCGAATGTCCATCAAGTCCTTTAAGATTATGTTTATAAAACAATTTTTCGACTACGATGACTTTTAGCTGACTAAGTTTTTCACACCTGGACTGCTTTCTATCTAGGTACATATCAGGATGCAACTTAAAAATATAACGCTGAGCATATGGAAGAATCCAGTTAACCAATGAAGCCTTCTCCTGGCTGTCCCTCAGACCATAAAAAATAGCTTCACGAGATACCATCTGAACACAAACAACATGAATGCAAGAGTGGGAAAGGCCTCAAGAAGCTAATGGTGAAATGAATAATCAAAACAGAAAAAAAATCTTTTTTTTAATCAAAAAAAGGAAAAAATTAATGGAAAAGGGGGCAAACTTACCTCTGAAAGAGCAGGGATACCTATTTGTTGCATTAGGTGAGCAACCACTCCAGAAAGCATTTTCTTTTCATCAGTATTAAGCTCCCCAAAATGCAAAAAATCAACACCACTAGAATGAGTAAACTGTCCCCCTAGTTCTTCATCATCACACCAGCATATAAGGCCGAAACTGGGATGAAGGGAAACCCACTTGTTCTGCATAGTTGGGAGCACTGTGTTCTCCAAATCACACAGACACTGTTTCAGATCAAAATAATCTTCTTTCTTCACTAGCCCATGTTTAAGATCATTGGCCCATTTTACAAGAACTTGAAAAACCTGAAAATATAAAAGAAATTGCAAGTGATGTCATTACAGCAACCACCAAACGCTTGTCTAAAATGCCAGTAATAATACTTACTGCATGTGCTGCTTGTGAAGGCAATGCAACCTTTGACAGCTGTAACAAAATTTCAATATATTCACCGAATGAAGGCGTCTCTCGTACACCACAACCATTCACAAAAAAGTCATGAAGATTTGGGTAGACAGTGGCCAGTGTTTTGCATGGATAGCAAGACTGATTTCTCAATATGCATTTGAGATCCATTTCCTTAATTCGATTAACACAACCAGTTGGATCATGCCAATAAACTTTATTAGGGGGTAGTAACATTCCGGATACAAAATCCTGATCTATTGAGCTGTATTCAAATGGAACAAAAATAGAAGGGCCAGACCGAAACTCTTCAGCAACATCTCCCTTCAATGTAGTCAGTCCACTCCAAACAAACAAATAATATCTGGACATTTGACTAATGCTGGGCAAGAAAAGATGAACTGATATCAGAAAAAAAAGAAGAAAAAATTGACAATATTTCATGAATCTGATAATAATTTAAGCTAAATACATGTAGAGAACCTGGCCTTGAGAGGGGCTTCTGATGTTCTCCATAATTGAAGAATTGTAACAGCATCATCAAGGGTGACCTGGGTCTTAAACCCAATGTCTTTCAGTAATCTTTCACTAGTCACCTGGATGAGAAATATATCAGAACTGTATCTACATCAAATAACTCCGTATGACAAACCACAACTTGCTGAGACTATTCAAAAACTCATTTAAAAAGCAGACAGAAACTGATTCTGTAAGCAATATTTGTTAGGGAAAAATTAAAGTAGCAACAATTTATCAACAAGGCTGATAAAAACAAAATATCAGGAAATTGACCAACCTGTGGCACAGCATAAGAGGCAAAACCTCCAAAAATAGAACGCACATCCTGGCAATCATAGAATAAATCACTAGGGTAATGAAGTTCATCATCATTACTTGATGCTATCCATTTGAAGTTGCGGATGCTTTTCATGAGTGAAGATTCAAGGGCTTTCTTGTCACCGTTGGAGAGGAAAACACCAGCCATTCTTCCTTTTGCACTAAAATAATCATCCCATGACTTGTCAAGAACTTCCAGGAGATATTTACTCTTTTCACTGTGCTTATTGCTAGAGAAAGTTGTCAATAGGCAAACCAACTCAGGGGATTCCCAATCCGACACAAATGATCCAACTGAACCAAAGTTACTTTCACAAATCATAGACTCATTATTGCAGAGGACCTCACCAATATTCTTCTCAACAAGATTTATTTTTACAAAATCAGTAACACCTAATTCACAGAGAAACTCCCTCCACTTGGACAACTCAAATGGGTTTGAATGTGAAATTGAATGATTCAAGTAGATATTATCAATTTCGTTCCACTTCATGTCTGTTTTGTCAATCAGTTTACATATATCAAATGGATTTCCAAATTCTTTACTAAAATGAATGGGTTCCTTAGTGGGACACTTGTAACCATGGTCTGTCAATATAATATTTTTTTTTTGTAATTCTGCTATTATGTTAGTCTTTTCAAGAAGACAGCTGGTGCAGGCAGACTGAAGGTGCAGCATCGCAAACCCCAAGTACTCAGCCATCAAATTCTTATCAATGTTTGTAGGAATCGCATGAGACACGGATGGTAAAATATGAGTTCTAATAACTTCATGTGCAGATAACTGCTGCACACCAATTTTACGGAGCATTCGGACAACATTTTCTGCCTTTGCCTCACCTACACTGTATTCATGTCCACTCACTGAATAGAAAAGTGGATTTACAATCCGAAGTTTGGAATAAAGACTAGGGAAATTTGTCGGACAGTGTTCACCTTCAATTTTTGAAGCATCAGGAAGCAACCATACTGGACCATCAGACACTGAGGCATATGAACCATCCGATAGTGGAATAAATGGAATTTTTCTGAGATTGATGACAGTGTCAGATTCATCTATGCAGCTTAGAGAAGAGGGCCCCATGGAATGAAGTGAAGAAGTGATGTAAATAGCATTGAGCCAAGAAGAAAGCCAATCCAAGCCCAATGATTCAATCCCCCGATGTACACTACATATAGACAATATAATGTCAGTTAAAATCTTGGGTCCATATTCTTGAACACCTAAAGCCCTTGCTAACGAATCGGATAGTATAACATCCTTGTTCAAATAACCTATCCCCAAATGTTGATGAAGTAAGCTATTTGGTAGAAATTTCTGGGCTTGATCATCCCAACCTCTAAGAACCCTGCAAGGAGGAACCCATTCTACATTTTGTCCTTCTAAAAACAAACAGTTGGACATGCGCAATTTAGAAATGATCATGTGGGGAAGATGGGAAAAGAAACCATGAACTTCACCCAAGAGAGGAACAAAACTCATATATGCGGTCACAGCTTTTCCTGGGTGTCCCTGGAAGCAAGGAAGGGCACAGAATGATCTCTCTGCATTGACAAACAAAGAAGGAAACTCTGCCAGAAGCCACTGGTTCCAGGCACTATCACCATCAACTTCTTCCCTGGAGGAAGGTAAAACAAAATCACCTTGAAGAATAAATTTTAGACCATAAGTTCGTAATGGAAGAAAGGCAAAAACAGGCTGTTGGGCAAGATATGGCTTATATAATCCATTGTCTGACTCCTGCAGCGTAAAGGCTAAGGCAATCTCTGTAGTTTTCACATCTGGACGAATAGCAATGGACTGCAACTTTTGACTAACAACCAACCAGTTCCTTTTCTCTTTCCCATAAGTAACCTGCACGATGCCATCTTCCAGGGTCTCTCTCTTCATAACAACAAGACTGTTGCTAAGAAAATTCTTGAATTTTATACACTTAAGGCGATGTAGAAAAAGTAGCAATGAAGGATGAAGATCTGAAAACATTGACATGATAGAATTCATACCCATCGCTGTCAACTCCTTGAGTTTGGACCTGAAAGGTAGCACAATACAAGTGTTCCACGAGGGATTGCAGAATTGATCATCTTCATCAGATATATGTTTGTTAAACCTGTCAATGTCACAAGGTGAGATAACAGTTGGCAAAACAAAACCAATCTGCCCCTCACTTATGTCAAACTTCACATGGAACCCATTGGAATGAATCTCTGGAGCATCAGTAACCTGTAAAAATATTTGATCCTACAAATGTTAATAATAAAAACAATATTTCTAAGCAATAAAAAACCTCAAGGCATATCCTTCAAAGGATGCATGCACGAGTTGGAATTCAAATAATAATAATTGATTGGTTATACATCAGTATATATAAGCATGGTGTATGTCAGAATACATTGTATACTCGGAACAGATCTGTAGTTATTTTTTACTAACTACTTTTTTTTTTAATAAAGAAAATTGGTCATTTAGAATTTAGCAACAAAGAAAACCAACATTTTCATCAGAGATGACATGCAACATGGTCAAATTCTAAATAATGTTTAACAAAAATATAATTTCATACTAGACAAAAATAGAACTTAAATGTGTCTTGCACACAAGTCTTGGACAGTCCCACAGTTACTTTTTACGTTTGTTTTTACTCAACACAAAAGGAAATCTGGATCCAGGTACAATTATGTCAATGAGTAGTTGCAACAACATGATAATCTGAATTCGCCAATAATCTGTGGTGCCAGAAACTTTAAGGATGGGATGCATCATGAAGAATGACCACAAGATGCTATATTCCCTAGTGACAGCTCAGATTAACATAGCCCTCAAAATATAAAGATTAACTAGTTTTTCCTAACTGTTGCACTGATCTTAATCTTTTTAATTCAAATTGTGTTGATGAACCACAGGATAATATTTGATACCAATTAACATGTCCAATTAGATTTGATTCAGAAGTCTAATCTGCAAATAATATCGTTTGCTTCAATCAAACTTTCTGATGTCTAACAACCAGCACATTAAATATAAAGCATCAAGTTCGACCAAGGAACGACAATTTAGGCTTGGACACCAGGCCTCAATGCAAATGAATATGAATCAGGGGAAAAGGGATAAGTCATTACAGATTGCATGGTGAAAGCTGTTTTGATTACTCAAATGGAGAGGACTTATTTGCACTAATTTGATCAACCCTCTTTAGCCACACTGACTTAATAATTTGGCAAAAGTGCATAACTATGAACCACTTAGAAAACAAGTGCAACAAGTAGGTTCTACTGATGGGGTTTATTTTAGAAAAAGGGTTAATATCCCACTTAACGTGTTACCTTTTGATTAGTAAGCCTAACATTTCCGATATGATAACATTTACAAAAGAGACCATTTCCACCAGAGAGGGAAAACCTTAAATCATGCAGTGATAAAGAACAACATTTGAAACACAGAAATTGGGTAAAAAGATCAAAAGGTTTTAAATTTTCCAATGGAAAAGTCTTTGAATTCTACCCGAAATACAGACTTGAAGCCAATGCCCTTCTGCCCTATGTATCCAGCACTTGATCCTTTCTTAGTTGAATTTCCAACATCACATAGTGCCCTGATATTTTGAGCAGAAAATCCCAGCTCATTGTTTAAGACAACAATGCCATTGGCCTCAAGTATGAAAACAACCGTGGGATCCACGTTTACTGAGTATATATTATCGTCTGAATTCTGAATCTGCGGTAATAAGGTGAACATGTAAGAAACAAACAAACATACAAAACATCTCCAATATTAATATTTCCAAAGTATTCAAGTCTGATTTGATATCAACTACTGGACTAGTTCTCTCCATTTATATAATGCAAACACTTGCATCAGAAATAAATGTTGGTTTAAAAACAATACAAGTATTTTTTAATTAAAACAAACTTCTCAATGAGTGTGTTTTTAGATCAATCATTAGCCCATAGAAGCCTTTCATAAAATATATGGTGAAAAATAACTTGAGAGGAAAAAAGGATAATTTTGACCTATAATCATTCAGGAAACAGAATTGAATATTACATACATACCAGTTCTAGGACAAAATGTGAATCTTGTGAATATAATTCTTGTGAGAGGCAATGGAGTGCTCTCCCTAACCGAGCATGTTGTTTCTTCAACAAGCTACTTTCTGAAAAATTGAGATTCTGGTGCATACCAAATTCATCACGTCTAATTGATTCAATAACAAGAGTAGCATCATGTATATTAGCATCTCTGGCGGAAACCACGCCACAACCCTCACCAAATTCCTGTGCAGGCGCTTCCCTTTGAAGGACTTCCATACAAGTCTCAAAAGTCCCTGATACAGTAGAGTCTAGCTGAACCTTGGTTAGTGTCTTATTGTCGGTTAAGCATCGGTTCTGAGACGCATTATGAGTATATTCTGTATGCTTCTTAGACCCAGAGCACGAAGATTTTGAAGCTCTATCAGTAAATCCTGTGGATGCAATCGAGTCAGAAGTGTTGCCAACACTAAACGCATGGTAGTCTTCAACCCATTCAATTATTCCGAGGGACAAACCAATGTTGTGAAGCATGAGACGTTCATCAGTTTGCTTGCATTCACATAAAATGGCCAAAGGTGCAACCTTTGTAAAAGATAGCAGCCCTGAAACCAATATGTCAGCAGCAAAACAGCGAAACTCTGAAGGTACAAGGCCCAGACAATCAAGAATGAATCTGGCCACAACAAGAACTGCTTTGCTTATTCTTAAAATACTTTTGTTTACTTCACTGGTTTCCTCCACAGCCGCATTAAATCCTACAGGATCGACAGAAACAGGGACACCATTTAAGTGCTGAGCAAGCATAGTGCGTCCCTGAAAAGGGTGCCTGTCAAACATTACCTCACTTATGTCATCAACTCCAGAGGCGTCCAAAGAATTTTTAATGATGACATCGATTGCTCTTTGTGCATGGCATTTTAGAAGAGATAACGGAGCATCATTTACCCCACCATACAAAGACAATAAAGATAACAATTTCACTACTGTTTGATACGAAGAAACTTGAATCATAGCTTCTAAGAAATCCTCAACAGAGACTGACTGATCAACGCGAATGAATTTCCCATCACTCGTCAGTATACATGATACTTCTTTAGTATGCAATCCATTCATCAACCACTCCAAAAGAGGACCCAATGAGGGAGCAAATATCAGATCCCAGTGCGACCAAGTCTGTAAGTCTGACAACATAGGTGCTTTACTCAAGCACTCAAATGCATCTTTGGCAGACATGAATCCAAGGGAACCTGCACCTTGGCCAATATCATCCATCACCCTGGAGTGTTCACATGAATGTTTCTCACTGGACGCAGATGAACCTTCAATGCTATGTTTCTGCAACAGAGCTGCAGAAAAATGAATAGAACTGGAACTTTTGTTGTGCCTCTGACTTTTAATGAGATCTAAGAAATTTTCATCAGGTTCATCTCGCATCACATTAAAGCTAATTACAGGAAATTGCTTCTTGAGAAGCATGGATATAAATTGACTCGTTATGTGGCCATTGTTCAGTGAGTTATTTAGAGTTTGGGATAATAATACCAACAGTTGGTGCTGAAGCATGGAAACCTCCATAGCATATTTCCCCTGCTGTCCCCCCCTCAAAATTTTGCACAGTTCACTGGGGAGAAGTGACATGTGAGCCCTTAAAAATTCAAAAAAATCCCCATGACCCAGAGAACTAAAATCCCTGCCATCAAATTGTGTTTTCAACCAAAGCTCAAGGTCACGCAGCATTCTGAATACCGCAAGTTGTCTTTCTGATGCAACTTCACTTTCTCTAGGCATAAGATGGTTAAGCTGAAAATAATCAGTGACCTTCCTGATAATATCATCAACAGCAACACCTGAAGAATATATAAGAAGAATTTAACAAACTTGATCTGATATAGAAATTTTTCATGGTTAGCCTCCAAGAGAGTAACCTACCATGACGATTCCCTGATCCAAACCAACAAGTCATGTCCCTTTAAATTTCTCATGATGGATTGAAGAATGATACATCATGATTACACTCTTTTTTTTACGGTTAGCAATAAACCTAATATTGACTAAGAATAAGAATAAATTTAAGTTACAATAAATATAAGAATCACAATCAGATTTTGACTTTAATAGTATTTGAGATTTAAAAAAAAACGACACCCATCATGTAAAGGCAGTATGTAATATCACTTCTAAGCAAAAAAATGACCAAGCCACCAATGTATATGGAAAGACAATCAATCTGGAGAAATCAATAGCTAGTGGGCTTTATGGATTAATTCACACATACAAATAGATATGCATAATAGCAATGAAAGAATGGAATATCTATGCAATATTGAAAAGAACTCACTAGATAAGAGTTCCTTGGAGCATTCCTCATTTTTTGATATGATACCCCTTTTATTAGACGTCCCAATCTCAATAATTTCAGCAGGAGCTCCACCATTGGGATAAAAAGACTGGTGTTCATCAACAGCCAAAAATGTGTCATATAAGCTATCCAACATACCGCATCTAATAGAAGCAACCTGCAATTATGGACAGAGACCAATTGTTCTCATAAACGGGCTTATGTAAATCTATACTACAGCATAAAGCCATCAAGCTTTATTAAGTGAATGCATGTGAAGGTAAAATGGACAAAATGGACAGAAGTCACAGAAATTAATTAAGTTGTGACAGGGAGAAAAATGAATTGATCAGAAAAGACTTTCAATGAGCCAGGTAACACCCACCTCACGCTAAATCTTTTTCAATAGAACGTCCAATGCAAAATTCTACAGCATGTCAAATTTCTATTTCTATTCTAGCTGCTTTGTGTAGCCTTTTTTTTTTTACTCATTATCTCATTTTCAACTCCACCAAGTCAATTGGGTTCATCAAACTGTTGCCCCCCATCCAGCATGATTTCTAAAAACTCCCAGCTACCAGATACCAGCTCTGCAGCTAGAATAAATAAGATCCAAACCCCTCCTCTAATCATGACTCGCCTTCTTGATGTAGCTATTCTACATCATAAGAGTTTGGTCATGTGCTGCAAAGCACGGACACTTGTCCCGGGCCTCCGTACCCGTGTCAGACACGGACACGGGCCAGACACGTTTCAGACACAGCCTGTAAATTGGCCCTGAATTCTCTGGTCTAGACACGGCCCAAGACATGGCACAGGACACAGGCACAACCTGTTTCAGCCCAACAGTTCAAAAAAAACTGAATGGCCCAAATAGAGACAACCCATTTAAAACAGCCTAAGTGCAACCCATTTAACCCAAAATTGAAAAGAGAAAAAAAAAACACACAAACATAGATCACAAACAAAATACAAACACAAAACACTATCAAAACCCAAAACCGTATGGAGTATAGCAATTCTGTATTTTAAAACATTTTGAAAGAAATGATGGTGTATGGTGAAACACTGGACTTGATATGAATATACAATTATATATATATATATATATATATATATATATATATATATATATATATATATATACTAATTTATTTGTTGTTGTGTCCTAGCCATATCTGTATCTTTGTTTTGTTCAAAAATGTTTGTGTCGCCATATCCCGTGTCTGTGCCCGTACCGCATAGGTCCTGTGACATTCGTCAAGGCATGTAACCACTGCTAGAATGTTATTCACAACAGTTCTCTAACCTTGGTACTCTTATTCCACATGTATTAATATTAAAAAAAACAGAGAAAATCCATCATGTACCATTCAATTTCCTTCCAAGAACTGACCCATATCACATCATTGCTAATTTAAAAAAATTCTTAAAGTTGTACAGAAAGAACTAGAAATGAATATGGTATATCATCAACAAGGTAAAAGACTAATTATGCTCAACCAGATAGCTTGGTGCATAGTTTTGAGATGTGTGGGCAGAACTGCGGTGTTTAGAAATGCAGTGTGTGGTTTGCGTGCGATTGAATACTGCATAGAGTATATGCGATATGCGAGAGTATATGCGGTTTTATGTTTTTTTATATTAATAAAAAGATATATGATGATTATTTTTAAACAATAGATAACAAGACAAATATGCAATCTCATTAATAATTTATAACAAAGGTCTTTGATCACAAATTACAGAAAATATTTGAGCAATAAAAGTAAGTCTATATTAGCTTTTTAGGTATAAATCTATAAAGCTAAGTAAAGATATAGACCTATGAAAAAAGACATGACCATCAATTCATGTAGAGGTTTACTGATGAATAACACCGTCAAATGAGAATTTTAAAAGAGCCAACCAAATGTATAATTGATAGTGTATAGGAAATGAACATATCCCAAATTTTTAGAAAAATAGAGAGTAACTCAAGATTTGATCCTTAGTCATCCTTTATGGAGATGGGGGTGCTAGCCGACTTTTCCCAAGATTCTGGACCATCATTTCATGATAGATTTTATGGAAGAACTCTCTATAGATTTATATTTCCATTTCTTTGTTTGAGTGGTGAGGAAAGGTAAGTTTAAAGTACACTCACCTCAAGTTGAATATAAAGATAATAATTCAAATGGTTGTGTTTATGAACACATGGAGTTTAATTTTGATTGCCTTAAACCCATCAACAAAAAATATAATCTATAATAAAGGATATTTATACAAATAAATGGACATTAATTAATAAGTAATAACCAAACCTAGACCTAGATATTTATATGGGTAAATATGCAATTACTGAAAGGATTGGATAATATCTGAGTCAGTTAATAGCTTGCTTCCAACTATAACCAAATTGGTTCTTTCAAAAATAAAGTACACTAATCGTTAACAAGAAGAGAAAGAAAACTCACAGCAACATTGAGTAGATCAACACCAGGCTCTGATGAAAAAAATTTCCATGCCTTTTTCCTCACTTTAGGCTCTCTCACATAAAAATTCAGCATCCTCTTCAAAACCTTGAATAAAACACAAATCCATATATTGGAGAGAGAAATAAAAACATTTAGACTTATCAGATTACAAGGCAAGGAAATACACAATAGGCGTAAATATTAGCACCCCAGGCTCTAAGGCAAATAAGATAAAAGGATAAGAAATTGTTGTTGTTTATTAAGTGGACAAGTAAACAGAGACTATTCGTGAGATCTGTATCATAGATAGGACCTATAGAAAGTATTGCAGAGCGTGTTTCTTTAAATAACTACAGCTTACTTTTGCAGGGGATTGCTCTTGGCATGCGTCCTTCCACATTGAAACAAATTTCTCTATACTATCATGGCTGAGGCTAATGTCTCCTGAGCTAAACCTCCCATCTGATTTGAGGCAGGTTTTTTTCCGCTGTTGTTTGGAGGAACCACATTTCCCACTTCGATCATCCTCTTTCCTCTTCTTTCTAGATGTCCTACTCTCCTCACCATCATCCACATCATGTTTTAACCCAAGGCGTGTCCTCTCTTCAATGGTCGATGGGTAGGGGCAGCTGCTCACACGTTTACTACTCTCACTTCCATAACATTGACTTGTACCTTTTCCATCTTCATATCCATCATTTTCTTCTTCTTCTTCTTCATCAGAGGAAGAACAAGAAGAGGAAGAAGACGAATATTTGAATCTGATATGCTTTGCTGTGGACGAGAAGGATTTGATACGTTGAGATATCGTGTTGAATCGTTCATCCAAATCTAGCTTCTCTGAGTCTGTGATGTAGCGTCGTTTTAAATCCACCCCTTCATTCATCTTTCTTCTCTTAGATCTCAGTTTTACTACTGAAACTACTTTTTTGAGTGCAACATTCTCTGCTTCTATGGCTCCCCGAATAGATGCAATGTGCAACCTAACAAAATATATTAACTACTAACAAAACAATACAAAATATTGAAAATACCGTTCTTGAACAATGAATGGTAACAAAGATACTCACGACAAACTTTGAATCCGCACACCCAATTTTTCTTTGGCAGAAACCGATTGTTTCTTCGCTACATAATCCAGGAATTTCTCAGTTTTAATATCTTCCTTACCCTTGGACATCTCCATGAACTCAGCAAGATAAGTAATAACATCCTCGCTCGAAATCTTCATCACATCCGTCACATCTGAATCAATTAAAAAATAGTGCTTCACAAGCGGTTGCTGCAAAAAAGGTCCCAATCCTAACTCCTCAAACCTTCCAATACTCTCATTGTCACGTATCGCAGTGTTTAAATCATGCAATGTCGTGATTCTCCTTACGCCAACAAAGCAGTGGATGAATGCGTTTATCTGACAACCAATTCTTTCAAATATCAAAAATCACAAAAAGAGAAAGTAAACCAGGCCACAAATCACAAGACACAGAGAGAGAGAGAAACACTACCTTCCCTTCCGTCACAATGATACGGTAGAGAGACGGAATGTCCTGCATCTGAAACCCTAGAGAGCCCCACGAGTCCGCCTGAAGAGCCAGCAAGGCTGACTTGGAGACCTTCCATGCCGTCACGCTCCCTCCCGCCGCGAGAAGTTCGTGCTGCGCCTTAACGACCGCCGCATCGACCCTCTTCAACGCCTCCTCCGTATTCAGACGAGGTTCGGGGTTTTGGGACTGCGTGACTGGGGGTCCAGGCTTTTGGGGGCGGGGATTTTGAAAATAATTAGGGTTTTGGGGGCGGGGATTTTGGAAAAAGTTAGGGTTTTGGGGCTGTGGGACCTGGGATCCAGGGTTTTGAAAGTTAGGGTTTTGAAACTGCTGGAAGGGAAGGCTAGGGTTTTGGAGGAAGAGATTGAGGAGAGGAGCGGGGTTTTGAACGTAAGGATTGAAGGCTAAGTTAGGGTTTTGAGGGTAGATGAAGTTAGGGTTAGGGTTCTGGTTGAAGTATTGGCCGGGGATGATTTGGGGCGGAGGCTGGACCCCCGGTGGCAGCGGAGGCTGGGCATCAGGGGGCGGAAGAGGCGGCGGCGCACCTCTCGTGACGCCGGACGGTCGGAGCTGGTTCGGCGAGCCATACATAACCGCTGATTTTTTATTTTATTTTATTTTTTAATTTATTTTTGGAGGTTTGGGGACGGAAGAAAAGGGACTGGTTGGGGAGCGGGGACAACTCTCAATATATAGGTTAGGGCAAGAGCTCGGTCTGGTGACTCGCGGAGCAATCTTGACCACTACATTTTTTTATGATTATCCTTAACCCGTTTGGATACAGAATAAAACTTATTCCTAGGTATACAGTTATTCCGGCACAAGTGAGTATAAATAAAGATAAAACGATTTTGTATTTAGTTGTGTTTTGAATTATTTTTATTTAAAAATGTAATAATAAAATTTTTGTTGTTTGAATAAAATGTGAATAAATTGTGGATAATGATTTATAAAAAAATGAAAAAATTATGATAGTTGATTTGACAGATGATTTAAAATAGGTGGTGAAAGTTGATTTGAGAGTAGACCCACATATTTTTTGGATAAAATAATATAGAATAACTTTAATTCCATTTGTTTTATGGGATGATTATCTACCTTTATGACAACTTATCCAAGCATAGATCATCCCTGGGTATCCAACACCGTCAAACAATTAAAATCAGTTATTCCACTTTATTCTAAGATATCTACACCTTCATTCTACATCCAAACAAGGGTTTAGTGTTCTTATTCAGAAGTTTAATGTATCTCAATTTCAATGTGTTTTTAGTTAATCTCTGAATATTATTATATGAGTTATTTTAAATTATGAAGTTTTAAATTTTTAACGACATGATTTACTATAATGCCAAGTGATACATATTAAATTAATTACTGTGAAATAATTAATTAAAATGAATACGATAAAAAGTTAATCAACTCAATTTGAAGGTCTCAACGAGATCTTTCCCATTATATAATTTTTATAAATAATTAAATGGTAGATTTAAACTTAACTTAAATATTGTTAATAATTTAATTTATGATAAAGGATACAAATGGAATAAAGAAAAATTATATGCATTGGGAGAGGATATTTAGGGGTTTTTAATAAAATGAACAGTAAATTGAGGCCCTTCATTTCTTCGATTTCAGTTTGCAGCTCAAACACTATCTCCTCTATTTTGCATATCAAAAGCCTCGTTGGAGCCTCTCTAGCCTCTAGGATGCAAAATAGAGAATTGCATTGCATCCCAGTTGAAGATGCTTTAATAATAGCCTAATATTTATCATAGAGTAAATAATTGATTGATAGTAACTTATTGGATTATTCTTTATCCTCTTTCAAATTAAATGTATACATTAAAGTTTTCTATAATTAAATTATTTTATAATTCATATATGATTAATATTTATGTAAGATAATTATTTTGTACTACATTGATCATTCATGTAATCAAAATATAAAGAAAAAAACCCTTTAATGTTTAAAATTCAATAAAATGTTGTTTTTTAATGTGTCAAGAAAACTTTTATATTCAAAAGAGAGCATCATGAAAATACATCAAAATGGATAATGGACTTCAGCAAAGATACGATAGTGTATATTACATAAAATGCAAAAGGGATAATCTAATATTTTGAGAGGTTTTGTTTCTGTACTGTTTATTTTCTTTGTCATCTCTGTTTCTTTTTAACACACCCCATCTTTAATAATTAAAAAAAGAATAATGTTAGACACATGTTTTAATTTCTTAAAAATCATAAACTTCATCTAATGAATTATATGTTTTGATAAAAAATACATATCGTCCTATTTTGAATTGAATAAATCAATTTTTAACAAATGCATAAAAATTTAACAAAGTATATACCTCTCTAAACAGCTAGAGAGGTATATGGACTGTCCACGGAGACTAACGACACTCAAAACAAAAAACCTATGATCAAATTAGAATACAGTAAACACTTTATGCCATGTTATATTCGAATCAAAACAAGGGCATATGGCAGCTTCAAAGTTTGGAATTTAGAACAACAAAAAATTAATGTGCCCGATACATATGAGTACAGACATGTGGAGCTTATCAGGTTCCATGCAGAAATTTTATTGATAAGCTATACAAACTCATATATTCCAAAGTCCAAACTACTGATGAATCAAATAAAAATGACTACGAAGTGGAAACGACCTGGTAATTATGGGAGATTTTGAGAGGGGTGTCTTTAGAGACAGGCCTCTCTTCAGACCACAGCTCCATATTAACCTGACCAGTTCCCCAGTAGACCATGCACTTGTTTACCTCGTCGAGGTGGAAACGGTTTACGAGGCTCAGCCCCAAACATTTGTCAACCAGCATCCATTCTCCTGCAATATCCATGATACATAGGTAGAATGAGATGTGATGCCTAAATAACTATTATGCATTTGATGAGGAGTGAATTACCATTCGGTCGGAGATCCCCCTCGAACCATTGCTCGCCTGCTTCGGGCCGGATTTCTTGCTTCGACCCGTTGATGGAAGTGAATGCAACAAATACCTCGGTTGGGTGGAGAAGAGTGAAAACTGGGTGCACTCTCAAGCAGACCAACCTTTGCCAAGGAGGGAACATGTCTTGTGAGTTTAAGAACAGATGATGATCCGTCGGACTTGAAAACTATGCAATCAGATTCTCATGAACAACAAAGAGAGATGCTCTCCTTTTTTATACCCTTGAAGATCAACTACTTTCTAAATGGCTAAAAATTTTGAGAGTAGCAGTAGAATAGTTACTAGAAACAAGTCAAATGGATGATAGAGATGAAAGGGACAGGTATGACACTTTATATAAGTTTCATTTATGTTACTGATTTAGGGCTAATTTGACGCGGGGGTGTCATAAAAAAATAATTTGAATAAAAATTGTTCCAATTTTAGAATGGAATTTTTTTTTTTTTTTGAAAAAACAGTGTGGATTTTTTATTCCACCTAAGAGGTAGAATAACATTGATCCTCTCTGTTTGTCCTTATTTTAACAAATGTGAAAAAAGATAAACTTTATGGAGATTTTATCCTCTAAAATTAGGATAACTTATCCCATTGCCAAATAGCCCTTTGTAACTAGAATTTTCCACAATTTTAAATTTATAGCCACTAATATTAGAAACAAATTTCATATTACTAGGGAAAAAAATTTATTTACTCTCCGGACATGGGAAAGAATTATGTGCTGCTTTTCCCATGAGATTTGAAGAACGAGTGCGATGATTCAAAGAGTTAAGCATCTAAAGAAGAAATTAAGCTAGTGAAATACTTGGTAGTTGCTACCATACCTTGAAAACCCACCAGAACCAGCTCCCACACTTCGAGCCACAATACCTGAATCGATCTGGACAAGCTGAGGATTTTCTTTTGGGATTGATATTTTCCGTTGAATAACTAATCCACCACCAACATCCCCTTCCAAGTTCAAAGACTCTTCCTCTCCTGACTGCTCAAGATTCCTCCTACAGAGATGATAGCTCTGTCCATGTCAACAATTCAAAGAAGAAATGTATAATAGTGTGTGAAGAACTGCATGCATAATCAGATCTGTAATTGTGACTAATGACATGATAAACAAAACACCATATATCCATTTTTGCTAAACAAGGTAATGTAAAAGATTCTAAAAAATCTACCCTGTGACTATATATTCCTCCGTGCAGCCAGCAGACCGGTATTCAACTCCACTATATTCTTCATAGCCATCAACTTCAACTCTGCTATGAAGCCATTGAGTGCCTGAAACATCAGTGAAGCTTCAATGTTAACACACCATGCACATTCCACTAACCAATTATTTTAAACATTAGATAGATGACAAGTATCACAAGCATAAATGTTACCAGAAGGCAGATGCATCATAGAGAGCATCCTACCCCCGACCCAGGGTACGACTTTGAGAACCCAATCACCACTCTTAAGCTCAACAGGTGTCCTTGCAAGTTCCATTCCTTTACGTCCTGGAAGCTCATGTATATCTGGAATTTGCTTGGCTTTTGCTGCATTTGGTGATCACTAACTTAAAATTTGTGTGAAAATTAACCTTTCACATGATTGTACGAACTACAACATGTGCAACCAATTACTGTGAATGCACAAGAAAAATTTGAAAAGAAGTTGTGGTCTCAGAGGTTAAAAACAGTAGACTATAAGTTTTGACTTTTATGAGCACTATCACTCCCTAATTAAGATAAAATCTAGAATGTAGGGTCCGGTGTAATTCAGTGACGATTACCAAACATGACACACAGGAAAAGGAGGTAGAAATGTTTCCATCGAAACTAATATAGGTAATGAAGTGCAATGTTTATAAGTTAGGGAGAATGGGCTTCTCATAAATAAGCATAGAGTGACGTTAGTGTCAATAGATGTGAGGATTCATTGAAAAAGAAAAAGATCATATACCTAATTGCATTCTGTACTGATTCTCACTGATGGCAACTAAGTTAGACACATCAGGTTCCAAGGGCATGTCGATCTGGATTTCCTCCCCATCAATGCCATGCGCATCAATCTATCATTTACATGAGAATTAAATTATAATGTGACTAAACAAGATGTGAAATGGTTGAAAGCTCATCACCTGATGAGAAATTAAAGTTCATGATTACTGCACAACAAGAGAGATATACCATGCTGCCTCCTCCCAGCAACAAATGAACATGTAGAGCACGTTTGGGCCTCTTCCATGATCCTTCAGTTTTAGAAACTTTTAACGTGAAAGATGATGAATGAAGTTCAGCTACATAGTAAGTCAAAATGTAGTCTCCTTTAGTGAATTCATAACCATCACCACCATCCTCAAAAAGAACACCTTCCGCTTTGCCTGGGTAACAAAAAGACCAAAGTTGCAATATAACAAGGATACTAAAAGGACAAAGTTAAATCAATCATCAAATAATAATGATAATAACTGGAATTTGAAGTGGGTGCCCAAATTACATATACTCAATTGACATTGTCACTTATTGATGAAACTATATCAAGAATTTCCAGCATGACAGCATCTAAACCACAAAATGGGAGAAAGACAGGGCCACAATTACCATGTTCATCCAAAGCAACATACAGTGAAACATCATCTGTCAATTTTGATTCACCAACATGCTCATGTGGAGGACCCACAGGTATTATTGACCCACCTTGCAGATATAGGATAGGCAAATCCTGAAATAAATCAAAAGGAGATACAATGAAAAGGTCAAAAAGTAATCGTATTTACTCTATTTAAAAAAAATCACCAAAATCTGTGTCAGAAGTGAGTACAGGATGAGCATCACCAAAATCGAACCGTAACCAAATGCCATTAGGTAACATGGGTAACAGTTGATCTGATCCCTGATTCGGCGCAGTGCTGCCCACAAAGGAACTGAGTTAGAAAACTCCAGTTGGATATGTCTATAATCAACCAGATAAATGAAACACACTATGAAGCACATTCAACAAATACTCTTCCAATTTCAAATAATTAAGTGATCTGGTATATGAACGAAGAAGTAAACTATTTTCAGATTGCATTTTTATTGCTATCATCCATAAAAAGGTAAATCAGATTCAACATTTCCATTTTGTGGCCTTTAGACACAGTAGAAAAGACAGGAAAAGGGAGCAACAAAGCAAATGTGTAAAAATTCCGCTATACCTTGAGAATATTAACAATGCACCCAAAAGGAAGGAGTTCTCGATTGCCCTCAATTTTGGATCCTTCGGATCTGTATGATTAGTAAAGTAACACCTCAGATACACTGAATTGTGTACAAAGAACAACAAAAGCTAGGTCCAAAAAGGAAAATTATAAGACATACCAGCAAAAAAAGTGGGAACTGCAACAGGTGTGCCCTGTGTATGAGCCATGTAAAATAAAGTGTAAATGTGTGGCAAAAGTCGATAGCGTCTCATTAGGGCTGCACGGCACACATCTTCACACTGAAAGACACAACTAAAATTAGAAGCAATGGAACCAGACAACATGATTGGAAACTTCACCCCAGACGACAAGATTCATCCACAAATGGACAACTGATATTCTCCATAAGATTACAGAATATTACCAAAAACGAAAATTGTGGTTTGACAGAAAACGAAGTACAGAATATTTTTCGTCAAAAAGGTGATAACAGGTAACATTTAGGTCATTTGAATTATCAAAGTAGAGGGGTAAAAAACCAAATTTTTTTTCTACATCCCAAAAGATCAAACCATATATGCCTTTATGATGTAAGCAAAGGATCAGTAGCCAAAACATGACATAACTATAATTAATCAAAATGACATCATTTCAAATATCATCACTTTGCAAGAGTATGTCTTCCATTTGGACAAACCTCTTCTCCGAAAGACCATGGCTCATGGTCAGTGGTGCCACTTTCAGAATGCCCTCGACAGAAAGGAAACATTGCACCAATTCCCATCCATCTACCAAATAGTTTAGGTGATGCATTACCAGCAAATCCACCAATGTCCGGGCCAGATAGTGGCTGCCCACTAAGCCCCTGTAAAGAAAAACCAATCACTCGCCTTGTAACTTCCAAGTAAACCATTTTATATCACATACAATGATGTGTGATATTACAATGACAGGCCATTAATTGGTTTTTTTAGTGAAAAGTGAGCATAATTAATAGAATCACGAGCATTATATCAAAGTTATAATATGGGTAATATCATAAGGGTATGCTAATGCTAAAATGATTACTAACAAGAAGGCACACAAGACATGAAGCAGATAGGATCATACTAAAGGATGGTGCTTTTAGATGGTAAAGATAATAGTGTAGCATTTGGTCTTGGTGGAGCAAGAGAGGCTGGTAAGTCAGTTAGGACAGCAAGCTTCGATCATATAGACTGACCAGGTTAAAAAGCTCCATGTGAAAAAAAAACTACTTTCCAAACAGAAGTTTGTGGCTTAGAATATTGTAATATGAAGCCCTTGAGACATTGAATCAACTTACCAACTGTAGAACCATGGATACGCTCATATGTAAGTGATCCCAATTTGATAGGTTATCTCCAGTCCATGTCGCAGCATATCTTTGACTGCCAATAAACCCAGCCCTGGTGAGAACAAATGGACGTTTGCTGCTAGCAGCCAATTTCATCCCTTCATAAGTGGACCTTGCCATCAACATTCCATACACCTGAAATTGAAGTGAAAATAATAATAATAATAATTTCCTAGTTGGCAACACAACTAACACAATCTACATTAACACATATGTCAAACAATTAGGCAATTGATTCATTATCACAGCTGGGAAGTTACATTATGATAATGAACCTGAAATTGAAGTGAAAATAATAATGATAATAATAATAAAAATAATTTCCTAGTTGGCAACACAACTAACACAATCTACAATAACACATGTCAAACAATTAGGCAATTGAGTCATTATCACAGCTGGGAAGTTACATTATGATAATGAGAGTGTTTCTGCCAGCCACCAAGTTCATCATCTCCTCTGTGAACATTGCTTTCGGGCATTGTTTTTGTTACAGTCTGCAAGGGCAAGAAAACTAACTCTTGTAACCAAATACAAACTCTCGATTCAGCAATTCATTAAAGACTAGTAATTTTTTACCTTGAAAACAGCAGGTTCATTCATGTCATTCCATATGCCATCAACACCATTGGAAACGAAATTCTTAACCAACTCCGCCCACCATAACCGTGTAGCCGCTTGTGTAAAATCAGGAAATACACAAGGCCCAGGCCACACCTCTCCTACATCCATGAAAGGTTAATGAGGGTTGTGATAAGTATTTGAACAGAAAGATGGCATGCATAAAAAAAGTTTACCAACGAATGGATTTCCATCTGCTGTTTGAATCCAAGCATCATTTGCAGAACCACTATCATACACAAAGTAACCCTCTTCATTTTTAATCCCAGGATCAAGCATCCAGATTGCTTTAAAACCATCATCATTGAGATCATTTACAAGACTTTTTGGATCAGGGAAGCACACCTGCAAAAATAGCCAATGCCAAATTCACGTCATCTAATATTTTAAAAATTACTCATTTAATTGGAAGTCCTATCATAATAAATCAATGGAGGAATGTCTCTTAAGGTGAGCGAGTGGATTTTATCCATAACTGAACTAAGGAATGCCCTCCCCACAGGTCTCAAGTTCAAGTCCCCCTAGGCTTATCCAATGCACAAGGTTTGTGGGAGATTCTATGCATCCACCGCCATCTAGGGTTTTTCCAACATTAAGAAGAAAAATTAATGTTGGGGTTCCTTGTCAACAAAAAAAAAATAGAACTTAATTATCTGTCACTGAACCATGTCATCAGAAGCAAAAGCGGGAGGAATGGTTGGATAGAGTAGTTGTGCATAGATGGACAGATTCACGTTCTCAGTGCATAGATAAAAGACATGGCATTCACACAACATTACTTCCAGAGCTAAACTTAATGAAAGTTCAGAAGTAGAAAGAAAGTCAATTGATGATCGAGCCTTGTTTAAAACCAATCCACTAAAGAGCCTTAAATTTTCAAATTATTAAAGTGTTATAACTGGATAATATACCTGGTCAAACGTGAAACAACGAAAGCCGTCCATGTAGTCAATGTCCATCCATATGACATCACAAGGTATCCGCTTTTCTCGGAATGTTCTGGCAATCTGTGTGCGGGGACAATATCAAAACTGATGAAAAAAGACAAGAGAATATATTATGGTTGCTGTAATACTGAATGTATATGGAATTGATATAGTCAGAATGCTCAATCCAGTTTCAAATTAATAAAAAAAATTAAACAACAAATGATGAAGCTCGCACCTTTCATGCACTCTTAGAATGAGATTTCCGATTTTTCCCTTGCAATGAATGGAAAATATAGATAGGACCATACCTTACGGACTTTTTCATCAGAATCATAGCTCCAGCGACACTGATGATACCCTAGAGACCACTTTGGAGGCATAAATACAGTACCTAAAATGTCAAAAAAAATAGTAGGAATACAGTAACTAATAGAACTCGCAGTAGCAGGCTGTTGTAACCAGCAATCAGAAGAGTAAGTAAAGGTTTAAAGAGAATAACCAATTGCATGAGACAGGGATACAAGGAGTGCAGTTGGAGACTCGAATGGACCAAAAGTAATAACCGGATACACAGCTGGCGCTGTGAGGATTATCACTGATTCTTTCCGCAAATCTATCTGTCAAAAAATAAATGTCTGACTACCAAAATAGGAACAATTGATTATCGAATTCTACACATCAATTCTCACACTGAAAAATAAAATCCAGTCAAATACCTCACAACGTCGAGTGGTGTCAGCAAGTACACCCATGGCTCGACCATCAGGAAACAGAGCCATAACCCAAGGATGTGACTGGTACAGAGAAGTCGTTCCAGAACCAAAACCCCATGCATCTGTATTCCATGTAAATATCTACAAACAGAGAAATTGCACTCCATGATCAATAACCACTATCACCAAGGAAAATGTTATACTCGGTCATTTTGCAGCCCGCATACATTTTAATTTTTTTCTGAGTTATATACTTGGCTAACAAAGTACAATACTTTTATACAAAAAAATAAAGTACTTACTCGTATGAATTGAATGCACATATTTTTACATTTTCATAACATAGTGTATACTAATAGCCGAGTATATACTATGTTAGGCAATTTCATATACTATGTTACACACATAGCGACTACAAACGGGACTGCAAATCAGACTTGAGTGTATCAGCGACCCAATTAGCATTTATAAATTTCAATAACTCAAAACTATAAAAAAAAAATTGATCCAATCGCATAGGTTGATAAATTGTACCCGCTTTCCAGTACGCTCGAGCTGGCCGCTAACCTCTCCCGTTCCGTAAAACGAAGTTCCCGACGGAAGCTAAACATGACATTGTTAGTATACGAAGCTCTTCAACCACCCAATCGAACACACGCAACACACAAAACACACCTGAATTGTGACGATCTGTCGCCCGTAAACGCACTCGAAAGCGGGCACGTACTCAGGCAACTTGTGTACCGCGATCGGACGGTCCCTCGCCTTCGGATCGACGAACGAGAGGCTGGGGAACGCCCCGTCCCTGTCGTTCCCGGAGCAGTCGAAGCGGAAGACCCTCTCTTCGAGGATGGGCTCGAAGACCATGTCCCCGGAAGTCGCGTCCGATGTGACCTTCTCTTCGTACTCCTCGGCCATCCTGGACGTCACTTCACTACGCTTGCTTGATCTTCTGCGTTTGATGAACAATTTTGACCGCGAATCAAGAAAAGCAGAGACGGCGATGAAGGGAGGGATGGAAGGGGGGACCTGGAGAGGCGGAGACGATTGAAGCAGCCCTGCAAAAAGAAGTTGCGATTGATGTTGTTGTTGTTTCTCTTGAAGTTCTTCAATTGTGATGTATGGTTTGGAAAGATAACCCTAGATTTATTAATAGTGGAGTTGGGTTTGGTGAAGAGGACAGCATTATTAAGTTCCATGGTTTTTATATTAAGCGCAGAAAGCGAAAAAGGAATCCGAAGCGACGATTGTTTGGGAGAGACTGCGTCCCTTCTGATTTTTGCGGTCACTTAAACTACTCGTTAGAGTTCACTAGTGCCTGCTTTTTGTTTGTGCGGTAGTCATTGGCTATAACTAATGAGTCATAAGGGACGGTCACGTGTGAAATAGACTTTTTGGTGTTTTTTTAATGCAATTTAAGAGGGTCCGGATTCGGCCTGGATGGACATCAATCGTACCAGTATGAAACTGCACAGATCAATTATTGAATACAATTGTCACTCTCTTATTGAATTCAATCAAGTCTAAATCTGTCATTATCATCAGTGATAAGTTATACAATTTGATATTGATCAGACTGATCAAAACCAGTCATAACTAGATGTAGACTCAATTAGTTTCCTTTTTCCGATTTTTCTAAAAAATAATAGTATTTTGTATAATGAAATGTAATATGTTATTAATTAATCAGACCAGATGTGAGATAGGGTTATTCATCTTTATTTAGGTATTTGATTGTCATTTCTGTTATTTTTATTAAATAAGTTATTCTGATGTTTATAACTATTCTAACATAAATAAGGATAAAATGATTTTAATTTTTTTTTGTGTTTTAAATTATTCTCGTTGAAAAACGTAATAATAAAATTTTTGTTGTTTAAGTAAAATGTGAATAAAGTGTAAATAAGAATTTATAAAATATGAAAAAATAATAATAATTAATTTAACATGTGATTTATAATAGATGATGAAACTCATACCTATAACCTAGAATAACTTTAATTTCAAGGATCGATTAAAATCCATATACAACTTTATACTAATTTATTCTGACCCACTTATCCAAAGTCCAAACACATTTTTTTACTTTATCCCCACTTATTCACTCGTATTCCCATTTTATTCCCCATCCAAACATGGGCTAAAAGTTAATCCCGTGACAATCTAGTTTAACTTTTCACAATAGAACTTCAGAGGGAGAGAGAAAGATGAAGAGGGGCATGTGAAAGGTGAAGGGCCAGAAGAGGGGGAGCAGGCAGGCAGAACAAAAATATTCACACGTCCATTAAAATACACATTGCTAAATATACAAATTAAAATATACACTAAAAATACACTAATATATTTAATATAAAATAAAAAAATTATAACCCTTATATACTGTGATAGAACTCACATTACAATAGATTGTGTATATATTTTTATATATATAAAATGATGTACTTCATCACCTTGTGAACATCATTCAAAAAAATCAAAACACAAATAAAGTTGCAAAAAGGGTAAAAAGGACTAAAGCATAACATTTTCCATCAATAAAAATTCAGACATCAAAAGTAGGCTAAGATAAAATTCAACAAAATACACGCACCATCCAATGGCCACCTGAACCATTAACTACCAAAACAATACACATTAAACATATCCTTAGTGTCCCTGTCTGAGAAAATCCAAACAAGAAATCAAAACTATAAAGAACATCTAAACTAGATATCCAACCATGAGGTCTTAATCTGATTTAAAAAAAAACAGATCTCACTTCTTTTTATCTCCGCCACCAGCAGCCCTGTATTGAGAAAACAAGATATCAACAAAAAGGACGACAACGAAGTTTGAAGACATGAACAGAAGTTAAAACTTAAGCAACAATGAGAGTAAATGCAGCTCACGTTCTACAGATTAGTAAATTATGAGTTTACCGTAAATATCATGAAATGTAGTTGACTGTTTACACGAAGTAATTGTGAATTCAACTTGATATTTTGATAGGCACCACAAGCAGAAAATTAATTAGAAGTGATGAGAAGCATTATATTATGCAAATTCTAAAGCAGCTCATGGCACAAGGAGGAACTAAACATATCCTATATTAAAATCTTACCAACCAGATGACCTCTGAACCATACCGGTAGTCTATGCATAAGAATTAAAGGTTTTAACGATTAGAGTACCTGATCCTACAGGTGCAATGGGGAGATCCTGACAATGAATCTTTGGTTTCATATACATTTCAAAACAATATACATTTTTTTCCTAGACTGTAAAATATTAAGCACGTATCTTGAGGAAAGCTAGCAATACATCATAGAACGGAAATGTATGACAAGGCAGGACATGATTAGCAGTACCACATGTAAAGCAAATTAAAAAATGGTAATAATGCATGTTAAATGGTCTGTATGTTGGACGCCCATATATTGGTGAGAAGTACTGAAGATAATCAAGATCAACACAAACATAAATTTGCTCCAAAAGTGCAGAACTTAAGCCACCCTATTTAAACACATTATAAATTTATAATGCAAACCTCATCTTGCGAACCACATTGCTCATCTCCTCACGCTTCTTCTTTGCCCTCTTGTGAGTGCCCAACTTTCGCTTTGCCAATTTCAGTGCACGCTTGTCTTTACCCACTTTGAGAAGTTCAGTTATCCTCTTCTCATATGGCGCAAACCCAGCAACTTCCCTGATAAGGCTTCTGACAAAAAGGACTCGCTTACTGGTCTTCTGGAAAAATCAGAAAATAAAGATGTTAATAAAACAATCCAATAAACAAATCATAGATTTATAAGACTACATCATTTAATTGGTACAGCTAATATCAAATAGCTTCTGACGCAGTGTAAGGCAAATAGAAATGCCTGGGTGAGAAAAAAACCACCTGGATAAATTTGCAGTTCCAATGTATATATAGGCAGTGTGCACCGCGAAGTATACATAGCATGCAAGTAACATATAAAACATCCACAACAATAAATATGATTCTAGCACACAAGTAACATATAAAACATCCATAACAATTATGATTCCTCATAAAAGGAGAAAAGATGAAAGATGAGCATGGAAAGTTGTGAGAATCAATATAACATGGCATACTAGAAAAAGCATAAGTTCAATGTAAGAATAATATTTATTTCTAATTCACTCCATGCAACCATTCCACCAAAAGAGAAGATAAAAATAATCTAAATGGAAGTATAATAAAGTTACAGAATAATTAGGCCATTCAAGAAAAGATTGTGCAAAATATGCCTTACCCCTTTCCTGTCAGAAGGACGAGGAGCTAGTTCCTTTTTGGTTACAACATGTCCCTTATTCAACCCAACAAAGAGCCCAGTATTCGGCTGTTTTGGAGCCATCACCTGTTCATGTAACAAGTCACCAGGAAATTATAAAGTGCTCAAACTTGAGAGCAATGCAATAACTAAGACATAATCAAATCCATGCTAAAAAACTTATTCGCTTCACATACCCCAAAAAAACCAACCAGATCCAAATCCCACCGTATTATATTTGAATCAACTAAAACATAATATCCATGTTAGGAAACTCTTGTTGCCTAAGAACAAACAGGCCCCCCTCTACACCACGCAATGGTCAGGAAACTAAAAAAAACCCAAGTAATTATTGACTGTAAATGAGAGAGTTTTGGGATCAGACTGACGTGCAAATTTCAGCAGTGCTACTCCGTACAACGTACAGAGGGGCTCTGATAATCGTCTATTTATTTCTTTCATCATTTCCCAACATCCAAAGAAACTAAAAAAAAAACTAATTATTGACTGTAGATCTGATCATTTGAACCATTTATTGGACAAGAGGGTTTTGGGATCAGACTGACGTGCAAACTACAGCAGTGCTACTCTCTACACTGTAGAGAGAAACTCTGATAATCGTCTATTCATTTATTTCATCATTTCCCAACATCCCACACACAACAGAACCCTCTTGGAACAAATTCTCTTCGTAAATTAAAATCAAGTGCGACAACGGTACTTTAGCGCTACATGAAGGATAAAACACAACACATCAAAGCAGAAGATTCAAAGGGAGCAGTACAAGTTCTTGCAACAACAATGGCGAAATTTATTTCTTTTTTAATTAAAAAAAAACACTTAAATCGATTATCCACTTCAGTACCGGTTTAGATTTCTGATAGTGCTAATACTCGGTGAGAATCAAATCCAAAATTTCACCGTCTCGATCTAAACCAAGCGCATACACTAAACTATAACGAAGCGAAAGTGCAAAACCAATGACCGACACAAAACATATAATCTGTACATACATTATATCATCTTCATCAGATCAAGATACTTAACACAATCCAAAACCACATATGAATGATTGAAGCAAAAGAGACGAAGAACAACAGATCCGAAACCAAAAGGAAAGAAAAACGATTGCGAACATCATCGATGAAAAGACAAGATCGAATCCGGTAAAATAAACACGAATCAGAAAAAATGAATGAAGATACAATCGATTAGAGAAAACAACGAAACATTGCGAAAGTGGACGATCAGTTGAAGAGAAGCTCACCGAGATGGGAATGCCAACCTCGAAAGAATGCCGGGCGCCGCTGACTGTTTGCGAGGAACTCTGGGTTTATATCAGCGAGAGAGAAACCCTAGTCTGGTTCTTTTACTATTCTACCCTCGACGCCACTCAATCAATCAAGTGGGTAGTTAAGATGGCCTGCTTTAATATGGGCCCATTGGAGACCCAATTAGTAAGTACCAGGCCCAGGCAATAGTTCAGGTTTGAATACAGTCATGCCTGGATTTTATTAGTACCATTGAACTGCATAACTTATAAATTAAACTGCATAGTCAATTATTAGATACAAGTTCCACTGTTCTATTATATAGTGATGATACTGACTAAACCCATGTCTGACTGAATACAATAAGAGAGTGAAATATGTACTCAATAATTGATTGTGCAGTTCGATTCATAAATTGTGTAATTCGATATTGATGGTACGAATCGAACCCAGATCTGATTGGATCCGGACTCTAGTGCAGGGTATGCACAAAGTTAACAATTGATTTTGATTTTTTTCTAAAATATTATACATTTAGTTAATGAAGTTCAAATGATGTACTTTTTCATATGGATCGTATGTATATTTTTATGTGATCTTGTTGGTGCGCTGTTACTACGAACATCATCATTAAGCGGTACTTTAGGTGAGATCAATAAGAATAGAATATTGTTACAGTTCCTTTTTTAGTCCTCCTGGTTAACATGTGTTTTATAAAAAAATGAAGTACATATTTTAATGAATTACACGAATGATTATGAAAAATTTCTGTTGAAGCATATACTTCTGTATATTTTCTCTGTATATTTTAATGATCTTCTTTAATGATCGTCTGTTGAAAAAATTGTATAAGAATAAAGATATCAAGTCACACCAATCGAATTCATCCAGCAATGTATACAAGATATATTAGCCTTACCAATTTCACATTTTTTCAACTAATATTGAGTATATATCTCGTGACAACCAGACGTGACAGATAAGAAGCAAAACATATATTGTAATAAGAAAAAGTTAAAAAATCCAAGTATTTACATGAATGTGTATATTTTATGAATAAAAAATATACGTTTATAATAATAAAACATATTCTAATGAATTATTATAAAAAATATTACTCATTACATATATTTATAATCAGCACCGCACGCAAAAAACGCCCACCTCTGAATGTAGCGTGCAATAAATCAGCCAATGCAAAGATTAACCCATTTGGGATTTTATTTAACAAAAAAATTAAAATAAAACTTAGCAAGACCAAGAGCTTAACAATCCCATATAGCCTGATCAATGTTCTAATTATATGATAATCAGAATTTACTATATAAGCATATCCTTTTCTTGCCTTGAATCTACATCAGTTTATCATGAACAGATGATAACTGATAAAGACTCCACATCTATCCATATTACACAGACAAGATTTATGACCACGTTTTAAAAAGTAAAATAAAATCAATATTTACCCAAATGACTAGACTAGAACAAAAACTAATCCCCCCCATCCCCCAAAGAGCTCAAGTCAGTACTTTACAAAAAGCCAGCCAAACCAAAGCCCCTGACATAGCCAAACCATCTTCCTCAAAATTAGATCTTATGATAGCAGCCTGCCTTCGCGCTCTTTGAAATATATATTGGGTATATCAAAATTGACCCAATTGAAGAGGTTACCACTGCCTTCATACACACTATATATGCATGCAAGGAAAATGAACTCCCAACAGGGTATGTAAATTTTTCTGGCCTATGATGGATTCCTAGTGACTACCTTTGATGGTTGCCTACCAATCGATTCCAGTATCCGACTGAACACCAGCTTTACTGGAATACATGTCACTAATGGCACATTCCCCTCCTGCTTGATCAGGCCACCCAAGACACCATTATTTCGGAGCTTATGTTCGATTGCAATCGATGAAAGCGTCCTAGTCTTCTGATTAGATAAGCTCGCTTTCTTCTTTGACTTCTTCAAAAACTTACCTGTCACCGGATGGCGCATGTGGTTTGATCCCTTTTTTGATGACTTTGACTTGGGGCTGATATGAGGGCCATATTGTTTCTTGAACGAGGGTTTTATGTCAAGTTCTGTGTATTGCTGAGGGAGATCGGCTTCCTCGCCCTCCAACACTGATGCTGGGTGGGGACGTGGAATTCTTTGCATCACGGTTCTCCTCGCTGTACACCAGACAGGCGGAAGTGTGGTGTTCTCATCGGTATCGGCGGGTTCATAGCTAAACTCATTCCCTGTGAGGAGGAGGTCTGAGGAACCATCTTCCATTATTTCGACTTGGATGGGGTGCCCAACTATTGCTTTCCCATTCAACCGACTCATCAGAGATACCAATGGGACACGCTCTCCTTGATAGCTCGTTTGAACCTTTAAATCCACATCAACCAACATCGTGTCCAATCCATTGCTTAGATTACTTGCATAATGAGGATCGAAGCACTCATTGGGTGCATCCCAATATCCTCGATGAGCCTGTGAGAGCCCATCAGCTTCCCAGCTAGATGGATATCTTCCATTGCCATATCGTGCAGCTAAGGGATGTCCCATGTCTTCAATTAAATCATCATCACTGAATTCATAATCAAAATCATCACTCCTATGGTGGCTTTGTCCGAAAGGCTTCTTGCTTCGCCTATTTCGCTTGCTATCATACCTTGTTCCATGAATTGATCCATTGCACTTATCCACAGTGACTATGTTCCTTTCCTCCAATACATCCATGGACTTCTTGGGTAGATTGCGTATATTGCGTTTCCCCTTCATATGCCATTTGGAGACACCCACGTCATCAGAAACACCTGCAATCTGCTCTGAATGATCCTCCATGTGAGGCATGTATGAGGTATCTGAACATCATCAACAGAAGGAAAAAAGGGTCAAGTGATGATACAAAAAAATTGAAAAATAAACATATTCCTGAGAGCACACAGGCAAGCAACACGGTAAGAGCCACAATTGAAAAGGAGGAATAATATAGTGACAAAATACAATCTAAACAAAAGAAAATGAAAAATAAAGCTATCAAAACCTCAATGGACAGTCAGCTTCAACAACAACCTCTCTGTAACTCCTAGAGAATTTGGACTTAAGATCATGTGTACACAATCCAATTCATAAGTAGATTTGGTGCACCTGATGGTCATAGCATTAGCTGTTAAAGAACCATGATGTTCTGTTTCATGGTCACTAAAATCAACCCAGAAAATGGTTACCAGCGCACACCAGTGAGTGTAGTCTAGAATGAAAGAGGACCGCATGGGCTTGGGCCTTGGATTAAAGGCTACCAGGTTGAGAACCACCAAGGAGTTGAGGAGATGGGTGGTCTCATCCAGTGATCCTGAACCATACAAAGGGAATATATGCCCAATAGTTAACACCTAGTCGTAGACAGACTGACACAATACATATCAGGTAATCTAAGAGACTAAAGACACATAATAGAATGGATCTAATTCTAGGACATACAAAGAAATCTCCTCACAAGAGACAAAAATAAACATTAAGGAAGAGGCAAATAACACATTATGACATAAATAGGCACATACCATACACAATGCCAACAGAGATGCATCTTGGATCCAACATCTTACAAAGCATCTATCTCACCCCTGACAAAATTTCACAAAATCAAAATAATTGACAAATACAATTAGTAGTTTCTTTTAAGGAAAAGGTGGGAGTCTAGCACTCATGATTCATTAATTCAGGGTAAACTCCAAAAGGGGTTACAAAGGGCAGATGATAAATCTGCAAAACAGTAAAACAAATGGGCAGAACACCAGAAAAACAAAAGAACAAATCACAAAAGTTCAGCCCATAACCAGCTTACCCCCACTAGAAAACCCAACATTTTCTACCCCAATACAATGAACCCTCAATCCTTTACAAATCTGGAGACACGGTCTCCCACATTCTAAAAATACAAATTTGCACCCATGATAATAACATCATTTCTAGCAAGCAAATAGCCCAACAGCCTGTAGCAATGATGATTTGAGAAACCTTTGCAGACAAGCTTCTATCTGCCTCTTTCCTTATTCGCTTTCCTCTTTTCCTTTTTCTACCATTAGCAGTAGTTGTGGTGAACTAATGAACAATGCAATGTTGCATAATTCTTTAGAAAACTCTAGTGTTGGATAAACACTATGCAGTTCTGCAACTCCTGTAAGCTAGACATTCCGCAAACCAACAATCGCATAACCTGACAGACCACAAGAACTTGTTTGGCAGTGGTAAGGAACAGTGCTACAGGTTCATAGCCATTCCATATTCATAGGGTTGGGCAAAACCACTGCTGATACGGCACTGTGTGCATCCACTACACATCGACAACAATGGCTTAGACTATTCTGTCCTAACTGCATCATTCAATAAGCCCTGACCCGTCGTTGTAGACATCAAATACATGATGTCTAAGAAAAAACTTACCCATCATGAAATTTACCCTAGAGCATTCACCTTTGACATTTTATCCAAGGGAGTGCTTGAATTTTAAGAATTGAATGGATTCCAATTCCATCAATTAACATTCGTAGATTTAAATCCAAACAAGGGCATTGGATGGCTATACAAATCGCAATGATAACCAACTATTGCATTTCATAATCAAAAACCTAGTCGTGAGTGACTGAATTTTAAGAATTGAACGGATTCCAATTCCATCAATTAACATTCGTAGATTTAAATCCAAACAAGGGCATTGGATGGCTATACAAATCACAATGATAACCAACTATTGCATTTCATAATCAACAACCTAGTCGTGAGTTAATGACACATCCACTTCTGAGTGGTTGTAGTTCTTCACCAACATTCAAGTGTATTGAAATACTAATTAAAAGGCAGATTGACATAAGTTGGAAATGAAAAAAAAAAACAAGGAATCCATTCAAAATAGTTAATTTCTTTTACTTCCTTCTAAAAAGTAAAAAGCCTTCCAACCAATATGAAATGTATAAATAAATAAATAATTTCTTCAAATAAAAGTAGGATTACTAAAGAATTCAAACTAGAAGAAATTTAATATAATATCAACAGTAGAAGATATGGAAGATGGCTAATCTTTGACCTGAAAGTAAAGTTGTTTCTTCCTCGGTGTCTTGATCCGAGTAAACACACTCTGTTGAATCAGTTTCTTCTGCATCAATCAACCCAGAAGATGTGTTATCACCCATCAATGAAACAGGGGGAAGCAGAGAATCATCCTTGCCAAACTGAGTTGGTGACATCTGCAACTGCTCCGGAGGATTCTCATCATCTAAGCCAGGTGGGAGATAAATACATTTACTCCTTTTTGCCCGGCATAGGGCATTCATTTGATTTGTTTCTTCTTGAACAGGCACATCCGAACCACAAGAATTGGACTGCAAAAATGGAGATGCTTGTAATTTTGCACTACTCTGAAGTACCTGAACAAGAGGCCTACGCCTGTCACGTCTTTTGACAAGAGAATCCTCAACCAGACCACTGTGCGATCTTTTCCGTTTGATTGCTAAAGAACCTTTGCTGCTCCCCAAATGAATCTCAACTGGAACAGTGTGAGGACCATCAGATGAAGATGATGGCAACTTTCTCTTTGATGGAGCAATCTTAAGTCCAATGTCCTGGAGTCCCCTCATCCGAGGTATGATGTCAGAAATTTCATCATCCCAACCAGGTTGTTTACCAGGTTTTCCCTTTTTAGAATATGAGCCTGCACCAGCTTCATCAAGTGATGAATCAATTCTCCCGGAATGCAACTTTTTGCTATTTGCAAATTTCTCTTGAACTCTAGCTCCATCATTTCCATAGCAGACCTCGGCAGGAGAATAGCGGTTCATGTCTTTTCTGAGAGAAGGAGCTTTGTTGCTGACAGAACTCAAACTAATGCCAGGTTTCAACCGCTTCTTGTCAAGAAGTTCCTTCTCGAGCTCCAGCGCATGAAGAATGGCATCTTCCCGGCGTGCATACTTCTCCCTTTTTTTACTTGGTACACCCTGAGAAGTCTCAGCCCTTTCAATACAATCATCAAATTCCCCGCATCGAAATGCTTTTACACGCTTGGATTTCTCTAAATTGTACCAATCCCTGAAGAAAAGCTACGTGTCAATCACGTTCATAATCAAGTGATGATGTATTGTCATATAAAACTCTGAATAAGACTTTTTTTGGCATCTAAAAACCTAGATAAGACTTTCATGGATAATTTAAAAATTATGTTTCTATTCTTAACCAGACATTCATAGCTCAAAAACCAATATCTGAATTGAAACCAAAACACACACACACGCGCGGACACAAGTAAATGTGAGAACCAAAAAAGAAAGAACCTCTCACACAGTCACATGTAAATGTGAAATTAATTAGGTAGATAAGAAGTTTAACAGTGAATGACACATAAAACAAGAAATATTCCTGTTAACAATATTCCTGCACAAAACATTCAGTGTGAAGGAAAAAGAAAATAGATATTGCATTATGATTTATTCTGATCCATGACTTCAAATGGTAGCCATGTCATATATATATTATATATACCCATTAAATGGTAGCCATATCAAGTGTACAAGTACAAAAAAAAATGCAATAGAACTTCAACACTGCATCGACGATAGGTAAAAAATGCAAGTGAACTTCAACACTTCACTCAAAGGAGTCATTTTTTGTCTTGTTGAATAACTTAGCAGCCATATTAAACATCCACATGAAAACAATAACAGAAAAAAAAACTAAAAAATCAAAACAAACACCTCAAACGGACAAAGAAACAGAGAGCAAAATCAAAGTAGACTTACACACTAGCGTCTTCTCTGCCGAGAAGCTTGACGGGCGTTCCCGATCTCGGCGTCATGGTATGAGACGGAGGGAGCTCCTCCGTCCCCAATATCCTCCCCGGCCACCATGAGCCGTTCCTCCGCCGGACCCAGACAATCGTCCCCACCTCCGCATCCGTCCCCACCGCACCCTCCACACCTTCATTTATGCCCATCTATTCTCTCCCTTCAAATCCAACAAAGAAAAAAATCAAAGCCAGACCTTCAATTACTTAAACGGACGGAAACCTCAGCCACCGGCGAAGGAGAGGGCGTCTCGTTGCCGGTGGACCACAGAAGACGCCATTTTTGGCCGGATAGTGACAACCCGGGTGGTTCTAGGGTTAGGGTTAGCGCTCCCATTCAGGATGGAGAGGGTTCCACGACTCCTCGGTTGTCGAACGTCCTCCGGCACCGCCACCGCATCTGCCCGACCCGGATCAACACGTATCGGATTATCAGATCTCGGGTTCGTCTGTACTTGTTCTGTGTATCGTTCGATCGATCTCCGACCGATGCGTCGACGAGAGATCTGTAGAGTAGGTTAACCGGAGTTCAAATCAGACGAAGTTAGGTTTTGTGTCACGACGTTAAAAAAAATGGGAATTGAAGAAGAAAGGACAGTCGATGCCGTCACCGCTTGGTGAAAATAAAGAAGCATCTGTGACTGTGATGCTTATTTAGTATTTACTGTATAGCTTGTTATGCTTCTAGAAGGAGTATTAGTAAAGTAGGTGTAGTATAAGGCGGAGTACGTGGATTATGATTAGACGGGGACAGCTGAGGTTTCTTTGAGGAATAATGGTATGGACAGCCCGTGGATACTCGTGGGCCGATCACGGTTTGATTTTTTTTTGGAAAAAACACTACCAATCACACATTCATTTTACCATCTCAAATATGGGATCTGATTACATCGAACGAGCGTTTGTCAATTTAATTATCTAACGTGTTTGTGATCGTTCGATTCTTTAGATATCCTAATATTTAAGTTAATTGAATCTTAAAAATATGTTATATTTTAATTTATTCTAATTTTTATTTTAAAATATAAATATTTCAGTGCATCTATAAAATCGAACAGTCACGACTCATGATCGCGTTAGACACTCAACATATTTACAATCCACCAGTGTTTCGTTGTTTTTTTTTTAAATCATATGTTTAATCCAATGGAGTATGAAATATCTATTTTTATAAAAGTGAACTATATAATTCAATAAATTGAATAATGTCATTATAAAAAATGATTTAGCTAGTTAATTTTCAAGGGAATTATGATATAGGACAAATTATGCAGATGCGACTATCGAAAGAGGTCCATCAGATAAATTACAAATCAATTGTCACAATCTCAGAATCGCACGAAATTTTACATGGTGAAATATATCGAGGAGATCTTTTAGATTAGTTGTTATACCACTATCAATTTTTATTTTTTAAAAATTCATTTATTTAGGTCTTTAAATTAGCGATTTTACTATTTTTAGTAAGTTTTAGATTTGTGATATCTCAATCATAACAGATCGGAATTGATTTCTATTATGTGATCATTTAGGATATCATAGAATCAGAAAAATTAATTATCGAATTTTACTATTTTTAGTAATTTTAAATTTTATGTTATTAGTATAAATAGCAGACTTGTAATCTTGGTTTTTCAATTTTTATCAATAATATTTCGAATTTCTTCTGTTTTGAAATTTCTTTCTTTTTGATTCAAGATGTTTATGAGATCCTAACGCTGATTGGATCTTTTATCTAATTTTTCACTGCTTTAGGTAATACATCAAATTATATATGGATTTTTTTCTTTATAGAATGTGAACTTTTTTTATAAAGCTATATAATTTAGTGCATTGAATGTAAAAATCCAAGGGTATCTCAAACGGACTTGCATATCCAAGATATGCAGGTCGACCAACTCCAAGGGGGCTGCAAATTTTCGCTGCAAATTTTCGATATGCAGCCCCAAAAACTCCCTTGGCCTTTATATCTGGAGATTTATTTTTTATTCTCCAAATATCCCATCAACCCCTAAACTATCTAAAATACTTCTCAACATTTTTTTAATTTTTTATAAATGATATTTAATTCTTATGTTATTATAAATTTTTAATTTTTTATTTAATAAAAAATTAAAATATATATTTAAATGTGTATTAATCTTTTTCACAATTTTTTATATTCAAAATTCGAAAACAATAATTTAAAATCAAATTTGAGATGTCCATTTCAATTAATAATGAAGATGAAAGAAACAAATGTATATTTGATAATATAAAATAGAGATTTAAACATTCATACAAACAAATTTAAAGATTTACCATTGAATTTAATGGATCTTCGAAACATCAAAATCTTCATTTGAAAAAATCTTAAACGGAGTCTCCAAGATGAAGAACCGAGCAAACTTTGACCGTTTGATCTCTGTTACTCGCGACGTCGCAGGACCTTCCCATCCCGCCCAAATCTTTGAAGATGCGCTCTAACGATTTGCCAACTCGGATCGACCCGTTGAATTCCCAGGACCGTCCGATTAATCGTCTGAACCAACCGAACAAACCCCCCCCCCCCCCCCCAAAACCCTAGATCCTCTCCTCTTCAAGGTTCCCGCGGCAGCACTGCCGATCGGATGGCCCCCAGAAGGTTCTCATCCAGGCTTGCCGCGAAATCCTCGAAATTAGCTCCAGAGTTGGAGACTCGCTCCTCGGCGTCTTCATCGCAAGCTTCATCTGGTCATGTCAAGAATGGGCGTCCGAATTCGCTGGTGTCTCGGCCCTCAAAGAGGAGAAAGATCGATCGCAAGCCGAAGAAGGTGAACACATGTTTGAAGAACCTTGATTTGTGATCTATATGTGTTAGATGTTCAAATTAATGTAGTCATATTCGGAGACGTACAAGTAGTTTTCGTTTGTTTATGTTTTTATGTGCTTTATCTGCTTTCATATTGAGCAGGGAAGCAGAGTGGTCTAAAACTACATTTTCCAATCCATGTGTTTTTCTGTTTAAGCTGTAGCAGGAGGGCAATTCTTTGCATAATGATCCTTATTGATGACCATAGATTCTTTTAAGAATCTTCCTTATTTTTGAAGCCTCACCTAAATTTAATTATGAAAATTAATCAATGTTTTGCAGTTTTTTGCATAATTATTTTTCCCAGTGAATATGGGGGTTGTACGTGTTTTAGAATTGCAAACATAATTTAATTATCAAAACTAGAATTCACATCTAGGACCTTTTTTCCCAATCATTTCTTGTTGTCAACCCCTTGAGAGTTCCCCCTTGGGATGAATTTGCTTATTTATTCTCTTCCATAGAATTCCTTATTTATTTATTTATTTATTTATTCTCATTCTAGAGTGGGCTTGGTGGTGGTGCTATGTGGTTTGGTTTGAATTTTTTTTTTTTTTAAAGAGGGGTTTTTTTTTATAATGTGGTTTGGATTTTTTTGTTTGACTTTTAAATAATATCTGACATTCAACCAATAAAGAGAGAGGGGTTTTTGCTTATAAATACTATTTGACAATTTCAAAAGCATCTCTGATGAAATACTTTATTTTACATGTCAGCTACTCCATTTTATTTTATTTTTTGATGGTTTTGATGGGTTTGATGTTTTGATACAATATTCTTTAATATTATGCACTGTTTCATCCTGGTTGAGATGATTATGATGGCCTTGTGGTCTTCATGTTTACTCAGATATTGTTTCAAATATTCCTCCCTTTTTAAGCTCTTTTTTTTTCTTTTCCTGTACACAGTATTATGTGGATCATGGAATTGATTTTATCATATTATTTACACCCATTTACTCCAGCAGATGAGTTCAGATTCAACTCTGTCAAAGCCAACCAAAAAAATTATTTTATGGATAGAGCATGTATGTTTATTACATTGATAAATTAGTTGAACAACGTGTAAAGGGACGTAGGATAGATGGGGGCTTTACTTTTATTGGTTGGGTGGAGGTGGTAACCACATTCCTTACAAGGTTCCCACATCTGGGACTAAATAAGGATAAACTTCGAGGGAGGTTACGTACTGTGAAAAAGAAATATTCAGCAGTAAAAGATATGATGGAACAAAGTGGATATGGGTGAAATCCAACAACCAACACGATTGAAGTGGATAAATCTGTATGGGAACCTTATCTTTGGGTACCAATTTGTAAATTAATTATAAATTATAATTACATCTCATGTTGTCCCTTTTATGATCAGAGAACTTTTTTTTTTTTGTAAGCAGGCACACACTGGTGTAGGGCCTTATAGGTATGTTCAATTAACTGAATATGAGAAGCTGCAACAAAATTTTGAAGACAGTGTTGCACATGGGGGAGGGTCTAGGACGATCAATCAACTTGATATCAATATGCTGTTCAGGTCACCAACCTTGATGGGTCTCAGTCTTCTATGCATCAGTTTGGCTTTGGTGATGATGACATGGAGGAGTCTACTTTAGCCAAGCCTCCACAGATAAGTGATTCAAGGAGAAGGAAGTCTCAAAGCGAGGAAAATAGGGGTCACACTCCCAAGTCACGTAGATCTGCAATAGATGGGTTTTTGGATGCTGTGAACAATCTCGCTTCTGTTATAAGAAAGCGGGATGAAAAGGAGGAATTAATATTCAACCAGTGCAAAGCGGCTTTGGATGATATTCCAACCCTCTCCAAAGATGAATATTTGGCTGCCAATGATATGCTTGCTGACTCGAACACAGCACGCAGCTTTATAAACTGCAAGAAGGAATACAAAATCGATTGGATTAAGAGGAAGATGATGTTACTGGATTGACTTGTCTCCCATTTTAGTTGTCTTATTTTGTTATATGGTTGTATTTGCTTGCGAGTACTTTTTTATTGACATTATTAATCATACTCTATTACTTTTTATTTGGTTGCAAGTACTATATTTTACCCTAAATTTATGCTATCTTGGTATGCTACCTTTGATTGATTGTGTGGATGTCTCCATATATTGTCTTACTCATTTTCTACATTTTATTATATAGTTATTTTAATAAAATATGGATGAAAATTTCAGGATATTTTACAATGGATGATGAAGAAATAACCCATATTATTGGTGTAGTAGTAATTATGATGGCACATTACTACAAAATGTATGTTGCGAAGGAGAGGGTACATGACAGTATCCATGGCGGGGAGAACTTTGTAAGGGATTGTCTAGAAGGTCATCGAAGAAATAATTTTGATCTATTGCACATGGAGCCAGAGATGTACAAATTATTATGTAATACTTTACGGGAGAAGGATTTTCTACGTAATACTTGAAAAATCAGTGTAGAGAGGGTTGCAATCTTCCTTAATATCGCTGGACACATTGAACGTAATAGAGCTGCACAATACACATTTCAACACTCCAAAGAGATATCAAAGTTGTCATTTCAACGCAGTTTTAAATGCAATATGCAAGTTGGGTCTTGAGTTGATCACCATGCCCTCTCCAGACACTCCGTTGTACATACGGAGTCAGAGTCGTTTCTTTCCATGTTTTAATTTAAGGTAAAATTCTTTTCACCTATTCATCTTTATTGTGTTACAACATTCTGAACAATATGTTGTTGGGTGGGAACAATTTTAGGATTGTCTCTTGAATGCTTCCTCTCTATGTGGGCATTCATGTGGAAGATTCAAACTTCTAATGTAAGAATGGAGGATGCTAACCAATAAAAAAAATCCATCCTCATCAGGGAGAATCAAGTGGCTATAAAAGAAACATCTACAATGATTTGATTTGATAACATATGGACTAGGATAGCTGTGAATCCATGAATCCACTACTTGAAGTGAACTAAATGTTTATTATTAGTATAAAAGGAGCAAAAAACACAAATCAAATGATGCTGATGATGCATATTGCTGATGCTGATACACATCGATCTCGTGCTTGTCTAATACTTGCTCCAGATGCATTTTTGTTGCAGTCTTGATAATTTGATAGAGAGAGGGAGCTGTGGTTTTATAGCTCATATGGAGTCATGTTTCTATATAATGGGTGCTATTGATAACAACTACTCTTTGATGACTGTTTATGTTACTCAGCTTTTCTGTTAATTTAAGTAGAGCAGCACATCTTTATAAAAAAAAGTAGATCAAATTAGAATTAACTTCTGTGCTAATCAACTTTGTTTTTGCATAACTCGATGAATCTAGCATACATTTTGCATCAAGCGATAAAAATATGCATAACTCATTCTGAAAATTCTTTATGGAAACTTAATTATACAGAATTTGGTTTTGCCTGATCACATTCTACAAAATGGCTGCTAAGCTTTACATGAACAAATGAATGTTGTTCAGTGGACAGTTCTCAAAATTGAGCAGTGTGTATGATATAACATTGAACATGTAGTGAAAATTTTGAAACAACTTGCCTTTGTTGGAAAATTTCCATCACATCTATCGTATGTTATTGACATTTCTTCACAATATTGACTTAATGAAGAAGGTTTTTATTTTTTTCCGTTTTTGTATTGGTTACCAAACTTTTGTTCACATACAATGAACTTTTTTTAAAAAGCTTTGAATGTTTTCTAAGGATCACCACTCACCAGTCAAAGAGAAGAAGATGAAAAGCCATGTATTATACGATCACATACCTTTTCAGTTGAACTCGGATGACTATGAACGAGTTTGTAAAATCCCATTCAGAAAGGTTTGTTTACAAACAATATATCTTGTTTCCATCTGATTCCCAAGAAATCCGAGTTGAATTCTTTGTTTTGATCATGCAGGGAGCAAATTTTAGGGACTTACCTGGGGTTATAGTTCTAAAGGACAATACTGTTGCATGGAATCCAGAAGTGGAGAGAATAATGTTGGCATCTGGGAAACCATTAGTACGTGATTGTTTATTTTCTTTTATTCAACTTGGGTTCATGCATTTTGTCGATGAAGGGCGCCAAAGCAGCTGCCCCAGTCACTCAAAATGGTCTCGTGACATTGTTTCCGCTCCTCATCAAGATAATAATCTGCTCAGGACAAGCTCATTGAGAGATGCAATGTGACTTGAATATTAATGGGAGCACTGATAGCAGAAGCCCTTTGTAAACAAAAAATATAAAAAGTATCAGAATTGTGTTGATATATGCATGAACTGACACATGAAAAAGTATGACTACATTCCTTGTCAGAAAATTTTGTAAAAATGGTAGTTGAATGCCCTCACCTTGTGTAGAAAAAAAAAAGTGGTGGTTGAAGCATATTGGAACTCTTTTAACAATAGTCGACTTTCTTGCTGATGAGTCATACTTCTAGCTGCTTTAACTTGAGCTATACAATTTATTATTTTTTAAATAACGACAATCATTTAAAAAAAAAACGCGTACAGTTTTTTCTTAAAAGAAGATGAGGACATCCATAGTCACAAGATTGGTTTTTGGTGTTGGTGTTGGTGCATAGAAAGGGACCATGAGTTTGATTCAGGGATGTTGTTGGTCTCTGTACTCCCAGTCTAGTGGGGAAAAAAAAAACTATGCCACTTGTTGTAGTTCAACCTGAACAAATGAATCATGTTGATCAGCACTGAGTGTCAACCGAACTCTCCCCTATTTTTTTGTACAGGAGTTAACTCTAATTTAAAGTGACTTGATTATGCACATGTTTGAAAAACTCTGAACTCCCTCGGCTCACAACTGGACCTATGGCTCATCGACCAGAATCATAAACTTTATTGGGAACTTAGATCCTTTTGGTTGGCCTGCAAGCCAATTTTGGGTCTTGGTAATATGCAGTATTAGGTAGGCCGTGGACCTGTTTGGCAGTCATGCTGGAGAAGGCTGCATCAAGATCCAGTATTTTTGATGAATTGAATTTATTTTTGTGTGTATTTTTCTGCCTATATGGATTGATTGTTCCACATTCAGAGTGAATTGGTTATAATAAATTATCTCTACTGCTTTGAAAAGACATTGTGCATGAACATGCAATCCTAAGTATTATCGAGGAAATTCACATCTTAGATGTTCACTTGTCTACCTGGCTTCTGAAATAATTAGTGAAAAATCTTCTGTCCTGATTCTCTTTTTTTCCATTTACATCAGGTTCCAAATTATGCCATGAAATTCTGTGGTGGAAAGTCATTGAAGTAGATATTTTAGAAGCCGTATATAATTAATTTTTTTATTTTGGTTAATATTTTTCAAATTTTGGTGAAATATGCAGACCTTTTGGGTGGTTGCGGTGGGATGAAACTGTCTCTACTGTGGTGACTAGACCACAACCACATAACCAATTCTTTGTTGTCATTTTAATCTATTGCCACTCGAAGTTTAAATTATGTACAGCAGAATCCATGGGGGTAGTATGTGCGTGCAAGAGTTTAAGACAAAAATTTAACTGCCTATTTGACGAATCAAAAGTTTTAATTCAATCTCTTTGCTCTCTTTACCTTTGAATGTTGTAGGTAAGTTTACATCCCGAGCAAAATCGAGTTCTCACAATACGTGAGAATGCAAGACTGCAGGGCTTTCCAGATTATTATAAATTCTGTGGGAATGTTAAAAAAAGGTATCCATCCAGTACTGTTTTTTGTCTCGTGCAAATTCTCTCTTATAATCTTTATGGTAAATTACTGCTAGCTTGTTTGACTTTTTCTCATGTTAGCCTATGTGTTCCTATGTTGACCACAGAATAATAATTTTGAAGATTCACCTTTTCGATTGCGAACTTAACTTGGAAAAATTCCTGGGGGGGGGGTGTCACTTGTATTGCCCCAGGATATGAAACATTCACTGAATATTGTGCTTTTGAGTTAAAAAAAGAAGTGAGACATTCAGACATCGAAAGCAAAAGCTTGTGATTGCTTTGGACTACAGTGATGGTTGAGCTCATAGTGTTCCATTGATCGAAACAAAACCTCTTGTATTAGGCATAACTCAATTATAATTGCATGTCATTAGATGGGTGGATGTGGGTGGTTGCAGATGTACTTTCTTTTTAAATATGTTTCTTGTGTATCAATGATCAGTCACCGAGTTTCAGATAAAATGTAGCTATTACTTCCAATTTCTTGTTTCTTTGAACCACTGTTTCTTGATCGTATGTTTTTTGGCCAGTAGATTTGAGAGTTTGAAATTAAATTCGGGATATTATCTTCTTTTTTTTTCTTCCATTGATGCAGGTATGTTCAAGTTGGCAATGCAGTGGCTATACCTGTAGGGCGTGCTCTGGGATTTGGATTGGGGATGGCGTGCTGTAGGAGGTTGACTGGTGATGGATCTCTATTCACTTTTCCACCTGGATTCACATTCTCTAACTTGGAATTTAAGGAGGTGGAATGTTGATAATTTTTTTCAATCACTTTCATTCATCTCATTTATAAAAAAAAATTCATTGCAATTTATCCCCCATGTGAAATCTCCCTAATTAACTTTTCGAAGATGCCAGTTATTGAGTCAAATGAAAATGAGATAAGTTTTTTTTTTGTGATTTTTTAGTAATGATGATAATTGTCAACATCCAACTTCCAATGGTTTTATGCTTTTGTTCCTGCATTGATGTAATTTTTTCATTACATTTGATCCATGTGGGCAAAGCTATGTTTAAGTCATGGTTAAAAGTTTTTAGGATTTAGTAATCGATTCCTCTCACTTCTTTATATTTTGGTTTTAGCCTCCAGATTTAAAAGATATGTTCTATCTCTAAATTATTTGGTTTTCTTTTTAGTCACTGAGAGGGACTAAAAAGGAACACATCCTTTAAATCTGAAGATTAAAATAAAAATATGAAGAAGTGAGGGATCGATCACTAAATCATATGGTTTATGGGGACTTAAAAATAAAAAATTATTTTTTTAATTATATTTATTATTAGCTCTTTTACAAGAATTTGGGCAGTTGAATTTTGAGATGAGTTGACAGGTCAGGTCACAAAAGAATATGGGCGTTGTTACACTGTTGTTTACAGCCTCATTTCATTTGCAGTCAGTCTCTGGGTGTATAATTTTTGAGTTATTCATCAAATTTAATAAGAGATATATATATATGGTCGCGATTACGTGCGGTGTGCGGTCGGTGCGGTTTACGACGTGGGCCGTTCGATCGCGGGTCCATCGCATCCAACGATCGACGTGAATCGCACCCGACCGTCCGATGCGATGGACCCGTGATCGACGGCCCGTAATCGCGCACCGCATCGACCGTAAACCGCACCTAATCAGCTCCCATACCTATATATATATATATATATATATATATATATATATGTTACATTTTGCTGGGGCTTCTCCTAATATTTTCATTTTTTCGTTTTTAGCGTAAAAAATATATACCATCCATTATCTATTTTATAAATTACGTGCATGTAAAAAAAAAAAAAATCAAAGCATGTCCTTTGACTAGACATACAAGGGTTGGAAAATGTTAGATTTATAGTAAAAGGCCCATCAGTAGATCTATGATTTATTTGTGCGTTGATATACACCATTTGTTTTGCAGTCACTATATAATAGTTAGTATGGGGTCTAAATTTCTTTTTATTTTTTTGAAACAAAATGTTATATTCATATATTTTAGTGGATACTTTATTTATTTTTATATGACAACATGTATTTTAAAGCAAATGTAATTTTTTTTAAAAAAAAACTACAGACTGCCAAATGGGTTGCAAAGTGAACGTATCATTTTCTAATGGGAGCTGCTACCTAGGCCCCAGAAATTAGGCCCCATTTGCAAGCTCCAATAGGTGGCATCCTCCTATTGGTTCCTTGATTGACTTTTTCAAACAACCAAAAAGCCAATGACATAACTACCCTTTTAAGCATTTTAAAATTTGACTCTAATTAAATCATATCACCATTAATATGTCGTTACGAAATCCAAAATACACGGAAGCATTAATTCTCCCCCCACCTTACTCAATATTTTTCAAAAACTAAAACCAACTAGGGTTTCTAATTTGGGTGTCGCAGACGATTTCAAAATCAGGCAGCCAAGAGAACGAAAGAAAAAAAAAAAGAAACGACGATTATAAGTTGATCTGATCATCTTCCCCAAAAAAAAAATCTTCAACAATGGTGAAAAACAAAGGTCAGATTTCTTGCAATCGTCGAAACCTCCCCGTATTTTTTTTTGTGTGTGACATGAACATAAACAGTAGATTAATTTCTCGCATTTCTTGAAAAATGAAATCAAATTTGAAAGTCTCAATCGTCGATTTTCCCTTCCGCACCTTTTTAATTTGATAATATTGAGTATCTGAAAATCATTTAATACATATGTTAATCTAAGAGTTTCAGATACACGTACATAGTTAAACATTGGACATTGGTAATCCAAGAGTTTCATATTCATGAATCTGAAAATCCATAGTGGTTGGTTATTTATTTTGTAGTCATAATCTCAAAAAATACATCGAAATTGTGTCTAATACGTTATGTTTGTGTATTAGTGTATCTAGATTTGAGATAAAATATTATTTGACATTCTTCAATTGTTTTGAGTTTTCTTGTGCACACTGTCCATTTTGTGCAACAAAAAAAATTCAAGATTTCAGATACTTGTATCTGAAAATCCAATTAGTGTGCATTGGTTAATTAGAAATCTTGATTTTATGTCAGATACTTGTATCCCAAATTTTATGTCAGATATTTGTATTTGAAATAATGTTTTAAATTTAATTTAAATCCCTCTGGTGTATCTCAAATAACAAGCATCTCATGACATTTTTTGTTGTAGGGTCTGGTTGATATGTATGTAACTGAAAAATATAAATGGCTATCTACTTATTTATTTTAGGAAGTGTTGATTTCACTTTATACATACACCTGTATCTTAAAATCAAAAGGTGCATTACTATGTAAATATGTTAAGCGTTTTAAAATACCTTGATGTTGTATCGGTATGATTACACAAAAATTGTTTTGCATTTAAGAAATCAAGATATGTGTAATTCTGTAGTTTCAAAATAAAGAGTTGCTGAACCCAGAAAATACCGAGCGTACTATCCCCAATATAGATCTACGATTCACAGAATTTTTGAGATGTTCGCTGCAATGGAGTTCAACATTTAGTTTATCTTATTATAAATTGTTTTATTGTAGGATGGATTGTGGTATAATCGTTCTAAACATAATGAAACAATATGCTGTCAACGAGAAAGTCACCACACATAAGATGGATAGGAAGAAGTGCAGACCGATAAAAGCTCACATAATGCATAAATTTCTGAATGACAAGCATCGTACGTATATTGACGAAGATCACATGGTCAGGCAGATGCACATGGAATATCGATCAACAGAAAAATGGAATTCGTATATGAAAAACAATTAGGGAGTCATTAAAGTGACAAATTTTGGTTGATGTTTGGATACAAAAATTTGTATTCAATTAATTGTTGATGTTTGATGAACAGCTTATTGATTTTTTATTATGAGTTTAACATCATATCTGATACAGTTCAGATATATCTAAATTTTAAAGTGCATCTGAAAGTTGATGTGGACTAATCTTGGTATTTGTGATGTGCATATGAAATGAAACAGGTAACTTATTCATTGTAATAACAAAATTAGAGACTTTTTATTAAGTGTATCTTAAATCAAAATGAATCGCATAAGATTGGCTATCTGTCACATAGTAAATAATAGGTGCTACATGTAAACCTGTCCAATTAAACTAGTAGTGTATCTGAATTTTAAGTGTGTATCTGAAAACCTATATAATTTACAAAACAGAAGGTGATTTATAAATGGAATTATGATGTGTTTTAACATCATTATGTTTATCTGCAACATTGTAATATGTCTATAAAAGGGACCATGTAAATCTGATAACAGCAAAACATTAAGTCAATATAAAATGAAGTTCACAATCACATAGACATAACACATTATAACATCAACGTGTTGTACAAGTCTGATAACAGCAAAACATTTGGACAATATAAAATGAAGTTCACAAACACATACACATACACATAACACATTATAACATTAAATCGAAGACCGCGCATTATGCATTCTTCCCATATGGCACATGCTTCCCATTTCTACAGCAAGCCAAAGAAAAAAACACTTGCCTTCCATTGTCATCTTTTTTCTCATGAATCTTCGCAATGCCAAATCCAACTTTGTGAGCAAAATTATTATAAAATAACCGCACCTCATCTTCAGAATAAAAACATATTTCAACAGATGGAATAGACTGTTTTGCGCATGCTACAATCTCATCTAGATTTTGCTGATCAGCCTAATCAAACAATTCATTCGATAAATGGTTTCCAGATCACATGAATAATAGATGTCTTCTAAATGAATTGATTCTTCACATGTGTCATCCATAAAATCATCATCACTACATGTGAAAAAATTAGAAAAGTTACCACATGTTATGTAATTAAGATACAGTACATACAGTACTGTATCTTAAAACCAAAACAAATAATTTAATGGTCTACGAGCTAATTAACATAACATAGATTTTCAATAAAAAGTTCTTCAATCCTCTAGACACATACAATAATAAGCAATAAAATATTAATCGGATACACATTAATCAAATACATAATAATAATATATTAGATCAAACATCAAATTGGGCTGATTTATAACTTTAAGATACACGTGCAACTGGAATTTGAATTAACATCTATACATTCGATGCTATAGAATATTGAATCTAATGAGTTGAATAATGATCAATCAAAGCTAAAAAAATATGTTGAATGACTTAATATGATAGATGTACACATACACACCATTAAAAAACTGAATATACATATCATTCGTAAAACACAATCATGCATCAGAATCCAGATACACCACATGTATCTGGATTTAAGGTAAATTTGGTATAAAAAAAAGGTATATGATGATTCAAAGAAGCAATCAGGATATCAGATCAATGTGAATTATTCCGATATGATTATTCAAATGAATAATAAAAAAAATCAAATCAATGTGAATTATTCAGATTGAAAACAGTCTAACCTGAATGCATCGCCATTGTTTACACCACAATCGTAAAATTCTTATATTCTCCACCGATCAAACTGGAAAAAAAAAACGATTTCGAATTTGTTTTCATTTCCACCGAATAAACTGGATCTAAAAATTAAAAATCGTGAATTGTTGGGGTTCCGAAAAACCTAACCTGAATGTTTGCACCACAAACAGATCACCCAAAAAAAATGCTGAAATCTTCTCTTCTCCTCCGATCAAATCTGAATTCGATATTAAAAAATTGATGTTTGTTTTCAATGAGACAGAACAATTTATATAAACTCGTGATTTTTGGTTTTCTTGAACATACAATTGAATTGGTATATTTAGAAACGGATGTAATCTCTCAAAAGCGTAACTAACTCCTTAATTATTGGATCGGTTATGGAAGGAATGAATGGATTAATTATGGGGGGTAATGTAGAAAATTCACACTTCCCACTCACGAGGCAAAAACCAAAAATCATTCTTGTTTTCCCATTTATGAATTATGATGCAAAAAAAATCCCTTCAAACATGCACAGAAAACCTTTAGCGAGGGTTTAAGCTCCGTCTCCAATCGCCACTTGACCTCGATATCGATCAATGGCGACGAAAATACTGAAATCAAGAAGCGCAGCAAAAACCCTAACTCAGCTCCTCTTCTTCCGGTTGTCCCCCTCGCGTTGCATCCACTCGATCGTCCCGAGCCATGCCAACCAAATCCATCCGTACATCCCTACGAGGAGGACCATGGTCACCTCCACTACTCCGATGCGTGATCTCTCCGAAGCGGTCTCCGCCGGCCTCGACGTCGATAATCGCGTCGCGGCCACCGTGATCACTGGTTTCTTGGGTTCTGGAAAGGTAAAACCCATTCAAAATTACGTTATGATCATGTGTGTGTATGTTCATATATAGCTTTCTCTCAGTTATGTTGTTTTGAAATTCACAGACGACTCTGCTGAACCATATTTTGACCTCTCAACATGGGAAGAGAATTGCTGTCATTGAAAACGAGGTATACTTTCATCAACTTTTAAACAGATTACATTTTGGTTTTTTTTTTTTTTTATATAAAAACTTGGATTGATATATTTCTCATCACTGGAATAACTCCTCTATATATTGTATAAGTGTTGGAGAATTTTATTACTGGGTTGCAGTTTGGGGAGGTGGATATTGATGGTTCCTTGGTGGCCAGTCATTCTTCTGTGGCTGAAGATATTGTAATGGTTAACAATGGTTGCCTCTGTTGTACTGTGAGAGGCGATTTAGTTAAAATGCTCTTGGAGTTGGCCAAGGAGAAGAGGGACAAATTTGACCATATTGTTATAGAAACTACAGGTAGTATTTGTTTCCTTTTTGACACAAGTATAGAAGGATTTTTTTTTGTCAAAATCAATTCTCGACAATTGATCAAGGGTTCAGACTGTTTTTCTATTTTTTATGACAACGTTGAGGTCTGTACAGAGTGTTCGCTCAATTTTGTTTGTTTGGATTAATGAGTGTTTAATTACATATTGTTCTCCATGGTTCTTACTTGATTCTTGTTTACTGATTATACTTTGATTATTGCGTCACTTTTTTGCCCTTATTTTCTTTCCAGGCCTGGCAAAGCCCGCTCCTGTCATAGAGACATTCTGTTCTGATGAATTGGTTTCACAGTATGTGAAACTTGATGGTGTTGTTACTTTGGTTGATTGCAAGCATGCTATGCAACACCTGAATGAAGTGAAACCAAGGTGGGTGGTAAATGAGGCTGTGGAACAAATTGCATATGCTGATCGAATCATAATGAACAAGGTGAGTGTGTGCCACATGAAGAATTCAGTACATTAGTTTTACTTTTAAATGTCTCCATACTAAACTCCTTTTCTTTTTTTTTCTTGGTGGATATTAAGTTGCTCATGTCATTTCATCCCTCTTTGAATTGTTGGGGCAGATAGATTTGGTGTCTGATGCTGAATTGGATTCATTAATAACAAGAATTAAGGTGGGGACTAAATTTGAGATGCAGCTCCATTCTAATAGTTGATGTGGTGCTTTTGCAATTTTTCTGACAGTATCTTTTTCTTTTAAAAATCTTTTCAGCTTATAAATGGAATGGCACAGATTAAGCAAGCTAAATATGGAGCTGTTGATATGGACTTTGTTTTAGGAGTAGGTGGATATGATCTCGACAGGTATAGCCCGTATAGGCAACCTTCTCTGGCAATAATCCTCATGGTCAACCGACAAATTTGTTCTCAGTCACAATAGAATCAAAGATTAAGCAATCATAGTTATTCTAAAGGCATCTATTTATGTTCTCTGCAGAATTGAATCTGAAGTACAGGTGGATTCATGCCATGATTCTATTCATCACAATCAAGCGGGGCATGGTAGTGCTCTATAAATCTTTTATCTTTTCATCTGTCATTCATCATGGTACTTTTTCTTAACTAGCCTTTTGGATTGAGGCAAATGGAGGTTAATTGATAGAAATGAGACATATTTCATACTACATATGGACTTTGGAAAGAAATGGTATTGAGCATCTCATTTGATGACAACACATTTTGTTCCTTGTAACTGGAAGACTAGGCATATGTAGGATATAAAAGTTCGTCTGCTTTGTGTTGCGAGCACCTTTATGATTTTGGGATATTCATTAATAAATGTGCGACATGCATCAGGACTGGAATGTTGTTGAGCCATCTGTTATTATATGAGAAATTGGAGAACCAGTATGGACTTGATGTCATCCTAGATGAACTGAAATTACTGTTTTTCCAATAATATCTTAGTAACATCTCTGGAGGGGAGGCTACAGGGATCAGTTTGGACATAGGATCTCTGGTCCAAATGTGGGACATTGGAAAAGACTTAAGAAAAAGAGGGGACACTCACACAAGTGTAAGGCAAAAAATCTCTCATGTCTTTATACTTGTTTGGGTGTGGGCTATGTGGTTGAATAGAAACCAAATAATCTTTCTAGGGGCCATCAAGAAATTCATAAAGAATTGGGGTCATTTCTGTGCTGGGGTGTGAAGTTTGAAGGGGTTAAACTGCTTAGTGGAGATTGAGTTGTCTTTTGTGGATGGTAACAGTTGATTACTCTTCTATTGCATCCGTTTTTTTCCTTTCCTTTTCTTGATTGTCTTTTGTTGCTTGACAGTGTACTCCATTATTAATATATGGTGGTCTAAAAAAAAGTTCAAATAATAGAACAAAGTGCTAAAAGTTGTATTACAGAATGGAGCCTGGAGGATAATTCATTTAGGGAGTACTCACTTTTTAATGACAATTAGTTGATACAGTACTATTTTTGTATTCATTGATAAATGCAACTTGGTTAATTTTTCTTAAAATAAGTGGCATTGTGGCTATGAACTTATCTGTTTTTCTGGTGCTCTCATTTTTTGTATTCATTGAAGTATAAATACGTGCTTGGACTTTTATTTTAGTTTATTTTCTGTCCATTCTAACAGAATTTTCTTCTTCAGAACACAATGGAGGACATCATCACAAACATGTGCATGATTCTGCAGTGTCTAGTGTCAGCATAGTTTCTGAGGGAACCCTTGATATGGATGAGGTAAACATCCAATACTCATAATCTTTTGCGTTTAACGAGATTATCATTCACAAATGCATAAAAACAAAAACTCACCTCCTTTATATTGATTTATTTACTTGGGCCATGGGTGGTTCCTATATGTGTTTTCTTTGTAGCTTCTCGAAGTCAAAACATACCCGTGTGGCCGTGTAAATGTTTAGGTTTTAGAAATATCTCGAAGAGAAAGGCTCTCAAGATACTGTTAATTTTTTTATTGCCAACCCCATAAAGTCGAGAAACTATTCTTGTCAATCAGGTTGCAGTTTTCCATAGATTGAAACTTTTTCCAAGTTGCGAATAAATCTTTTTATGCCTATTATACCAAAAGCATCCTTTTGTTACTTTCATTGATGCCTACCTACCATACCAGGTAAATGATTGGCTTGAGAGACTGGTGGAAGAAAAGGGGGATGATTTATACAGGATGAAGGGTGTCTTGTGCGTCAACGATTCCACAGGACGTTTTGTTTTTCAGGTTCTGTTCTACATCTCTCACCTTGCCAAAGTTAATCGAATCCGCTTGAATTCATTTCTGTTTAATTGAATGTCTTTTTTTTCAGGGAGTCCATACTATGTTGGAAGGGTGTCCTGCCAAACCATGGGGGCCCAATGAGAGGAAGATAAACAAGCTTGTGTTTATCGGCAAAAACTTGGATGAAGCTGTCTTGAAGAAGGGCTTCAAGGGTTGTCTGGTGTAAAAAACAGAATTGCATATGCAATTCTGAATTCATTGTTTCCAGCATCAGCAATGTGTATCCAACAAAAGAAGTCTCCATGAAAATGCACTGTGAATGAAGATGCTCAATGGATGCACACTTCAAATGAATTACATTGCAGATCTGATTTTGATTCCTTGTGGAGGGGGTTTTGGTATTAGAAAGAAAACAAGATCATGATTGAATAGCACAGACTGCTTTGTACCTTTAGTTTTCATTTATTGGATTCTTATCATTATAATAAAATTATTGTAAAATGTTTTATTATAAATAATAATGGAAAGTAAAAGGCACCATACAGCCAAACACCACCTGGATAAAGTTATTATGATACATTCATTTCCGGTTGTAACCTGCACACATTTTAGATTTTCTTGAAGTATATATTTACTTGAAGAAGTAAATTCTTTTATAAAAAAACAAAATACATGATTTTATTAATTGAACGTGTGTGTCTCTGTATGTGTATACATATATATATAGAGGGGTGATTACGTGTGACACAACGGCGGGTGCGACAGTGACGTGGGCCGTCGATCACGGGTTCATCGCATCGGACGGTCGGGTGCGATTCACATCGACCGTCGGATGCGATGAATCCACGATCGAACGGCCCACGTCACTACCGCACCGTCATTCCGTCGCACGCAATCACTCGACTATATATATATATATATTGTCACAATAAAATATATATTGAGATAGTAGATTATTTGCTGCGTTGGCCTATTCATATACTGTGCTAATGATACGGTCAATGCAACCAATATAAATGCCACCAGCAATGTCAGCACTTGAAGAAAGCAAAAAATAATAGTACGGTCAATGCAACCAATATAAATGCCACCAGCAATGTCAGCACTTGAAGAAAGCAAAAAATAATAGTTCCTGAGGAATCTAACAAAGCAAAAATAATATACAATTTTTTTCAGCCTCAATTTCAATTATATTTGCGATGATAAAAAAATAATGTATATACCTGTGTTAACAAGGTATATGTATCAATAGAAAATTCTTAAATTTTTTATTAAATGCATCCATATAATTATTAAAGTATATGTTTTATTTTTTTATAAAAATATATCTCTCATTAAATGATGTATGTTATTTAAAAAAAAATTAAAACACATATAGACTGGAATTGAGACTGAAAAAAATGTTGTATGTAAATGATGTATGTTATTTAAAAAAAAATTAAAACACGTATAGACTGGAATTGAGATTGAAAAAAATGTTGTATGTAAAATTATCCATGTTTTTTTACCGTACTGGGTCGTAGTTATAAAATCAAGGATAATGTTGCGTATAACTTTATGTTCAACCCCCAATTCCAATCTATACATGTTTTGAATTTTTAAAAAACTAATATGTACTCATTATAAAAAATAAAACATATACTCAAATAAATTGAGTGAATGCATTTATAGAAAATATAAAAAAAATTATTAAAATATATACCTCGTTAATGTGAGTACATGCTCAACCGATACGCCCGGGGTAGTCGACATGGAAACAAGGGACGATTGGGTGCCCCGGAATAGATAGCTCTTCTATCCGGGCACGAGCGTCCTGTTTTGTGTACTTGTTTTGTTTTTCTATTTGGTGTCCCCTTCCTCTCCCCTCACCTTTCCCGTTCAAACTTTGTAATTCGATAATCAAAAATAAAAATCAAATAATAAATATCTATTAAAAAAAAAAAAAAGAGTGAAAGTGAATATGATTTTTTATGTACTCACGTGAGACTAGAATCAGACAACCAATTGCGTTAATGTGAATTCAAACGCGGACCATATTATTCGCAACGGCTACTTCGAAATATAGCCGTTGCAGATCCCCTACAAAAACCTCCCAGACAAAAAAAAAAACCTCTCTCTCTCTTTATTTTTCTCCAAAATTCACAGACGAAGCTCGTCCTCTTCATTGATCCTTGAACAATCGCTCAAACTCCGTTTGATTTTATTAATTCTTTCTGTTGTGGATCTAACCCTTTGTTTTGCAGGTTCTTTATTTATCTAGATTTGCTCAAACTCCCGGTTTTGCAGGTTCTCTCTTTTTCTTTTTTTCTTTTTATTTTTGGTTTTGTTTAACATGGAATCAGGGTCTTTCTCGTACTCTCTCTCGTCGAGGAATGCCAGGTCTCGTCGACCACTTCAAGAACAGATTCTCCCTCGCAAACCCCCTTCACGACAGACCGTAAGTACTCTCATCTGCTTCTGATCGATGAGTCTCCATTGAATCTCTCCTATTTGGGACCCTTGTTTTCCCCTTTGCGAACATTCTTTTTGTGATTCCTTTTTTTGGGGTCCCTCTGATCCATTTTTTCATGTATGGGTTTCTTTCCAGTCTATGCTTTTGGGACTAAATTTGCAATCTTTTTGTTATTTGAGCTTTCAATTGTGGTTTTGCAGAATTCTTTCTGTATGGGGTTTCTTTTCTTCCTCTGTATCTGCAGTCACTGATGGTTATGTTTTGCTGCTCTCCATGTGTTTATGTTTTTGCAGAGCGATCGATTCATCCCCGATCGATCGTCGATGGACTTCGACATGGCTCACTATCTGCTAACAGAGGGAAGGAAGGAGAAGGAAACCCCTTCGATGTGCTGCTCACCCTCCAAAGAAGCCTACCGGAAGTGCCTCGCGGAGACGCTCTTGAACAATCAAACGCGCATCCTCGCCTTCAAGAGCAAGCCCCCTGCCTCCAATCAAGGCATCTTCAATGAGGTCTTCTCTGACGCCGCTTCTCACCTCCCCAAGTCTGCGAAGCCCCGCCGATACATTCCTCAGGTTGGGTACTTCATCCGATGGTCTGTCGTGTTGTTTCTTGATGAATTATTTGTGATTGGGTTTTGTTGTACAGTCTGCAGAGAGAACATTAGATGCTCCAGATCTTGTCGATGACTACTACTTGAACCTGTTGGATTGGGGGAGCAACAATGTGTTGTCCATCGCGCTTGGAAGCACGGTTTACTTGTGGGACGCCTCGGACGGGTCCACTTCGGAGCTCATGAGCATCGATGATGAGACCGGACCAGTCACTAGCGTCAGTTGGGCTCCCGATGGTAGGCACATTGCCGTCGGATTAAACAACTCCGACGTGCAACTGTGGGATTCGACCGCGGCCCGTCTGGTGAGCATCGTAAACACACCACATTCTTCTTGATCTTTGGTGCATAGTCGCTGAGCACTCTGAATTTCTTTGAATGATTTGCAAAAGTTCAATGATTTGTTACCTGCCCTGCTTTTAGCACCTTCAGAATCTGGATATGTATATAGTTTTGATGGTTTATTACATTCTTCATAATATAAAAAGCTAATCCATATTGTCATTACCGCATTTCTTTCGCATGTATTTATGTTACATAACTTTGTGACTATGGTTTATATTCACATTCTTCTTGATCTTCTATGCGTGGTTGCAGAGTATTTTGAACCTTTTCGAATGTTTTGTTCATCGCGCATTGCATTCAGGGATATCTATTATTATTTTCTATCGATGGGTTAACACACTTTTTGTAATAAAAAAAAGTTAATCCCAATTTTCGTTACTGCATTGCCTTTCATGCTATTTATGTTGCATAACTCTGTGACTATGGAACAACGTATTCATAATGTTTGATTGTTGGTCTGTGTTCCAAAAACAGTTGAGGACTCTCCAAGGCGGCCACAGATCGAGAGTTGGATCGCTGGCGTGGAACGATCATATCCTCACAACTGGTGGAATGGACGGCCTGATCATCAACAACGACGTGAGGGTCCGATCCCACATTGTTGACACATACAGAGGCCACCAACAGGAGGTGTGCGGGCTCAAGTGGTCCGGCTCAGGCCAACAACTAGCGAGCGGTGGCAACGACAACCTCCTCCACATATGGGACCGGTCAATGACCTCCCCGTCGGGCGGTGCGAACCAGTGGCTCCACAGGCTGGAGGACCACACGGCGGCGGTGAAGGCGCTCGCGTGGTGTCCATTCCAGAGCAACCTCCTTGCATCGGGGGGAGGGGGCGGGGACCGGTGCATCAAATTCTGGAACACCCACACTGGCGCACGCCTGAATTCGATCGACACGGGGAGCCAGGTGTGCTCGCTGTTGTGGAACAAGAGCGAGCGGGAGCTACTCAGCTCGCACGGGTTCACGCAGAACCAGCTCACGCTGTGGAAGTACCCGTCGATGGTCAAGGTCGCGGAGCTTACCGGACACACTTCGAGAGTGCTATTCATGGCTCAGGTGAGCCCACGCATTGGTTTGCATTGCTTTTGTGTTTGATGCTATGACTTGAGAGTTGGTGACAATGGTTTGTGTGGGATCTGTTTGTAACAGAGCCCAGATGGATGCACGGTTGCATCGGCGGCGGGGGACGAGACACTGAGGTTTTGGAATGTGTTTGGAACGCCTGAGCCACCGAAGGCGGCGTCTAAGGTTTCGGCGAATGTGGGTCCTTTCACTAGTGTTTCTCATATAAGGTGAGAGGAAGACAATGTGAGGATGGGCAGTGCAAGCTTGTGTTGGGGAGATATGCCATTGTGAATTCAGTGGGTGAAGTTACTGATAAGGTGATTTGAATTGCTTATGTTATTTTATTTATTTTTGATGGTTTGTAATGGTTAATCTGAGACTCATTTGTGATTGTGTTTTTCATTCATTGCAGTGGGAACTCTTCTTTGGTAAAAGAGAGTGACTGAAGGGGGGCAAGCAGCACAAGCGATCTTTTTTTACTCATTTTAATCTCTTTTTTTTTATTAAAAAAACTTTTTTATACATAATTTTTTTCCATGAAATAACTGGTTTTTCTAATTATTATTATACATAATAATTATTATTTTTAATCTATTATTATTATAAGAAACTCTGTTGGTTCTTTTCTTTTTTGGGTTTTTTTTAACTAGGCTGAGCATTTTCAATTTTTGTTTTCTTACTGTAACATCAATCCCTCTGTTTTCCTTTATAACCTTTTCATGGTCCTTTTTCCCTCCATCTTGTCATAAAAAATATTTCTTACTAAATATCATACAGAACATTCTCTACTATTTTTTCAAGCTTAAAGTCCTTACTACGCACAAAATAGAACAACTTATACTTAATTGTCAAGCTTAAAATTACCAATATTTCTTTTTAATGTTGATTTTATTGGATTCTTCTTGTTCAGATGGGTTGTAAAAAGTTTTTATTTTTTAATTTTTTTTTCTTGAAATTTTATATGTAAACATACAAGTAAGGGGGGCAAGCAGCACAAGCGATCTTTTTTTACTCATTTTAATCTCTTTTTTTTTATTAAAAAAACTTTTTTATACATAATTTTTTTCCATGAAATAACTGGTTTTTCTAATTATTATTATACATAATAATTATTATTTTTAATCTATTATTATTATAAGAAACTCTGTTGGTTCTTTTCTTTTTTGGGTTTTTTTTAACTAGGCTGAGCATTTTCAATTTTTGTTTTCTTACTCATCAATCCCTCTGTTTTCCTTTATAACCTTTTCATGGTCCTTTTTCCCTCCATCTTGTCATAAAAAATATTTCTTACTAAATATCATACAGAACATTCTCTACTATTTTTTCAAGCTTAAAGTCCTTACTACGCACAAAATAGAACAACTTATACTTAATTGTCAAGCTTAAAATTACCAATATTTCTTTTTAATGTTGATTTTATTGGATTCTTCTTGTTCAGATGGGTTGTAAAAAGTTTTTATTTTTTAATTTTTTTTTCTTGAAATTTTATATGTAAACATACAAGTAACAAGTTTATAATTGTTTTTTTTTTCCGTGGATGTTTCCCCCTTGTTTTTGGTGGTTTTTACCACGTTAAAAAAGCCTCTCTCTCTCTCTCTCTATTATATATAAATATATATACTTGCATTGTGAGTTTGGAATGACTTTCGTAGTTTCATTGAACACACTAAATCATCAGCAGAATTAAATGGAGGTCCAATAGAACAAGTAAAAATACTGAACAACCATTCATAAAAAAACATGGTCCAAATCTGATTTCACGCTGTTCAATGGAGGTCCAATGGACAGAGCTGCAGTCCAACAAAAGATTAGATCTTCAACACTCACCCTTAGTAAGATAATTAGATAACACACCCTGTACCAGATGTAACAACAAAACAACAATCATACACTATATGACTATACCTATCTGTTCCAATCTCTACATCCAAAAAAAATAAAATACAACAGGAAAAAAGAACTTCACTCCAGATCACAAATTTTGTGCATCCCTTCACAGGTTTTGCAAATTACACATTTCTTCCACCTCTTGAAGAAGATCCCAATATAGAAACATCAAGGAAACTGTTGCCTGTTGTAAGTGTCCTCATGAACAAAAACAGGTTGGGTGGTGGGGGGTGGATATGTAGATGGATACTGAGGAGGGTATGGTGGCACCGGGAATTGAGGTTGACCCATCGCAATCCCCGGATTGTTGTTCTGTGGGGTTTGTTGTGTCCCCTTCATCGATGATAATACAACATAATAGACGATACCTAGGGAGATGCTCGCGAGAGAGAGTACAGCTGCCCCTGCAAAGACTCCTGGTTTCACCACAAAGCAGTAGTTACTGAAAGACATGTTTTCCTGCCCATGCTGATCGTTCAGGGCTGCACCAGTCAGCAACAGCAGGAATGCTATTATAAATGTGATCCTGAAAATTAAGAACACATGATGAGAAGATGGCCTTTAAGTTGTAGGAGTTTAGAAAGCAGTGCTGCATGAGCTATTTCAGTAGTAATAGCTGTTTGAGCAGTTTCTTGACTTTCAGAAAATCTTCAGAACTAAATTGATTTTTTTCTAATAGACGTAGAAATGCATCATTTTTTCCAATAGATGTAGGAATGCATCATGCATGAAAGGTCCACTGTTTAAACATAAACTTCCATCTACCAAGCCTATTCTTCTAACAGAGATGATACTAAAGAGGAAACAAAGGTAAAAAAAAAGGTGTTTCTTGAAAACAAGCCATTTCATTAATTTTCAGATATATCCAAAAAGAATCAAGATCTCCTTGGAGACAAGGTCCACCTTTTCTCTATCTCTGATCAGTAGTTTTTGTCCATCATGAATCTCTGATCAGTAGTTTTTGTCCATCACGAATCAGATCTTATATTAACAATTTGGAACAATTGAACCAGCTACCAGGCCCTTTATTTGGAATGTAAATATAACAGGATTAGTGTAGGAATGAGCAAAAGAAAATGGTACCTAGATGAATATTTAACGTGCATGAACTTCATTTAGTTGATTAGGAAATATGGGTGCACCTCATATCTCCTATATTGGAACTCTTCCAGTAGGATTGCAAACATATCTAAAATATTCTAAGCCCCCGTTTGGGAAACGGAATAAGCGAGTATAAGGATAGTATAAGGGTGGTATAAGAATGGATAGGGAAAATGATTGTTTATTTGCAGGGTATAACTTGATATTATTGAGCCAGTTTAAACGAATATAAGAGTGTATAACAATTATAAGTAACACCTAGGATAAACTATACTCACTTTATCTATTCTTATGGGCCCACATGTCAAATCAACTTTTTATATCTTATCACATCAAATCACCTATCAACACCTCTTATATATTAAAGGGCCTACATATCAAATCAATTTTTTTACACTTTATTTATATTTTGTTCTTTATCAACAAGCAGCTCAACCTTTATTCTTACGTTTTTCAATGAGAATAAAAAAAAACACAACCAAACAGAAAATCTCTTATTCATGTAGATTTGTTATCTATACTGGCATAGTTATCTATCCAGAATAACTCAATTCCGCTATCCAAACGGGGACTAAAAGTTAAAAATAATGGGAATGCAACCTCCCATAAAATGAGATGTAACAAAAATGTTAAAGAAAACATCCCCAACACTAACTTATCTATAGAAAAGCAAAGGATTTAGCAGAGGAGGTCCACAATAGTGAAGGACATGTAAAAGTTACATCAATTCCTTTATAACAACAGAAGTATAGAAATATTGGGTCAGAACATATCCATCTAAAACATTAACACCAAATGCAGAAGTTGAAATCCAGCGAAAAAGAGATCTTACTGAAAAATTACCAGGAAATGATAAAGCAGATTAACGCTAATGTCCAGTTGGAGCCTGAAGGATGCGGATGCCTCCTGCAACAAATGCACCCAGCTACGGTATTTATAATTGCCTGAGCGATCATGAGAGCAACTGCTGCAGTTCCTCCCAGAGGTAAAGCTGCACTTCTTGGGTATATACATGCTCCAGGATCAGTCAATTGAACATCAGAAATCTGCAAATTAGACAGAAATTTTGACTTTGTCTATGTCACATAATCCAGTAGGCTGCATGCAACAAATGCTGTAAAATAAAATGGATTCTCTTCCAGCAATTTCAGGATAATCTTCACTTGGGTGTTTTTTTAGGAAGGTTTACAACACTGAAACAGCATCTTAATCTGCAAAGAATCTAAATGATTGCAGCAATATTTTTTGTTCTTATCTTAATCCATCTGTGCTGCAGAAATATTCCATCTTGTGAAATATTCACGTTAATTCGACTACTGATGACAATTGCGGTTTAGAACACCTTTCTTTATTGTTCAACTAAACCAATCCGTTGCTCGTGGTATTTTTACTAGCAATTGCAGGCAGAAAGCACTGGTGGTGTAACCAAATTTCTAACTTAAGTGATGTTGGAGACCCAAGAGAGCATCGATTTACATTGGAGACCTCACAAGCTTATTTAACTGCACCAAATTTGACTTGAAAATAGAAAAAATGCAGGCTTTACATGGAAATATATGATAAACCTTGCAATCATATACAATTGATGCCAGCATGACTCAATTGTTTAAAGCTATCTATTGCACAACAAACTACTAGATAACCAAAAAAAAAAAAAAGATTGTTCAAACTTCTCTTAATCATACAGTGCAACCAATTCTCGTCTCTCGACACAGTATAAAGAAACTTCTGGACTTATCCTATAAGATCAGTATTGATGTCAAGGCTCAAGAATACTAGGTTCTGTGTATACCACTGGCAAAACACAAAGTTGAAAAGTATTTCACTGTCCTTGTATCAAAACCAGTCCTAGTGAATGAATATCTCTCATGTATGTTTGTTTAAGCACTCAAATTCATAACGAAGAAAATGGAAGACTAGATAAAATTATAGATATAACCACCAGAAAATAAAACAAAGGTCAAAATTTCCTACTCTATATATAAAAAGTTTCTTCTTCACTTATCATTGTTTGAATGTAAGTTAGGCTCGCACCTAGTATCTCTTGGTTGCAAAATTTTTCTCAACTTAAAAAGAGTCAACCTTCTCTTATGAGCACGCAGAACAGAATACTGTATAACGATATGCAGGTAAGTGAGAAGTACAAAGAATTTGAGAGATGATAACAGAAGATCGGTTGAATGAAGAAAGTTCTCCTAAAACTAATTTCCCAAATCTGGAAGATCATCGGGAAGTTGGCACACAAAAAAATTCATCCCTCACTATGATGGGCCCTTTGCGATTACTAGCCAAACTGGTCGCCTTGTTGACCTCCATCCGTTCTTCTATGTGATCTTCACGAAGTGGTATCATGAACACACGAGTGATCCCCAACGAACCCTTCCAAAGCCTGCACTGCAAAGCATCACAACCCAATTTAAACGGGAAGTAGAGGTCATCCTTGCGCATAAGGAAGAAGGCCAAAGCAAGACAAACCAAAGACGCTATTACGTGGTGAAGTGAAAAAAACTGCTAAAAGCTAAGAGGTATTGTGGGAAAAGGACACTACGCTCTGCCAATTCAAGGACCTCATCCAACAAACCTTAATTCACTTCCAACGAGGACATCAGATTCTTCCTGTGGGGATGGCTTGTCATACCTCACAAATCCACATGGGCTGCACCAAAGAACGAGAGCATGAGTGGACTCATGGGTGCACTTGGTACGGATGATGTGTACAAGCACAAAAACATGCAAGGACGAGGGACGCGCCCAAACATCAATACCATGGGTACACTCGGACAACCAAGAGGAGACCCTAGCAACTTGTCTAGGAACACCACACATGAGCATGTATATGACCCCCTCAACAGCAATCTCCATGAATTATAAACAATTCCCACCTTTTTTATTGGTTTATCTTTCCTAGTCAAATCTTCCCTTATTGGCAGGCGGTAAGATTCGGACCCAGGTCTACGGTCTACTATCCTACCAAGAGGAAGTTCGGTGCAATAGCATTTTCATGTGACCTTGTCATATGTTTTGAACTTAAATCCATCAGAAATCTCACACCAAACATACGCTGTATGGTTTTGTTTAAACAAACCCAAACAAAACATATATCACTCCCTCATCAACAATCCCAACTCTGCAAACACATTTCTTTCACCACATAATCCATACCAACTATTCTATTTATAAGGTCCTTGAAAGGGGATTCAGAGTTCCATAGCGTTTCAATTTCAAACCATACCCATCACGCGAACATTTTAAAGCATCCAATCTCAAAAAGTTTCACTGATCCATCAAAATCTACAATACAACTGTACAAGAACAGTGTCAAAAACAAAGATTGATCACAAATAATATAAAAAAAACCCAATCTCAGATTGGTCTAATAATGGGACAGAAAGAGAGAAAAAGAATGAAAGGTGGGGGCTTTACCTTGATCCGCTTAGCCTCGGCAGCGAAAGCAAGAGCAGCGGACAACAAACCCAAGAAACCCACAACAACACACACCATCACCACCTTCTTCTCCATGTCTAACTGCGGAAACGTGAAGAGGGTTTGGCAAGGAAGGGCGTGTTGTGTGTGAAAAACTGGGCTTTTGTTTTAAAGAGGTTGCTTAATTGGGTTGCTCGGAAAGAGATGTCTGTCCTTACTACTTAGCGAGAAAGATCTACTATTTGCAGTGTTTTGTGTTATTTACTGAAATGCCATGTGATGTCTCATATTGCCGTCGTTTTATTGGGAAATTTCCAAATTACCCCTTGTAAACGGTCTGAAATCCAAATAACCCATGGAAAACATTGTAAATTTAAATAACCTCTGAGTTAGTTTTTTCGATAATAGATGAAAAATATTATGTCAATCTTTTATTTGGTTAACCCTGACAGAAAATACAATATACAAAAAAATCCTATAATTTATTAAAAATCCATAAATGACGATTTTATATCTTTAAATAGATTATAAAATCTTATACAGAGAGATAAAATTGTTGTTTATAAAAAAAAAGTAACATTTTTAATACATTATATAGGGTTTTTGATATACTTTATTTTCAATAAAGATTAACTAAATTAAATATTTACATAATATCTATCATATATTAATTGAAATTTAACTCAAATTGCGAATGATTATTTTAAAAAAATTGAGAGGGTTATATGAATTTCAGGCTGCGGATGGTTATTTAAATTTTCTCCTTTATTAAAATACAAAATGATTACTCCGTACGGTGTTGGACGTTGAAGTCTCGGAGATATTAATAAAAAAATATAACAAGCATTTGATTAAAAAAAAATTGGATAAAAAAAAAGAGTTGAAAATGACTATCATAACTACTCTGAACATTTGATATTCTTATATAAAATTAGGATTTTTTATTTAGCCTCTGTTTGGCGGAGCGTCGACCTCGTCTGCGTATGCCATATGCGGGAGGGAAGAGGCTACGGTTGGCAAATCGTAGTTTTGGGGCGTTAAGAAAATCAGAGCAAAAATAGATACGACAAGCATATTTGGGATGTGGACGCGAACGCGATATGGCCTGTTTGGCTGGGTGATCACGTCCACCGACGCCCACCACCCCTACCGCCGCATAATAACTCCGCCAAACGGGCCTTTAGTGATCAATCCCTTACTTCTTCATATTTTATTTTTAATTCCCATATTTAAAGAATAATTATCTTTTTAGTATCTGGGACTGAGAGGGACCTATCTGTAAATTATTTATTCTTTTTAAAGGAACATATCATATAAATCTGGGGATTAAAACTTAAATACGAAGAAGTGAGGGATCGATAACTAATTACTATGATTTGTGGGGACTTAAAAATAAAAAACTCAAAATTAAATAAAAAAATGTATATGATATCAAAGGAAAGAACTCACGATCGTCTCGGGACTCATGTGCGCCAGTAGCGCGGACATTCTTTCGATGCGATTCCTTGCAAGGACATCTTAGAGTAGACGCGCGTCAATCACGGGTGCGTCCGCTGCGGGAGACTTGATGAGGCTTTGAAGATCTTCAAGCGAAAGAACATGAAGAAGGCGAGCGATTCCTTGCAAGGACATCTTAGAGTAGACGCGCGTCAATCACGGGTGCGTCTGCTGCGGGAGACTTGATGAGGCTTTGAAGATCTTCAAGCGAAAGAACATGAAGAGGGCGAGCTTGCGACGGTCGCATGCGCGTGTGTGGATTTGGGCAGCATGCAATGCGCGCGGCAGGTTCACGCACGGAGGGTGTCTTCAGAGGTGCTGAAGAAGTCGATGAGGGTGTCGTGGACTGTGGGAAAAAGGTGTTTTAGTGGTGCATTTCGTCAAACAGGTGGAAGAGGTCATCAAGGGTGTTTTAATGGAGCATTTCATCGAACAGGCGGAGGAGGTCGTCGGGGGAGCCATGGAGGAGGAAGTTGGAGGAGCGGAGGCCGTCTTCACCTTGGGAAGCAACTCCTCCACGAAGTTCAAGATCCCCAACAGGCTCACCATATTGTTAATAAGGGCATTTTTGTCATTTCATCTTCTAGGGTTAAATTAACTATGGAGTAGATAGTTAGAAGCGATTAACCATTAAATTAGAGGGGTTATATGGATATTTAAAAAAATAAAGAGTTGATCTAAATATCAACAAACTTTGAAGTGGAGCCCGCACACTGCATATTATCATCCGACTATATATATATATATATTTTTAAGACCGTTGGTCGGTGGTTGGCGCGGGTGGTCTGTATTAGTACTCAATTGATCATTTTTAAAATAAAAAAGAATTTTATAAGAATAATAAATACTTATAATTTTCATTTGTATTTGATTGAGTGAAAATGACACTCCGACCCACTCTGATTGTGAAAAAAAATATTGATTTTATTAGTCGTAGTTGGTCCACCCATGTCTAGGATTAGCAATGGGTTATATTATAATTTTAAGATTATGTGTGGTCTTTTATACTATGAGTTTTATAGGAACAATTCGGTGAAGTTTGTATTTAATTTATTTATATATATATATATTTTATTGTCAAATGTATTTAATTTATTATATAAATATATACTTGTTGGGACTTGGGATCATCAATTGTATCTAACACTATTTTTAGGATTTTTTTTGCATATATATATATATAGCGAAGTGATTCGGTGCGGGAATGCGGTCGTGCGGGAAGCGATCACGGGCCGTCGATAAGCCTGTCAATTATCCGAAAAAATATCCGCATCCGATCCGAATCCGTATCCGAAAATGCAGAAAATATCCGATATCCGAAAAATCCGTATCCGTATCCGAAAAAATAATCCGTATCCGAAAATTTTCGGATCGGATACGGATATACCCCTATCCGATCCGAAAAATATCCGTATCCGATGGCATTAAAAAAATATTAATATTAGTATTTAATATCTACCATTGGATTTTGATTAAGTGGCTCACATTCTTTCTAATAGTTGTAAAATTAGGACTTGTGTTTGTGAATTTTTAATTTTAAGTCAATTTTTGAACTTTAAATGAAAATTTGTTATGTTTAATTATTTATTTATTCTTTCTAATAGTTGTAAAGTTAGGACTTGTGTTTGTGAATTTTTAATTTTAAATCAATTTTTAAACTTTAAATAAAAATTTGTTATATTTAATTATTTATTTATTTATTTCGGATATTTCGGATAATTATCCGAATCCGTCGGATACGGATACGGATCGGACACGGATACGCTTTTTAAATATCCGTCGGATACGGATACGGATACGGATATAAAAAAAATTTTCGGATACGGATACGGATATGACCATATCCGCTCCGTATCCGGTCCGTTGACAGGCTTAGCCGTCGATCACAGGTCCATCGCATCGGACGGTCGAGTGCGATTCACATCGACCGTTGGATGCGATGGACCCGCGATCGAATGATCGACGTCGTTTCCCGCATTTCCATCGCATCCAACGGTCGACGTCGTTTCCCGCATTCCCGTATTCCCGCACTGAATCATATATATATATATATATATATATATATATATATATATATATATATATATATATATATTGAAAAACATGTTACTCATTTTTGTACTATTAAAAAAGGTATATTTATTTTTATACAATTGTAATATTTATGAATAAAAAAATGTGTTGTCATATTAACTTTTATAACAAAAATTAAATTTAAGTAGAGTTAACTTTTAACTGGATAAAAAAAACCAAAATAACCTAATTATAAGTTTTTATATATTTACCATTCAAAAACTTATTTTTTATGTTTTAACATTAAAAATAATTTATTTATTTTTGTACCATTAAATTATTTAAATTTTTTATAAGTTTTTCAAATAATCCTCCACCCTGCACTCCTATGGGCCATTTGACTTGGGCGCGCATCAATGTCCTATTTCATAGTTCCCTTGTTTCAGAGCTCGGGGTTTGGGAGAATGCAAAGGGTTTTATAGCGGCCTCGGGTTGCTTCTGCGGCTGCACCTCCTCAGTGCAGGCCCCTACAAGACTCCATTTTGATACACATAAAGTCTTCTTGGTCCCATGTGGAAGCTAGCTTATGTCTCCAATGCGTTTGGATGTGAGTTTGGTAAGATTATGAATTTGCAGAAATTTGATTTTCTCAATCTTATTTTCAAATTAAGAAGAAAAAAAAGAGTTGCAATTTAATTAAAAGCTGCGAACGCATTTTTACAAATATGTGTCCAAAAATTAGCTTTTTCATAATCTATGGAAAGACAATTTCCTGTATACTCAATTTTGGACTTAGCTTTTGAAGAAAAATTAATTTTCAAACTTACATCCAAACGTCCTATCTTCCCATGGTGATTTCTTTTCGTTTTTAATCTTTTATGCCTGTTGCTTGTACTCTTTTTTTTTTTTTTGGGTAGTAGCCCAGTGGGCCGAGGACACCCTATTCAAGGGGTCGGACGGGGATTGAACCCCGGATACACCGCCCAAAGGCGGGTACACTCACCACCTCGACGAACGAGGAGAGGTGTATGTTGCTTGTACTCATTTTAATTAATGCAGAGAAGCAGCGCGTCTACCACTTTTATTTTAAAAAAAAAGGGAAGCATAGAAGTGATGCTACTTTGTTCATTGTCTTTTTAATTACCCTGCCATTCAACAGCTCTTTCGTACAAAGATGTTTTTGAAGAAATCCAATTCATCCCCCTCATCAACCCAAACAAATCAAATATATATATATATATCTTCAAGTCCCTTCAAATTAAGATTCTCCAATTCCCCACCCTGATTGAGTTCTTATCATGCTCGATCTCTCTTCGCGTCCGGATAGAGCTGGAGAATGGAACCTCTTCCATGGCTTCGCTCTTCGCAGACATGGCCGGTCATGTTGTCCATCAATCCAGAGATCGCGAAGTCGCCCAAATTCGCAGGTCCGTTCACGCTGAGCGAGACGTCGACGCTCTCCTGGGCTTTCTCCAGTATCGCTTGCAGGTACTTCGCCTGGGCTTCGATTCTCATCTGAAGCTTCTTTTGCACCTGCATTTGCATAAAAATATTACACTTATTCATTCTTACATTCTTAGAATATGTATTGGAATGAATTGAATGTGCATATTTTTTTATATATTTTTAATCGAATATATACTTGTAATAGAATCTTAAAATATGTATTCGAACGATTTGAATGTGCATATTTTTTATGTATTTTTTAATCGAACATATACTCATTATGTATTAGAATATGTACTCTATTAGCTCCAATTTGAATATAAAATTAAATTATTATAAGGGTTATGACTATTCTTGTATAAATAAAGATAAATTGAATTTTTGTTTTGTTGCATTTTGAATTACTCAAGGATGACAGTTGATTTACAAGAGATAATAACAGTTGATTTGACAATAGATCCACATATTCTTTTCGGTTGAATAATTTAGAATAACTTAATTTCAAGGGTTTATTGAAATCCATATCTCACTTTATATCAGTTAATTATGACATACAGATTCTCACTTATTTTGGACCCTATTCTTCAACCGATCGGGGGCTTAGATATTTCATTGAAAGACAATTATGTACCTCGAGCTGATCATTTAGCTTTCGCTGTACTTGGATCTGAAGTTTCAATGCGTCTGCAATTGAACATTCACTGCAAATACAAATTAAGGTGTTATCCGCTCAATCAAACATCCGTAATTATCAAACTTAATTAGACTGTCATTCCCGACAACAATCTTACCAGTCGTTGTTTCCTTTTAAAATGGCATTTCCTGCCAGAGACGAATTCCTATGCCCATCTGAGTTTTCTGGAAACAAACAAATAGAAAATACATTAATCTACACACACACACATATATGTACACACACACAAAAAAAAAATCTAATTTAGATGGTTCACTAATCAAACCATGCTTTCTCTCTCCCTGTGGATTGTTTTCTTTCGGAGTTTGCATGCCGAGTCTGTACTTCTACAATCAAAATAAACAAACAATGCAAATAAAATTGGTCAGCTCTAACACTAGAATTATATAAAATAAAACATGTAAGTCTCTTATTGGTAACTGGCTAAATCTGATAAATCGATCCAGACTAATCACATGATTCACCTGTAAGTGACTTTTGAGGTGGTGCAACGTCAACCCCTTCATGCCCATCATCCTCAACACAGCCTTCGGCGTCGCTTCTGTTTTTAACATTTTTAGTAATTGATTAATGAAAACAATAAATAGACATAAAAAAAAACCTGAGAAGGAGATGTAAATAGATGTGGTGCATACTGTCGTGCCCACCGAGCTTGGCGACCGCATCGACGAACCGGTGGTGGAGGTCCGGGGTCCACCTAAGCCGCGGCTTCGGTTCCCTCGACAACATGACCTCCTGCATTGATCATTCAGTGCTATCGTGCGCACCTCCTGATCAGACTTTCCCAGAAATCTCAAATTCATATCCATCTGAGAAACTAAAAAATCAGTATTTCAGAGAGGGTGTGAAGAGAGATTATACCGGGGTGAGAGTGACACGTGGATGACAGGTTGGCGAATATTCGACGGCGCAAAAACATGTCGGGAGGAGGGAGCGGCGCAGGAGGCGGGGGTCGGGCCCGCACGTGATGACACGTATGTAGTTTAAAAGGTTTGGCGAATATTCGGTCCGGGGTGGGGGTTTACGTGGCGCGATCTTATTGGATGGAAAGGGTTTTGCTTTCGGTGGGTGGGGTCCACCGTCCGGGTTTACTGGAGACATCATGAACTGGAAGGACTCTCGTTCGATTGATTGATTATTAGAAGAACTGACGGTCAAGATTCTCCTGTTATCGGTGGTCCCACTTTTTTTATGACGATCTCTAAAGAAAAAGAAAAAGTTTACGCGGGATTCGGTAGGGGAATCCCACACCGTCCGTGTCGAGATTCGCGGCAATAATTTTTTTTGGTTTGTCGGGCAACGCCCTTAACATGGAGAACAGTCTTTATAGGTTGTTACAAGGAATGGCATGTAATCAGGCATGTCAATTGGTCGGGTCCTTCGGGTCTCAAGTTGGATTAGGTCGACACATTAAGGGGTCTAGATCAGATGAGGTCAAAAAAATTTTTATATATATATATGGTATAGTGTATTATAAATAGTTCTTCACTATTTTGATTTGTTAATGTTTTATAAGAGATATTTAAAATAATGTTTGGATTATTATGTTTTTAGGTGAAGTTAAAATGTAGTAAAAACATTTTAAATGCTTAAAATTTTAAATGATTATTCAGTATTTAGTTATAAATGTTGGGTTAGATCATAAATAAAAAAATCACATAGTATTTGGATTAGATCAATTAGGTCAATTAGGTCCATATGATCGGGTTGGGGTGGACCCAAACCTGACTCCACTCTGACTCGTTTTGATTGTCGAGTGCTTTGGGTTAAGTATTTACGTCTTTTATCAGATCAGGTTGAGTCCGGATCAATCAGCAACCCACTGACAGGTCTACCTATAACGTGTTACATACAATCCCATCCCTCTGAACATAATGATGATTAATTGCATCTTCTGCACTTTTGGTTTAATTGAATACATGTCATTTAAAAAATACGCAAGTTATTTTGAATTTTTTTACTATTCTAATAATAGATAATTATATTAGTGGAGTAAATGATTTCTTTTTTTATGTTTTTAGTTCTTCTATTTGAAAAATACAATAATGAAATTTTTATTATTTGGTTAACAATAGATAAGTTATAGATAAAATTCAGATATCATATATGGATATTATTTTTTTTTAATCAATCGACTTCGGTAATTGAGAGAACACATGAATTCTAATAATTGAGAACGCGTGCATTCTAATTCCATTTTATCACTCATCTATAGTAGACTGGTAAGGAACACTCCCCATTCATTCGAAGTAGCTTACACAACCTGATGGGCTAGTTCTAGATTTTTAGTGGACCTTAGTCCATCTTTAGTTAGACCAAATCTGTGTAGTATTAATAATAGAGCGTTGATGCACTTAGTTTATTTTACAATCCGTTTTACAGTTTCATACACTATAATATATTGCGCTATTATAATGTATGAGGTTTTATGATAGTATATGATGCAAATTTTTTTTCTTCTATTTTATCAATATGAAAAAAAATTAATTAATATATTTCATTTCATATAACAGAATGTGTTTCAATTGGGGAGTGTGATTTTTTTTATTTTTATTTTTTAAATCGATGTGAACTGCAATTGGGGTGGACATATCATTTTCCTAATAATATAATAGTGATCTACCGGTATATGTGAGGGGGTTGTGTCACCCATTAAAGGGTCTTTACACACCCCCCCCCCCCCCCCCCAAAAAAAAAAAAAAAATCCATTCTAAGGTTATCTTCTTAAAACAGGGCATACACAAGTCAATGTGGTCCATTTTAAGACCACAAAAAATACAGTTTTTTTCTTCTCAGTATCAACATGCCCCTACTGTTCCTTTTAAACACCAAAACACATTGTTTGTGTGGCTCTCCTTTTTCTGATGAACCTATCCATGCAAACCTCTTCCAACCACAAGCCCATCCAAGGCCACACTCCTTTTTCCAACTCTCTATCCCATCCCTCTCTGTTTCAGATGCACCCACATCTCCTCCAAACATGTCATCCATTGTTGTTGCAGGTGCCTCTTCAACCTCCACCACCTCCACATACACCCACCCAAGGCAGCCTCTCAAAACCCCCACAGTTCTCCAATCCCATCATCATCAGGTAGAACCAAAAACAAAACAAAAAAAAAAAACAATCCACTCTTGATTCTTGAATACACTTCACAATAACCATTCATGTGTTGTTTTTTTTCTTTTTGTAGAGAACAGCATTTCAAGGACTGACACTCTCGGAGGCTAAGAGGGTCTTCTCTGGAGATGATTTGAAGAGTAGTGGGTGGAAGAGAGGGCTCAGACTCAGAAGGGGACTTGAAATAAAAGCAAGAACTGCTGCGAAGAATATCGAAGTCGAAGTCGATAAGCCTCTGGGGCTCACTCTAGGCCAGAAGTCTGGCGGTGGCGTTGTCATTACAGTGAGTCATTGTTTAGATTGTTATGCAGCTCTGATGGCCATTCATAAGTTCTGCAGACTGCAGCAGTACTGGTTGTCCATATATATTCCATAGATTTGTTACAGTATAAGGTTTTTGATCCAAAGTAGTAGCATTACCCAATTAGTAAGCAAGTTTGGTGAACCAAAAAGAATGCCATCGAAATTGGTTTCCATCAAAGCAAAATTGGAATGAAATTGGGCTTAGATTTTGTCAAAAAATAGACCGCAAATCAAAATACAGAAGAAGAAAACAAAATCACACAAACCATAAGAAATTCTTACTCACTAAAAAAGTGTATATACATACCCATATGACCCCTGTAACCTAGCCACCCAACCAAAGTACTTGTTGATAAGTAAAAAAATTCTTGCACAGGGGGTGGATGGTGGTGGGAACGCAGCGAAAGCGGGGTTGAAGGTTGGAGATCAGGTGATATACACAAGCAGCTTCTTTGGAGATGAACTTTGGCCTGCAGATAAGCTTGGGTTTACCAAAACTGCTATTCAAGCAAAGCCAGATTCAGTTTACTTCGTTGTAAGCAGGTCATTCAATGTTCTACTTCTCTCCTTCCCTTTATTAATCAATATGGTCCACCCATATTGTTTGTAGATGAATCAATCACTTGAGGTTGTTTAATGACTTTGTCTCTGAAAATAACTATTGCAGTTGCACGTAATGTGTGTGTGTGAATAATATTGAAATCTTATATTAAATTTCCAAACTGAAACTGGAAATCAGCATCATAAGATGGTGTTGGAACCAAATCTGTCCTGACAACAATTATGCAGTACAACTCACAGAACTTTAGTTGTTGTATGTTGTTACCTTAACTAGTTTTGATTGATTTTGCGATGCAGAGGTGTTGATGTTGATGTCAAGCGATTGCCAAAGCGCCCAGCTCCACCTCGTTTCGGTCGAAACTTGACTGAAGCACAGAAGGCCAGTATCACTATGAACTGATTAGTTTCACATTCTCTTTTGAAATTTGGAATTCTCATGTTACTCCAACATCCAAACAAAGTTACCGAGCATATCGTCTTGCAGGCTAGAGCAACTCATATTTGTCTTGACTGCGGATACATCTACACTTTGTCAAAATCTTTCGATGATCAGGTAAGTCTATACTGAACTTTCATATGCATTGGCAAAAGGCAAATCAAAACAGTTCTTTCTGAATTTCATCTCAAACTCATCAAGTACTGCATGCCCAGAAATTTAGCAATCCTTCAAGCAGTCCTATGACTCCCTTTAAGATCCATTCTGGTGATCAACGTAAGTTTCATATTGTATGTCCCGTTCAACTGAATAGAGTTTTTTCTATTATTATTGCAGCCGGATACATATGTTTGTCCACAATGTTCGGCGCCTAAGAAGCGTTTTGCGGGATATGATGCAAACACTGGGAAGGCAATTGGCGGTGGATTGCCGCCGATTGGAGTACTTATAGGCCTTGTGGCCGGCGTTGCTGGGGTTGGAGCATTGCTCGTCTATGGCCTTCAGTAATCATTGGAGTTTTTCTCTCACATTCAAACTCTTCCGACACATTGTGGAATGCATTCCACAACAGATTACAAGTTTCATCTTGAACTCAGATTCGTGTACCATGTTCAACTCTATTGAAATGAATGGATGAACATTATTTATAACATTTCATTGATCAAAATGATGCAGTTCTGGTCAATTGTTAATGATCCAAAAGATGCAATTCTGATCCTCATGTTCACAAATCAAACAAAGCTCAGAATTCCAAGTCTAAGAACACCAGCATAACTTCTTTTATTCCCATGGGTTCGCTTTAACCTTGTACAACATGTTTTTCATTAACCTCTCATGGAGGAAAGCCTTTATATATCCATCACCAAAATAACTCATTCTCCATCGTGCAAGTATATATAAGCATCTCTCTTTCATCGAATCAGGAATCTGCAGTTCCACTTTGATTCTGCTCCTGTCTCTCTGTTGTTCTTGGAGGCCTTCACATGTAGCAGGGGATTCATTGACATGTTCATTTAATCATCTTCCCCATCTTGAGAGGATGAGCAGGCCAACTATTGAGAGACACAACACAGCCACCACACTGACAACAAGTCCAAATGCAAAGGCCAGACTGGGTAAGTTGAAAAACTTTTGGATCTTCTTCAATCCTTTGTCGATGAAGGGCGCCAAAGCAGCTGCCCCAGCCACTCGAAATGGTCTCGTGACATTGTTTCCACTCCACATCAAGATAACAATCTGCTCTGCAGGACAAGCTCATTGAGAGATGGCTGAGATGCAATGTGACTTGAATATTAAATGGGAGCACTAATAATGGGAAGCAGCCCTTTGTAAACAAAAAATATAAAAGTATCAGAATTGTGTTGATATATTCATGAAATGACATATGAAAATGTATGACTACATTCCTTGTCAGAAAATTTTGTCAAAATGGTAGCTGAATGCCCCCACCTTGTGTAGAAAAAAAAGAGAAAAAGTGGTGGTTGAAGCATATTGGAACTCTTTTAACCATAGTTGACTTTCTTGCTGATGAGTTGGTGAGACTTTATCAAAGGTTTTTCAATTATAACAGCATCTCACCCAAATGAAAAGCTCAGGCATCAAACATGATCAAGATTCCTAAAATGAAGGGAAAATTATGGGCTTTTCAACTACCCATATTAGTATACTGATTATTATAAATCAGAGAGACATCTTCCCCATGTCAATCCCTATTGGATCTGGGCTGCTGACTGTTCAGCGTCGAGGCTACAATGGTTGTCATTTCCTAATCTATTCATGCCATTTCAAATTGATGTCACTTCATACTCCTTTATTACATATGCTATTTCACTGCTTAAAGCAAACTCATTTGTAGGCCAAACACTGCTTAAAGCAAACTCATTTGTAGGTCAAACAGTGAAACAATGCATCTTGGTAGTAAAATATACAAAATAATGTGTCGAAAGAAATGCCATTCTTGAACTGACATAAAATATCAAAGAAAGTTCCTTGATCTGTGTTCGTGTGTGTTTTTTTCCTTTTGGGGGGGGGGGGGGGGGGGTAGGGGGGTTAGATTGAACCATGTCGTGGTGTAAAATATAGGCCAATTGTGCACCCACATAGATAATCCCATTCAATGGTCAACATCCTTGTTCATTAACAACATCATCATTCATTAGCGAATCACATCTTGGCAGGTTGGTGGAGGTTAACCCTCTTTGTCGAGGGAATACTCCTGCTGACGTGTTTTTTTTAACAGGAAAAGAAGAAGAAGAAGAAGAAGAAAAAGAATGAAAAGTTCAACTGTACTAGGTTGCGTGTGAAAACGAGTTTGGATAGCTTTTGGAGGTTTTGCTTTTGCAAGAATCATACTCAATCCAAATTTGTTTCCAAACGCCTTCAGCTATCTCAGTTTTTTGAAGAAAGGGAAAAATAGCTTTTAATTGTAAAAAAAACAATTTTTCAAGAATCTTACAAAAGTGTGTTTCTTCAAAATCTATTTTTCAAAAACTGTTACCGTTTGGAAACACAGATTGAAAAGTAGATTTTGAAAAAAAACTGCTTTTTAAGATGATTTTAGACTTTGATTTTTTAAGATGTTTTTTTTTAATTCAGGAATCAATATTTGAAAAAAGTTTAATGTTTGGCAAAGAAAGCTGCTTTTCAATTCAAAAAATCGATTCTGACAAAAAAACGTTGTTTTTAAGCTTTTTAAAACACAGATTTTGATGAAAAAATTAAAAGGAATTCAGCTTCCGATTCTGCAAAAAGCTAACTCGTTTGGCTGCACGATTTTAGCTTTTCTGCTTTTCAAAAAGCTAAAAGCTCAAAAAGCTTTTTTTCATACCTATTTCCAAACACAGATTACCCAATCATTGTTTTACTCTGGGCATTGTTTGCATTAACTGCTTGGCTAAACAAACAACTCATATATGATATCCAAGTTGAAGTAATTGTTTTCCTAAACTATTTCTCAACATGAACACACAATAAAAATGGTTGAGACCAACCAAAAAATTAAATAAATAAAGATGGTTATATGCATACCCCAAGGAGAGCCTGAAGATTGGCCGCCGGGTTCTTCCTGGTGCTCTTCTCATAACAGAGGAACGCGAGCACGAAGAATGTGGTGTAGGTCACCGCATCAAACAACCCATAAGCGAGAACCGCGGACAGCCCCAGCTTCGCTGCTTTCGCGCTCATATCCGCCGTCTTCATCTACAAAAAAAAAAGAAAAGCATTGTCACACGCAATTCACAGAGACAATTCCACAACCCATATACCTTGATAGCCTTCCAACAAAGCATATATACTTCATTTTGTTAAAAAAAATCACATTTGTTAAAAGTGGGTCCACTCAATTAGTAACGGAGGCATATATTTTGTGTGCAAGTTACACTCGGTTTTTTTCAATCCAAAATACAGCATTATATACCTAGTCCAGTTAAATATTTTTCTTATTCATTCAAAAATATAATGATACACACTTTTTATCAAAGAATATATATCATTAGATAATGTTTATTATTTTATAAAAAAATTATAACATGTAACATTTTCCATATATTTTTTTCAAAGCATGTTATTCTATTAAAAAAAAATCAGTGCTAGATTTATTATATTGACCAAAAACGCATTCAGAAACCCAATCTATGAAATACCTTCCATTTCTCCCATAATCCTCCACTGTTGCCCGACTGAACCTAAAAAAGTACCAAAAACAAAAATTTCAATTGGGGATTTAAAAAGAGACTTCATGACTTTATATTTTTGTTGTTGCAATGGACCTGGAATTCATTTGGGGCTTCGGAACTGCTGCTGTCCCCGGCGGCTTCGCTAGCGGAGCAGCGAATGGACGTGCCATGGCGTTTCGGGTTTGGGAACATCAAATCGACGGTGGGTTTTCGCCGGAGGACGGTGGGGACTCGCACGGCCCGTCGTGGAGGACATGTTGGCGTTAGAAAGACCGACAGACTTGACATCTCGTCGGGGAAAGAGTGAGTGAGTGCGACTGTGCGAGAGAGTGTGAGAGTTACAAGGATCAGTTCGCTTCAGATCACCTGCGGGTGGTTATAAGGTACAAATCTTCTCCGCCTCCCCCGGGCGGCTGGGACCGATACATAAATGGGCTAGGATCCGGACATCGCGGAACGAAAAAGATACACGCAGCCTTAATTACAGTTCATTCTGCTTTTTTTTTTTAAAAAAAAAAATCATACGATTATTTTTAAAAGTGCATGTTATTATATGAAATTAAATAGGGTGGGCTGTGCCCGCCCCAAGGCATGGTCCACCAAGATGTTATTCATGCATGGGTAATGAATAAATGAAAGGGTTTTTACATATACACCATTCAAACAACCTTATAATATCAATACCCCTTTTAAATTCTATTCCTATGTTTTAAATTTTTCATGAATGCCCTTTTGAGGGGTATTTTGTACAATATAAATTTTGTAAGTATCTTTTGAGTGGTATTGTTAAAAATAGTGATTTACTAGGGTTATTTTGACAAAATAAAAACTTTTCAGAAGTATATGTAAAAAATCGTATTTGAAATGAGTGGGTTTGAAATTAAAAAATGTTATGGGCAGTAGTCTGTTTGCATTCCGAATAGCATGCATACATTTGAGTTTTTTAAAGTGTATATTTATAACGAAATATATTAATATTTTATAGAAATGAAATATTTGTTCATATAAAATAAATATATATTTTATTTACATTTTTTAAAGTGCATTAGACGTGGAAAATAAAAATAAGACTAAAAAATAGAATAAGTGTATTAGTGTACATTGAGATTTGAGGTTGTAGGTATTTAAAAAAAAAAACAATTTGTGAAAAGCTTTGTTTTTGAGGTTACATTTTTCTATTTTTTGTGATGGAAATAATGAGATTTCAAAATTTTTCTTAGATCTTCTATAAGTTATTCTATATCATTATAAAACGTCTTAATTTCTTCTCTTTTTTTTTTTAAGGATTCTATCATTATACAAATATCGTAATTTTATTTTAACTTATTACACATCTACAATTATTCTTTTCATCTTATCAATTCGCTTGGCCCTTTCCCCCCCTTACTCTAATTCTTAGCTCCAGGGGCAGAGCTAGGGGGGGTGGGCTGGGGCCCGGGCCCCCCAAGCCTATGGTTCCAAATGTATGGGTAATGCATGGTGGATGATTTTATGTCTTTTTGCATTTGAGCCCTTTAAAAAAACATTATTATTCATATATCCTTTTTAAAATTTTATTGCCACCCACAAAAATGTTTAAATTTTGCATGAATGCCCTTTTGAGGGTATTTTACACAATTTTTTTTTAAGTTTTACAAAGAAATACCTTTGCATCAAGTTAACATGTATCCATTTGATTATTTTTAAAATATACGCCTATATAATATATTCATCTTTTATATAAATGAGGTATATACTCATATGAACATTTTATTTATAATTTCTGTAATAGTGTAACATGTATTGCGTTAATTGATTTTATATATTACATTAAACATAACAAATGCAAATTGGGTTACAAAAAAAACTGAGTTTATTAGCGTTCATTGAGATTTGGAGTCACATGCAGGTCTTTTTTTTAAAAAAAAATTGTGAATTGTTTTCATAGAAATATTGATATATGGTTTTAAGTAAGCCTGTCAACGGACCGGATACGGAGCGGATATGGTCATATCCATATCCGAAATTTTTTTTTATTTCTGTATCCGTATCCGACGAATATTTAAAAAGTGTATCCGTATCCGATCCGAAATTTCGGATACGGATTCGGATAATTATCCGAAATATCCGAAATAAATAAATAAATAATTAAATATAACAAATTTTTATTTAAAGTTTAAAAATTGACTTAAAATTAAAAATTCACAAACACAAATCCTAACTTTATAACTATTAGAAAGAATAAATAAATAATTAAACATAACAAATTTTCATTTAAAGTTCAAAAATTAACTTAAAATTAAAAATTCACAAACACAAGTCCTAACTTTACAACTATTAGAAAGAATGTGAGCCACTTGATCAAAATCCAATAGTAGATATTAAATACTAATATTAATATTTTTTTAATGCCATCGGATACGGATATTTTTCGGATCAGATAGGGGTATATCCGTATCCGATCCGAAAATTTTTGGATACAGATTATTTTTTTGGATACGGATACGGATTTTTCAGATATCGGATATTTTTTGCATTTTCGGATACGGATTCGGATCAGATGCGGATATTTTTTCAGATAATTGACAGGCTTAGTTTTAAGGGGTTGAAAAAACACTAATTTAGATATTTTAATGGTTTTTTTTATTTTAATTTTAACCTTTGTATATTGAGTCCCACAAATTTTTTGAAATGAGGTTTAAAATTCTCGTTCCAAAATATGTTTAAAGGATATCCTTATATGTTTTTGTGATCAATTTTCTTTTTTATATTCATTTTTTTAATTTTTTAAGCTCCACTTTTTTTGTTTTTTTTGTTGTGATGAGAATAATAATATTTAAATATATTTTTTCTAAATCTTTTATAAATTATTTCAGATCATCAAGTGCATGAAAGAAGTATATAAAAAACTTTCAATTTAAATCATCATTACTTTAAGGACTCAATCATTATATATTCCATTGTCTTAATTTTGTTATAACTTATCATATATTTATAATTATTCTTTTCGTTGTCCTATATCTCTTGACCCTCCGGCCCCCCCTTGTTTTAATTTCTGGCTCCGCCCCTACCTAGCTCGACCCCTAAAATCAAATATATGGGGCTGTAAAACAGGCTGCAAAAAGGACTGCATGTATCAGTGCTCAAATGATAATGTTACATCCAGCCTCATTTTCAGTCTCAATTCCAGTCTACATGTGTTTCGAATTTTTTAAAAATTATATACTTCGGGTGCGTTTGGTTGCGCGATTGCAAAACTGATTCTGCATGAAGCTCATTTTCTCAGCTTTTGAATCGCAGCTTTTGTACACTATTTGTCTGAAATATGTGTGCAGGAAGCTGCTACAGTAAAACTGTTTTGTTGCATGATTACAAACACAGCTTCTTGCAATCGCAAACGCTGCGGAATCGCGCAACCAAACGCACCCTTCATCTAATGAGTTACATGCTTTTATAAAAAATGAAGCATATGCTTCAATAAATTGTATGGATACATTTATAGACAATGTAAAAAAATTATTTTAAAACATATGCCTTGTTAACATGAGTATATGCGTCGATAGAAATCTATCGACACATATAGGGCTGGAATTGGAGTTAGAAATGGATTTGGGTGTAACAGCGCCCCGAAATAAATGGCGTTGTTACACTCGATTTTTTTGTAGCACAAAATACAGTCCGATATAATGAAACACGTGCATTGTTAGACGATGTGTATATCTCGTTAATTTTTTTATATTTATTAAAAATGAGTTCATTCAACTTACAATAGAGCAATGTTATATTTTTCATTAAAAACATATATCTAATTAAATGATATTTATTATTTAAAAAAATATATGGTTTGCATTGTAGATTGTAAAAAGTACTGGACTAATATTTTCCCGAAATAAAACTCGTTTAAGTGATGTAGAATGAGTGCTGAACAAGTTCCTGGACTAGTTGGACTATCAAAAGCAATACAGTACATGAAATAACAAGAACAACGGCCGACATGAATAAATCTGATGATATCAAAATACCACAAAATTTAAAGTCGAGGTGTATTATGTGGAGGAGATCAGTATTAATCAGTATTAGACTATTAGTCACCATCAAAACGAATCATGCAAAAATTTAACAAAATTTCATCATTAAAAACATTAAATAAAGAAATTTTCCATTTATAGTAATAATATACATGAATTGTCTCTCTCTATACAAATTCAGTATTAATTATCATCAATTCTAGGACCTCCAAAGAAAAATGGCTATTATGTACATTTAATATTTTTATTTTTAGTGTTTGTATTTTGGCATAATTAGATTTATAATTGAGTCTGGTTGAGTCAATAGATTCAACTTTTTATTAATGTTATTGATTTATATTAGTGTTTATTCTCTTTCAAGAGTGATGTTGTGAGATTGTGACATAAATCACATTTTTTTTATGGTTATTGAGATATGTTATAAAACTTATTGAAACTCATTAATCTACTTTGATTTTGACATCAAGTATAAGATAAATGTATTTGGAAGATTTAATTCATTCATTTGGTTCATTTGGTTTATATAAATCCACATTGTTATCAACGTATCATAAAAAAAAAACTATAATAATATTTCCTCATGTCAAGACCTAGTTTCCTTAAGATGCATGCCTTATCCTCTTGCACCATTTTTTAAGCATTAAACCCCCAATTTGTCCAGTCTGATCATCCCCTTAATCCAAACAAAACTTCAATTCAATCTCTGCCGCTTGATCCACTGAATCAACGGACTAAAAATCTCCGGAGGCATTAAGATAGACAAACAGAAGAATCTAAAACAAAAATTCATATTAATACATTCTAATAGCAAGTAATGTGACACACTCACATTGAACCATTCCATAATCACAAACACAACAATCTTAAGATTAATTGTTCTTGATTCAATGGGGAATGGTCCGTCGCCGCTAATCCCTTCTCTTCTGATCATCGCATTGGGGTTAATGATCTTCGGACCTCTGTTGGTCGACTACCTAATCTCTCAAATCGGACTATTTGAAGAGCCTGATGAGGGGAAGTTCTCATACTTTCTGCTTATACCTCTGTTGCTTCTGCTGTTGATACATCTGTTGAGTGTGTTTATACCCTCTACACAGTCATTTTTGGGGAACGAAAAGCATCGCGGATATACCGACAACAGCGACGGATATGGTTTTGGATCTCTGTTGCTCGTGCTGCTCTTCCTCCTGCTCTACAACTTGATGTGAATTTGAGGTGTGTTTGATGTGTGGGTACATATAGTTCTCTGATGGTTTTCATATACTTGTTTTCAATGAAGCCTTTATTGTACAAAATTGTTGAATCTTGCTGTCACTCTTCATCTTGTAATCTTTGCTGCTAAGTTAATTAGACATAGTTTGCTAGTTTGTGTAAGGTGATTCTTTTGATGATCAAATGAAAGCATATATTTCAGGAAAAAATAACAAACATGTGATCCACGCTTGATTCTCTTACTAGTTTTTTCTAGAACTTTGATGTGCTTTTCAATATCAATATGGAAGAAATTATTAATCCTAGAGATAAACTGAGACAAACATTAAGAGTAAAATAATAAAAATAAAAACTCGTGCTATTTCATGTTGTCCGTAAATGCAGTCTTGTTTGCCTTTTTTTTCCCCAAACCTGAAATTTATAATTTTTTTACTTTTTGTGAAAGAAGAAATTAAATTAAAGGGTTTGTCTTGGTGTAATTCCGATGTATACCATTCTGTATATAAAACATGTGATTTTTATATAACTGCTCAAGTAGATATATACAATTCATTGGTATATATATTTTCCTTAAACTTAGGCTAATCAATGTGAAGTACCCTTGTCTATATGAGATAAGCTAAGTTAAACCAAGAGAAAGAGTGCTTTCAAAACACAAATGCATATCATAATCCGGCGTGAAAAGTTACGTTTCTTGTATGTCAGCCTAATAAACCAGATTGGTCACACCCTTTAAAAAACATGATTCACAAACAAATAAACTATAACTGCATCACCAACAACCCCTCTCATTAAAAAAAAATTTCACACAAAAAGTGGTTACAATTCAGTTCAACCAAAAACCAAGCTTCCCTCCAAAACACACCAATCTTGAGCCCCCCCAAAAATCATCTCCACCAGAAGCAAAAAAATGGGCGGCGGCAGTGGCGCCGGACCGTCACCGATAGTCCCACTAATGCTAGTCACCATAGTAGGCCTGATCATATTTGGCCCATCATTGAAGAGCAGCTCATCATTCCTCTCAGACGTGCAGGACACATCGTTCTCTTTTTTGTTCATTATTCCTCCTCTATTGGTCCTCTTCGTCCAGTACATGACGAAAGCGTCGCGATCCCCCTCGTGTTCTTGTTTGTTATCTATATCATCTCTAAAACGCTCCTCGGGCCGCTTGTGGTGCTGCTTCTTATAATCATGATTGGGAGGTTCTTGCCTTCGGAGGAAAGTGCGGCGGATAGTAGGAGGGAACGGGTTGGTGTTGGCAATGGAGGGGAGGGGTATGGGTGGGGTGCTTTCTGGCTGATGCTTGTGTTCTTGGTGTTGTGTAGTTGGTCCTATGAGGGGGAGACGTATGGTTGGGTGGCTGTGATACTCATGTTGCTCTTCTTCTTCTTTTTCAATGTGAATGATAGTGCCAATTGAAGTAGCTACACTTCTTTGTTCTTGGTGGTCTGATGAGTCTTCACATGGGCTTTTTATTGTTTTGGTCTTTAAAAACCAATCTATTGTAGTATACATATTTCTGGGTGTTGTGCAGTTTGTGTATAGGTTGTAAATGCATTGTATTATATACAAAAACAGAGGAGACTAGATTCAATAGAAACATAAGTTTAGATCATCAAAAAGTTTGGTTCCTGATAACTATGATAGCTATACTGAGATAGATATGATAAGGCATTTTCTTTTTGTTGTATTTTTAGTTATTGTTGTTAAAAAATTATAATAATAAAGGTTAATTTTGTTATTTTGTTGACCAAAAAATAATATAATACATAGATCCTCTGATTTATAAGAGTGATACTAATAGCATAGATTGGGTGAAATAATTCAATTCCAAAGAAGAATTAAAATACCAATAACACATTATTTTTTCCTCCAAGATTCTAATATACCAATACCTTCGGCTTAGCTCGTATCCAAGTGTTACAGTTTTGACTTTCACATGCCCAGGCGTTTCCCCATCTTGCGTTGTGCCAGAGTTGCCCGGGTGTGGACACGCCGAGTGCCTACGAACGTGCCACGTTCACTATCTGTTCAAATAGCCCCGGGAACCGCACACGTGCGTAAGGTCCCGCCTCGCTGGATCCAAGTCCTTAGAGCTGGGCCTGCGCGCACCGCGGATCCCCCGGGCGTTCGCCACTTCATGCTAACCTTCCCCCACCCGTATATGTCACTCTTGCAAACATGTGCGCCAGGTTGCTCCACGACCACCGTGAGAAGTGCAACCTTAACCGCTCAATCGCTATGCAGTACATAATTGCGTCAATGCGCGTATTTGTCTGCCCCGGGCGTGTGCGCCACCGTGCAACTAGAGCCCCACCCCGTATAAAACGGCACGAAGCATGTGCGGCAGGTCGTTACGCCCCGCGAGGTTTATGGCACGTCACGCCTGTCGGGTCAGCCCAATTTCCGGAACCTCCAGGCCTCCTGCACGCGATGGCCTCTGTCGCGCCTAGGTGCCTCGGCACGGCATGTTAGCCATGAGCACGGCACGATAGGCACGGTATCCTAGCCTACAATTCACAGTAGACTGAGCATATAATATGTTGAATAAGCCATATCTCTTTTTGTTATTTTTTAGTTATTGTTTTGGGATCAAGTATATATAATGTTTTTGTGTGTATATGTATATCTAATACATTTATATAATTTTTGTGTGTGTAATATTAAGAAAATTAAAGTTTAAAATTAAAAAAATTTTAATTTTTTTAAATTATGGGCCGGCCCCGCTAGGCCTGTGGGCAGCCCGTGGACCGACGGGCCAGCCATGACACGGCCCGGCCCGTCAAAGTTAACAGACCGACACAGCACAGCCCGTTTGACACCTCTAAACCCAACTGATCCAATGCCATAAAGAATCTAATTCTTGAATTACAAAACTGAGGAAGATAGATGAGCCCATAAAAGAAAGGGTAATTAACAAAAATAACACACAGAAATCGAATATTAACAAAAATAGCATTGAAAATCGAATATTTGCAAAAAAATAACATTGTTCAATGTTGACTTTTTTTTTTTAACATTGGAGGCTCCTTTATTTTTTAATTTTTTAAAAAGAGGCGTCATCCCTTTTTTTCTTTCTTTAACATTAGAAGCACCGTATATATATGACGCCTCCTTTGTTTTCAATTGTGATAATTTCTTCTTTAATTAAACAATTAAATATGAATTGTTGATATTTTTATATTAAATTTTAATGACTATGATTTCATTTTTTTTAAATTAAGAAAAGAAAAAATCATTTGAGAAAATTATGAGTTTTTTTGTTTAAAATATATTCCATTGAAAGAGAGAAAATCAAGTAAGATTTTTAAGGATAAATCTTATCAACAAATCTATTATAATTTTCTCTTTTCTCAATTTAACAATAAAATTCTAACAATTAAAATTTAATATAAAAAATTTCAGCCATTAATATTTAATCAAAGGAAAAAATGATAGAAAAAAGTGATCCCAACTTAAAATAAAAGAGACCAATGTAAAAAACAATGTTGACCGGGCTCAGTACTATTTTTTGCTATGGAGTGCTAATTTTATAAATATTCACTCTAATGATGCTATTTATGCAAATTGTCATAAAAGAAATGGCATCCTAAACCCACTTGTCCATTTGGGTGTCCAAATGAACTGAATGATCAAGAGAGACGGGCGAGAGACGGCACATTTCACGTAGAAAAACCACAAGAATATTGGGAAAAAAAAACACTTTTATAGTATTCAAATCATAGTAACAAAAAACCAACACTTTACCAATAAAGACAAAACCAAAAAAACAAAACCAGCACTTTCAGTATCTACAGATGCACTGAATAGTAGTACACTAACGCATAGCATTATTAATAGAAGAAGAAAACGATGGCTTTCTTTCATCATCTCCCACACTCAATTCAGCAAAGAAACATCAATGATCAATGGTACCCAATCGGGGCGGGGGATTGCTTCAGCTCCTGTCCCTGGTAATGGATATCCTGAAAACATAACCAAAACAAACACACACCCAGTTAAAGCACACACAACAATCATAACACATGAAAACTGAAAGCAGAGGAGACTAAATTGGGATTGCTATCACGCACCGATGCGTAGTGGTTGACATCACGGTGGTGCGCCTCATCAGCCCGGACAGCCAAGACGACGTCGCGGAGAGTCGAATCGGACGGCAAGCGCCAGTAATCGATGGCGATGGCGGGGGCGGGGACGTTCTCGATGGTTCCCTTGTCGAGCTCCTTGAGGAATTCGGTGTAGGAGTGTATCGCCTCCTCCTCCAGGTACCCGACGATGCGGTGGGCGAGCTTCGGTGAGGCGAGGTAGGCGAGGAAGTAAGCGTTGAAGAAGACGCCTTGCACGGCTATGACGAGGGCGCGCTCGTACCACCTGGGCTGGGAAACCTCCATGAACGTCATGAGGTGCATGCGCTCGTTCTCGGCCTCCTCTAACAGGGTTCTGATCCAGCCCCCGCTGTGTTCGAAGCTGCGCAGAGACTTGCAGTGCAGAAGCATCCCTCCCACCATGCCCGGCACAGCTGCCACTGTCTCCAGCATCATCGCCCGGCAACCGTACCTCCTCTGCACGAAGATTGGGTTTAGTCAATACTCTTATTCTCATGTCAGTCTTCAGTCTCCAACCAAAAAATAACATATATTTCTAATTATTTCATAATTCATTTATTCATCATGTGAGAAGACATATGTTAAACATTTGATTGGGGACTGATATGTACTCATGTGGGTTCCAACACTAACTTGGTGTATATTTTAGGAACCATGAAAGCTAATCTTTATTAGGACAAAAATAAATAACACTGTTACACGCACTCTTGCATGACCAATTCTAAGTACAGTACATATAACATTTGATAATTATTAAATGAGATATATATTCAGTATGTGATAAATATATAAATTGTTGGTAATTTTTCACATTTCATATGAATCAATGTATTAGATGATCAGGATATATATACATTTTTCATTTATATGATGTTTAATGGGATTGTCTCCCAAGTTGTCCCTAACATTACTTAGTTCCCGTTTGGTTGCGCAATTTGAGCAGATTTTGCTTTTTAAAAAGTTGAAAAGCTTAAATCGTGCGTGTTTTCAAACGGACTCTTAAACAAAAATGTTTATTTCTAATATCATTACCTAAGCTAGTACACTTATTCATAAAAATATAAAAAAATATATTCATTTGATTCAAAGTATATTTTTAATTTTCTAAAAAGTTACATAATTTATTAGACAAACACACATGAATTAAAAAAAAAAACAGAATTTTCAAAAACCGATACGTACCAGATGTATTTCAATCGATACTTGTCTTCAATTTTATGTTAATTTTGAATACTAGTCAACCCTTTTGACAAAACCTAAAGAATCCAGCGGATCAATATCTCCACATGTACATATTATATACTTGTTTTCATGGGGTCATAATTTGGGTTTCGAAGCATGGGCGACACAGATCAGACGGCAAAAACGTGAGGATAATCAGATGAGCCCAATCAGAGCCGTCCATACTGACGAGGAAAAAAGAACAAACAAAACTTGCACTCACCGGGCCACATCAAAAAGGTAGATCTCGGTCCCGGGTCTGTCGTGGGCCAAGCCCGTCAAAAAAAACTTCCAAGCTCGAGCCCATCTTATCGCGCCAGACCCGAAATCCGAACCCGTACCCTGCTCGATTTCAAACGGATTTCGTTTTGAAGATTTCATTATTAGCTAGAGTTCGCATTACAAATATAATCATGATCTTATAATCTATTAAAATTTAAACCATGATTTAAATCCACCGATCGAACGATCGGAGTACTGTTTCAGGACCCGGAGACCCCTCGATCAGACGGTTCAGATAGACAGAGAGAGAGAGAAAGGGCGTACCTGGAAGAAGACGTCGGTGGGGACTCTCATAGCCTTCACCGACCAATAAGGCGAACTTGTCCAAGAAATTGTTCGGCGTGTGGTGTTTCTTCAGATCAATCGTCAGATCCGGCTTATACGTCTCCCACGGCTAGACAAATTACAAGCAAAATCAGTTCAAAATCATGTATTCGACAATCATCAATTCGAAAAATTACAAAACAGAGAGAAGACACAAACCCTGAAACAATTCCACTTCCACTCCGTCCCGTCCGCCTTGGCTATCTTCGACGGCGGGATCCCCCAATAGCTCGCCACGGCCTTCTCTTTCGGATCATCTCCTCCGACCGCCTTCGGCTTCTCCTCTTCCTCTCCTTCCCCGGACTTCGCCGGAGACAGAGACATCGTGCTGGCCTCCCGCGCCGGGAACCGGATCCACAGAGACTCCGCCTGCGCCGGTGATCCGCGGAGGAGGCCAGTGACGGCCGGTCCGCAGAGGGCGGCGCGGAAGGCGGAGGAGGCGGTGGCGGTGGTGAAGAGGCGGCGTGCCGATCCGGCGATTATGGAACTCATCTCGATCGGATGGTTTGCGAAAATCAAGACAAAATATCAAATCAGAATTGCAAATCCGAGATTCGGTTTTGGTTTGTTTAATGGGTTATAATTCAACTATGACGGACGGTGTTGGAGTTTGTACAGGGTTTTATATATGGAGGTTAAAAGGGGTTGTTTAGGTAATTAATTATAGTTAATTAAGAGTTGGCGGTGGCATTAGGTCAAGACAGCGATGTTGGGATCTTTTATCGTGACGTCTAGAGACGGATGTTCTGGAGAGAAGTTGGTGAATGACGAAGATACCCTCGTCAGCGAACGATGATCGGTTGCTGTTAAGGGTAATACTTTTATGACAGTAAGGGTAATATAGGTAGTTCAGGGGTTTTGAGACGGTGGGGTATTTCTTCCGTTATCCGATCGTTTTCTTGGAGGCCAAGTTTGGGAGTCTTATTTGGTTACCGGTCTTGAACGGTCAATGTTTGTGTTTTAAATTATTGCTTAGCTGTCAATTTGTTAATTTGTTAAATGCATGTGGGAACGTGTTTGGCACGGGCACGGGTCATGTTGTTGCCTAAAAAGAACGTAGAAACATCGTATTGACAAGAATGCCCCTGATTGATGGGTTATTTTACGTGTTTTTTATGGGTAGTATGTGGTAGTACAACAACCAAGTAGGACGTACACGTGGATGGGTCTGTACGAACCTCGCTTACGTCGGATCCGGGTCCAAAATATTCGGGTGTGGAAAATTTAATTTGAGCAATTTTAAAGATTCTTTCCATTTCTTTTGGAAATGATTTGTGTAGAACTAAGTTTACAATTTTTTTTTTAATTATACATTTTTATGTTGAAATATATACATTTATATGAAATAAAATATATACTTATATATATTAATATTTGCTCATATTCTAAAAATATAAAAAAATTTATTTTTATACATTATGATAACTAGGGGTACGAGTGTATCATTCTTCTTATTTTACAGAAATCATACATTATAAAAGTCATTTTCAAACTTTGTCCCAACTTTTGAAAAACAAATTTTGTTACAAAAAATATGTATATGAAAACTTATTTTAAAAAAGTATTTTTAGTGTAATTAAATTTTTTTAGATAAATTGTAGATATATTTATTTCATTGAAAATAATAAAATATACAACGTTCCAATGAGGGATGAGCGGAACAGAAAATAACAAAAAAGTAAAATACAAGATAAAAAAGAGATGCGAGGACCGTGATGATGCACGGTAGATAAGATATCTGATCAGAACATTTCCACGACTCTGTTCTAGAGTTTTCGTTTTAGAATAATTAATTTTTAAATTAACTTTCAAAGTACCCTCACATAATAGTCATCTCTCATCTCTCCCACGCACTCATCAGTCAATAATTATATGTTAAATTGAAATAAAAAATTCTTTACGGCATTTAAGTATATATATATATAACAGATTTTGGGTCAAAAAAGTGCAATAAAAAATTGCCATAAAACCTGTTAGAATTAGAATATGAAACACAATTGCTTGCGAGAATTTATGTCCCCCCTGGACCAAGAATCTTAATTATTTTATAAGAGTAGTTTGTCAATCAAAACATCTACACTGACAACCATCCATGTTGGGAATGTGCATACATCACTACTTACGTAGGAAAGCTTGACAATGTTGGCATAATTTTCCTGGTCAAATTGCCAGGCATTCAAATGATACTCATTCAGGGTATTTAATAAGCCAGTAATAGGATCACGTTATGCCTGACCCATTCATTGTACTTGCCCGAAAAGTAAGGCATTGATGCTCATTCAAGACATTTAATAAGCCAGTAATAGGATCACGTTATGCCTGACCCATTTATTGATTGAGTTTAAGCGGCAAATATAATGTTGGTTAAGCTAAGGAATGTGTTAGACTGATCAGTAGCGATTTCAGAAAGGGTATACATAGGTTACTTTTATAAAAATAAAGTTATAATTTAATGAGTTGTATAGATTACAGAATGTGTTAAAAAAAAGGGTTTTTTTTTTTGCATATATACTCCCTTGTTAGGATCCTTGGTTGCATAAATACCCCTGTTAAGATCACAAGTGCAAAAATACTCCTCCTAAACTAATAAGCAGTGCATCGGTACCCCTCCGTTACCCGCCGTAAGCAGTTATGACTCCACCATAGTTAATTTATTAACCGGCATAGATATTTTACCATTTTACCCCTAACTAAAGCTACCTAAATAAGAAGAAGGAGAAGGGCATTATTGACTTTTCCTTGTACTTAACGGAGCAAAACGACCATTTTTTAACCAAAGCTCACGGGGACTAACCACAGGGGTACCGATGCACTGCTTATTAGTTTAGTAGGGGTATTTTTGCACTCGTGATCCTAACTGGGGTATTTATGCAATCAAGGATTATAACAGGGGTATATATGCAAAAACCCCTAAAAAAATTATTGAGACATGTATCCGGTGGCGATTGGCGGACCCAAAATTTTTACCAATAAGGGGGATGAAGAAAAAAACCCACTCAAGCACAAATATAGAGGGGGATAAGCAGGAATAGACATGGAATAGACAAAAAAATAGTGTTTGGATGAAGGAAATAAGGGAGAATCAGTATGTCAGAATAACCAAGAATTAAGGGGTACGGTAATCTCTCCTTTCACATGTAATTAGTCTATTCCAACAACAATCATAAGTGGGTCCCACGGTTTTTTTTAATTATTTCAAATCACCTGTCATCACTTTTTATACATCAATGTGGCATACATGTCAAATCAACTTTTTACACCTTATTCACATCTTGTTCTTCATCAATCAAACACTACAACCTTCATTATTATGTTTCCCAATAAGAATAACTGAAAACACAAACCAAACACAAAATCTCTTGTTACATTGATAAAGCCAACAATTCCAGTAAATATGGTATAAACCCCGGAAAATAACTTATGTCTTTATCCAAACGGCTCCTATATATATGAAATCTTCTGAGTACTGAAAATACCTAAATAAGCCATTTTTAAAACGTCATATCTTAAAAGATCTTCTTTCATCATTTTAAAAAGTTACAATGATATTCACTACCCCCTATGTTATCTACTAATTTAACATCACTACACATATTTAATTATTTAACATCCCAACTTAAAACATTAATAAATTTAAAAATATTATTTTAATTTGTGCATGAAATTTATTATTAGTTTTTATTGTATCTTTAAGCAAACCATTAAGATTTAAATTGTAAAAAATTAAAAATTTTCATTATAAAATATTTTTAAAATATTTTAAACTTTATTAAGTCTTTTGGACACTTATATACATTTAATATTAAACAAAAAAATCCTTGTGCAAGAAATTTATAAAAATATAAATAACAAAAAAAATTGAAAATAAACTTTAAAAAGTTAGAAAAAATCACCAAACAAAATCTTGTAAATCTATGAATGATAATTTTGACGATTTTAACATTTTTTATATCATACTTAAAAATTTTAATAACATGAAAAATCACTCTCAAATAAAAATATTTTCTTATATTAATATAATTTTTCAATTATATTGATGGTAAAAAGTTTTAAATATGATGAGAAAGCTTAAAAATTACATAAATGTATATTAGTATTTTTAGTTTCTAAAATTGTGAAATGTGATTTTTTTAGTATAATTTTAAAAGGTGATTGATTTGGGTATTTCTAACTTTGTAAGAATATTTTTTAGGGTATATCTTTCCTATATGCATTATATATTTGTATCTTTGATATAAAATTACATTTAAATAAAAATGTTTATCAAAATTCATTGTATTATTCCAAAAAAAAAAAGATCATTTTGTTGTACCTCTTTAGTTTGATTTAGGCCAGAGAAACAACACATCACTCGTATGATATGGTTATGAGAAACAACTCATTTATATTTAGGCCAGCGTATGCTTGGGTAATTTGAAAAATGCCATAATGGTTTTTTTTTTCAGTCTAATATAAGTTTTGTTCTTATTTGTGTAACCAAATAAACTTTATTTTTTTATAAGGAAAAGAAGAAGAAGGAAATCTTCAACATATGATTCAGGAGTGAAAATTGTAAATAACGATAATGACATATATCAAAAGATAAACGTGAACAAGGTCAAATATTAAATGTTGAAAAAGATATTAAATGTTGAAAAAAGAATAAATAAAAGGTGGGTCCCTCGTTAAAAATGAATAAATAAGGGAAAGGTTAAAAATACCATGGGTTGCAATCCCACCCCAATGTTTTTTTAGGGGTGGGATTGGATGATCGAAGGAAAAAAGATGAAGAGAGAAGGAAAGAGAGAAGGGGGGGGGGGGGGGGTCGGTAAGGCAACCATGGTCAGAGGAAGCGGCGGAGGAGGGCGATGTCACGGTGAGGGTGGTGCCGCGATGGGAGAAGGGGAGAGAGAGAGAGAGTAGAGGGTGACACTGGGCCCCACTGATAAACCAGACAATCTTTCCAAGCCAGTCCTCGTCCGCCACCCTTTGCAGCGTGTATGTAAAACCCATTACCACTGTCGCCTCCTCATCGAGCCCGACCACCCTTCGGTCCAGCTCTGACGCTTTGCATCGAACCACATTGAATCAGACAGTGACCCTCACCTGTTCTTCGAACCTCACAAGTCGATTCTCGACACTTGCACACCGATGATGATGATCAAAGACAGGGGGCAGCTTTTCTTTTCATGTATAAAACCAGGGTGGGTAGCTTTCATTAAAAAAAAACGAGATTTATTTTTCATGTATAAAACCAGGTGGGTTTTTTAATTTGAGGGTCGAAATAATGGCCCCTAAAGCCAAACTTAAATTGCATGGGCCATTACTTGATCATGCCATGTCAACAAGATATGTTGGGCCACCCAAACATGGGGTTTAAGTAAGAGCACGACCCGCCAATTAAAAGCCAGCACGATCAGCCCACGGTACCACAAGCCCGTTTTATTAGATTGGAATGGCCAAATTCAGGCCCGGCAGCAAAGATTATGCAGCTTTAAGCATTCGTTAAAAGTTAAAAATTGTTATCAAACAGTTTAACTTAAATATATCATCATTATTTGATTTTTTTTTTCTGAACAGTGTCTCAAAAATCTGTTTTTCATAAAGCATTCATCATCATTATACTCTCAAAGGATGTGCATAAAGCATTAAAAATTAAAAACTGTTTTTCAAATTGTGTTTTTCAAAGCACCCTCAAACTTGATAATAATAAAGTGCTGATACACCCCAACCATTTATACATTATGATAGTATACAATACTATCATAGTATAATTTTTTCTTTTAACTAATATGCACTAGTGTATCTTTAATAAATAATTTTCTAAAAAAATAAAAAAACCAATGTGGACTGCAAGGCTGCGAGTGAGAGTGTGGGTTGCATACAAGACTAGATATATCATTTTTCATAAATTTGATTATTCTATTTTAAAAATGTTACATGTACTTAAAATTCCCCAACCTATTTCGTTCCGTCCTATATATATAGATCGGGTTGATTTTAATATCCTAATTTTCAATTTTTTTATTTCTTTGAATGTTTTCTTAATTTTGAAGACAAGTAATCACATCCAATCATTGTGTCATTCATCATTGACACTTTGATCCATTTAGAAATGGGTATAGGCGGCTTTTAGATTTGCAGGAAGTTGTTTTTCTCAAACCTGTTTTCAAACAGAAAACTGAGGTCAAAAGCTGTTTCTGTGAAAATATATAAAAAAATCAGAGTTTTTAAAAGTTGTAGAGAGACAGTTTTTTACAAATCAATTTTAAACTTAGCATTTGTCTAAAATTAGTTTTGCAATTATGCAACCAAAGGTAGCCTTTGACAAATAGTGAGTGAGTTATATAACTCAAATAAATTTTAACCTTTTTTATTTTATAAATGATCAATATTTAAAATTTTCACGGTACATGTTTGTTAAACCTTATAAGTCAGATATTATAGTTTTTAACTTAAAATAAACAGTTGTTGTATGTTTGTTTAATCTTATTGAAACTTATTTAAGCTAAAAATATCTTGAAAAAGTCAAAATATGTAAGTTGAGAAATAGATGTTTTTGAGATTATAGCTTATAAAATGCTTTAAATAATTTTATTTTAGACTCTCATGCCCTTCATTTTTGTACTAATAATACGTGTACATATTTTTTTTTACTATTATACCAAAAATCACCAAACCTCCTTTCATCTTTTCAATTTTTCTACTATTACAAATAATATATTATTAATTTTTTATAATTTCACTTGCCACTCAATTTATTAAAATTATAGCATGTAATAATTGAAATATTATTTTTGTTAAGTTAATTTTCTTTTAAATATTTCTAAATTAAATTTTATATGTAAAAATTAACCAATTTTATTAAATATAAATTAATTTTTCACTTCTACTGTTTAAGAGTATTTTTTACAATCATACAACAAAAAACTATTTACAACATATTAAACAAACATTCATTATTGTTTATTTTCTGTTTTTAAACAATTATAACAAACATATCTACTACTTATTATAAAAGTTACAATTAACAATCTACAAGTTATAATATGTAAATTTAAGTTGCAATGCAACAAATATGCAACAAACATAACCTAAAAAAGTGTGTGTACATGTTGACTTTTATGTTAAATTTATTATTTATTTAAAAAAAAAGGGTAAAATGCATGTACATCCCCCCGGTAAAAACACCCCCTATAGTTTAAAAATATAAATTTACACCCCTTGTAGTAATTTAAAAATATACACTTATACCCCCTACCATATACTCATCACTAAACTAAAAAAAGTGGTAACATAAAATTGTAATTTAACCATTCAAAATAATAGTTGATACTTACATTCATATGTTTTAAGTAATAAAAAGCATTCTTACATCTCCAATTAACATCCATATATTTTAATTAATATAAATCATTCATACATTTCAAATAACCCTATTTCTCATGTTATCGTTTTCACTATGTTACCATGTAAACTTAATCGAGAGAGGTGTAAGGGCATATTTTTAAATTACAGATGATGTTTTTGCAGGTTTTGCAAACTTGAGGGATAAAAATGCATTTTGTTATAAAAAAAAGAGCATTGCTACACATGCCCCATCATATAGGCCCCTCCCCACAGGCCCCATAAGTTGTCAACGTATCATTGGTATCATTGGTTATATTGTTGACTTTTGCAAGGCAAAAAAGCTAAGTACCAAAGCACCCTTCATTAAAATCCACTTCCTTATTTCTCTCCTTTTATGTTTTTTTCCACTCATCTTTATGTCCTCCATGATTCAAACAATTCCAAATTTTTTTAGGGTTTTCAAAAACAAAAACAGAAATCTGAATCAAAATCAAAATCAAAATCAAACCAACAAAGAATCTCCCTTTTGTCTAAAACGACAAAGATAACCTAAGATTTTTTGCAGAATCAATTTAAAAAAAATGTTCTTCACAAGGATTCAACACCGGCCATAAAATGGGCACGCGATCATTTTTTAGTATTTAAAAAACCTATTTGTTATATTTCAAGATCTTATGATTACATGAATATGATGCTTTTTTTTTAATGTATATTTTTTTCGAATAGATACAAAAAGTAACTTTTTTTAAAGAGAAAATTGAAATGTATGTCCAATTTTAGTTCCTGTTTGTAATAAAATATCATTGACAATTAGATGAATGTAACCAGATTTAAATTACATGTATTTTTTGTTTGTTTAATATTACTGCTATGTACAATGCAACTATATTTAAATGTACAACTAACTGTAAGTATAAGTTCTCAGTAAATGTAACTAACTATTATTATGTTTTGCTGAATGTATTTTTTTATAGAATGTAACCACTTTTCTTCAATAATTTTAATAATTTGTTAGTTTTTTTTATGTATGCATGCCATGATTTATGTTTCTTTATAATTATATTATTTTTGTTGTTATTGATATGTACAATGTACCTAACATCCTTTCATAGTAATTATATTATGTTAATGTAAATTTCTTTGAATTCATTTTTTAAATTAATATGTATTTTCGGTTTATTTTATGTTATTACTATGCTGAAGGAAACTTTTTAAATGTTACTAACTGTATAACCGCATAGCAAATGTAACTAACTATTAGAGGAATGTAAACAACATAAAATTTTTGTATTCAGTTTGTTTAATGATAATGTCATCCTGAATGTAACTTTAGTGCCAATGTCACTTTATCCTAATAAGTTATTTAGTTTTGTGTTTATGTATACTGCGATTTATATTTTTTTATCATTACATGTTTTTTGTTGCTACTATTATGCAAAATGAACCTAATATTTGTACAATGTAACTATATTATGTTAATGTAAATTTTTTTGTATTCATTTTTATCTAACTATATTCAAAATGTAACAAACTATTATTCATCCTTTTTCCATGGATCTTTGCAATACCAAAAAATTATTACTAGCAAAATTGTTATAAAACAATCGCACTTCTATATCAAATGTCATTCCAATTGTTTCTGCATATTGTTGTTCAACTTCAACAATGAAATATTTTTACGCACTGCATTCCACAGAAAATGTAACTGAGTCCACTGTATTTCCTATATTCAAATGCCAAAAAGTTTCAATAAAACTAATGTACTATTGTAATCACTAAAAACAGATAAACATAAAAAACTAAAAATGGAATAATATGACTCATAGTTTCACTAAGATCATATTAAGAGTCGTTCATATTTTGAAACAAAATTTTGTTTCACAAATATATTGCTTTAAAGTTAGTTACATTTGTTAATGTAAATAATATTATCAAAAAAAATATTTTATAAGTCAGTTACATTAAAAAAAAATGTAGCTAGATCACAAAAAAACACAAAAAAAAGACCAAAAAGGGAATAAATATGTAACTGGCATTTAAATATTAAACAACTGATGTACCATAATCAAAACCACATTTCACACAAAAAAAATCATAATTTAATATATAAAATTGAAAAAAATTGAAAAAATATATAATAAACATACACCACACCTGAATCGGTAGACATTTCAAATGTTTGCAAAAAGAATTTAATGGTTATTTTTTATTAGATAAAAAGTTTAGATAATCGTGTGAACAGCCTTAATAAAAAAAAACTCAAATTTTACCACGCAAATGAATGTACGATTCAAATACTGAAATTCAAAAAAGGAAAAAAGCCCAGAGGCATGATTCTATGAATTAATTATGTTCCATTAACAAACTGTCTTATTAATTACGTTGAAAATTAACAAACACATTTAAATGATATATATATATATTAGGTGCTTCAAGTCATGTGGGCCTACAGAATGAGCCTGTCAATCATTTTAAAAAAAATCAATTGTACGGGGATAGTAAAGGGAGAGTGACGTAAGGTGGGATACAAAGCGACACTCGATTCAATCTCACCCAAAAAAAGCAAAATATCTCTCCGATTGGGAATCGAAGATGGAGGGCGTCCACGTTTGTTGTTGCTGGATGACACGACAAGAGAGTCTCAGGAACCCTAAATCCGACCTCTTCTGTTTTGTCTTCCGATGACGCCGAGAAGAGGGAACCTCCGCATCTCTCTCTCCCCACCTCGTCCCCTCACATGGTTAGTCAATTTCGTCTCTGCTTAGATCTGTATGAGTTGTCTCACTGTTATTTCAAGAATCACAAAAAAAAAGTACCCAAAATGGTCTCTTTTTGAGTTCCAGATTGTCTCTGTCTGTCTGTCTCTTTTGTTTTATATAGATCATTCATTATTCAGGGAACTGCAATTCCACATTTGTTCATCTTCTAAAATTTACTTTTTTTAGAACCACTTTTATAGAGAAAAAAAATTCCACTTTTGTTCATCTTCTAAAAATCACTTCTTTTTTTTTTGGTTTTGCTTTGCTTTTGTTTAGAGAGATCTATTGAATCCCTTTATGTTGAATGTCTGATTTTATTGATCAAAAGGTGGGTTTTTTTTTATTTATTTATCAGATTCTATTAGTTCTGAATAAGTTCAAAGAGGAAGTAATATGTCTCCTCAAAGGTTATAGAAGACACTCTGTTATCCACAGAACCTCTTCATCAACAAAATCCCCATCTCTTTAAGAACCCACATTGTATGTACTCCAAGCTCTCAAGCACCAAGTACACTGTCCCACGCCCCCTTGTGTTATCTGTGACGATCCGTCTCTCTTTGAGCAATACTGGGCAGTCATGCATTCCTTCATATCACATGTGGATTGAATTGGGTATTGAGTGTAAAAAAGGAGTGTTTTGTCTGCAAACTCAACTTTTTTTATTTAATGCTACATTTGATAAATGAGGGGAGAAATGATTGTGTTATTTTGTATATCAAAAAGAATATTTGTGTTAGTTTTAGCTTTTGATTAGCAAGATAGTCAATAACATTCAATTATAGTTGTTCGATTCATATTTTTGTATGTACCTACTATTTCATCAGTCTTCTGTGTTCTAACACATCATATCGAGCAACACTCAATTATAGTGGTTCTATTCATGGTTTTTTTTTTCGGTTTTGAAATGAGTGTCCATCATTGTATTTTTGTTATTTGGTTTTTGAAGCAAAAAAAAAAAAGGATTCTGACTTAATTAAGCTAGTTGCTATAGTCACCATTGGCGCCATTAGTCATTGTCAAATGGAATTTCTACTGCATCAGAAATTGAGGAACACAGGAAAAAGTCGATCATCGTTTCCGATGGGAGATTACAATGGTGTGAACTACCATGAGATCAATGACGTGGAAGAAGGCCCAAGTACAGATAAAATCAGGAAGGTTTCTGTCCTACCACTTATTTTCCTAATCTTCTATGAGGTTTCTGGCGGACCCTTTGGTGTCGAGGATAGTGTGAAGGCAGCTGGACCTCTTCTAGCGCTGCTTGGCTTCTTGGTGTTTCCATTTATATGGAGCATACCTGAAGCTCTGATAACTGCAGAACTGGGAACAATGTTCCCGGAAGATGGAGGATATGTTGTCTGGGTGTCCTCTGCTCTTGGCCCGTTTTGGGGTTTCCAGCAAGGCTGGATGAAATGGTTGAGTGGAGTTATAGATAATGCGCTGTATCCAGTTCTCTTTCTGGATTACCTGAAGTCCGGTATTCCTGCTTTGGCTGGAGGACTTCCTAGAACTGCTGCCGTGTTAGCATTGACCGTCGCTTTAACCTACATGAATTATAGAGGCTTAACTATCGTCGGGTGGGTTGCAGTTCTTCTTGGGGCAGTCTCTCTTCTTCCCTTCATCGTCATGGGTTTAGTGGCAATTCCAAAACTGAGACCCGGAAGGTGGTTAGCAGTCAACCTACAAGATGTGGATTGGAGTCTATACTTGAACACACTGTTTTGGAATCTGAATTATTGGGATTCGATAAGTACGCTCACTGGAGAGGTTGACAACCCAAAGAAAACTCTGCCAAAGGCACTCTTCTATGCTCTGATTCTTGTTGTCCTCGGGTATTTCTTCCCACTTCTGATTGGCACCGGAGCTATCCATGTTGATCGGGAACTGTGGGCTGATGGTTATTTCTCGGACATTGCAAAGATAATAGGTGGGGTGTGGTTGAGTTGGTGGGTGCAAGGGGCTGCTGCTATGTCAAATATGGGAATGTTTGTCGCCGAAATGAGCAGTGATTCTTTCCAACTCCTTGGGATGGCTGAGCGGGGAATGCTCCCAGAATTTTTTAGTAGGAGATCCCGCCATGGAACTCCTCTCGTGGGGATCTTGTTTTCTGCTTCTGGTGTGATCTTGCTGTCTTGGCTGAGTTTTCAAGAGATAGTTGCTGCGGAAAATTTCTTGTACTGCTTCGGGATGCTCATTGAATTCGTGGCATTTGTAAGGTTAAGGATGAAGTACCCAGCGGCCTCTCGGCCATATAAGATCCCTCTGGGGACCGTGGGTAGCATTCTAATGCTTATCCCTCCCACAGTGTTGATTGTTGTGGTTTTGGCTCTATCTTCTTTCAAGGTCATGCTTGTGAGTCTTGGGGCTATTCTGGTCGGACTTATCTTGCAACCATGTTTGAAGTTTGTCGATGAACGGCGGTGGTTGAAGTTCTCAGTGAGCGGTGACCTACCTGACCTCCGAACTGCTGAACATGGGAGCGCTGATTCACTGGTGGGTTAAATCGATCTTGTTTCAGTACATGATATGCATCTCATTTGGTACACATACATGTGGACTTCTCTACTTTTAACATAAGCATCAGTGATATGCATGCTGTTTGAGACGGCTCGCATTGGGATCAGACAATCACATTATGATGCCCATGAAATAATGCACACATGTGAAATTGTGCTTGCCTATATTGTAAGCTTGAAATTTAATGGCAACATGTTCTGGCTGTCATTTGTGTTCCCTAATGTTACTTGCTGTTTCATCTGATCTACAGTTATTTAAATTCTGTGATTAGTCAGACCTTAAATTCATCGCATATATTTCAGTTTTTCTTCCTTGTGTTGTGGCTTAGAACTGGAAAGTGCACTACATTTTTCATTTGTGTTTCGCGTTTAGAAGTTTTACTAAGACCACAAATGAACATTACGCGTGACAGTCACTTCAGTTAACTAGATCATCTGTAGCCACTATTCTTGTTATGCATCCTCGGTTCCGGGACTCATCTTTATTTCTCAGCTTAGTATTTGTCTTTGCTTCAGTCTAGTTAAAAATATGATACATTGTTGTTTCTTGCATGAATGAATTACCATATGCAGTGTATTCATGCTTCATGAACAGACTGTATGACAATGAAATTTGAAGTTTTGGAAGATAGGGTATTTGTATATGATGATCTCATATTCTCATTTGGAAAAAAAAGGGGGCACACAAGATAATGTTGTGAGCTTGCTTGAGAATTAGGATAGCTTGAATTTTTTGTTCAGTGTATAGAAAGTTTAGCACAAACCCTCAGAATGACTATAGATTGGTTTTTAGTGTAACTTAAATTATATTCTGTCTTTGTATGCTTTCAGGCTCATTATCATTCTACTCTGTGATATGGCAAACCATTTTCAATCTATGCATCAGGATTCAGGAGACAAGCATGTTTATCCTGTATTTGGAGAAATGCTTGTTGTATTACTTTTCTTGTATTTTTTGGCAAGAAATTCATTGTGTAGAACGTCAGGCTCAAGCTGTGAAACAGCCCAGTGCCCTGATAGGAAGTATGCACTTTTGGTTGCATAAAATAAATGTTTTTTTTTTAAATGTGAGGAGAATCATTCTTGCAGTGTTTATTGCTATCTTTGATGTATCTTGGATTTTTAGTAAGAAGATATGTTGTGGGATAAGAGATAAGTGTAAGGTTAAGTGAGGAGAGAACAATTTATCTCATTTGTTATAAAAACAATCAATATAAATTGTGGGATATTGCCCCGATTTTAAATTTTATAGGGATTTTTTTGTTTCATCTAAAGATTTGAATCCGATTTATTCCTATTTTATGTTTCCATTTTAACAAATATAAATCATATAATTGTGAAATTATATTTTAAAGAAAGAGCAAGAACTATTACAAAGACCCATTAAAGAGATAATAGTAGTAGATATATTTACTTTATCTCTTGGTCAGAGAGGAAAAAACTCATTATGTACTCTTCAACAATTAGTCTATCGGTGATAAAACCCCACCCTTTTTGCAGTTGCTCAAGATGTACCCCAAGATTTTATAAACGGGCCTTTGATCTCTTAAATTTTTTTAAAAAAATTCTTTCACAACCTTAACTTTTTGTTAAACTAATCTAAAGAAAATGTTAAGATTTGTATCAAATTTGAAGCAATGATAAGCGATGGCCGAGAGTTTCCCCATCTCTTTCCTGTGAGACATCTGATGTGCATTAACGGTCCAGATCTTATATCGCTGTAACATTTGTGCCGTCGGAAATGCCAAACGTAATGGGAACCGTCAGATATAAAGTTCTGATGGTCTCTTAGAGAGATCGAGCGAGCGACCAACCATGGGGAATCCACGGCGAAGGGGTAGCAATAATACGGCGGCGGCGGAGGCGGCTGGAGATGACATACACACGGCGGCGAGGAACGGAGACATCATGGCCGTTCAATCGATGTGCCTCTCAAATCCCCTCGCCGTCAATTCCAGAGACAGACACTCTCGCACCCCGTATCCTCTTCTTCTTCTTTAATGTGCGTATAAACTTTGTTTTACAGTCGCGCGTTATTTTAATTTCATTTTTGATGGGTTTTTTATAATTACTGTAAGAAATGGTGAAAAAGCCTTTAAAAATTGATCTTTCTGAAACTTTATAACTAGGGTTTCCAAGTATCCAACATGAGTTGTGATCTTTTTTTTATATATAAAAAAGGATTGGGTAATGTTCGACCCTGTGATTGACCTGTGGAGGAATCATTGGATTCTGTTCTGGAAAGCTGAGATTTTATTTACCTGAGCTATTGGTTTGTTTGGAGGTTTTATATTCTGTAATACAGAAATAATTTGATATGAAATTAGAGATTAGGAGGGGAGTTAAAATCAAACTAATAGAGAGACCTGTGAGTTTGCTCTGAAAATTGAATCTGCTACATGAGCTAGTAGTTATGTACAACTAATAAAGATGGAATCTTTGATGAAAGTGTTGATCAGTAGTCAAGTACGGCAGGTGAGGTTTTGGCCTGACCCCAATCGTGGGGCTTTTCAAGCACTAACCACCACTCCCCAAGCAGACGAATTTAGGTAACGAAGCAAGGCATCCTTTCGGCTAGACTAATGCCTATGATCCGTAAAATGAAAGAGAGTTTGATTAGGTTGAAAAAAAACATCAAGTTGAGAAAGTTCATTCGCTTTGTGTTTTAGTAGATACAAACAGAGATCTTGACATGAAACTGTTTCTATACTTCCTCTGTATCTTGGATTTTGGGGTATGAAAGGATCTTGGATTTTGGGGTTCGAAAGGAATTCTGAAATAATACATTGTTGCTTTGATAGAAGCTAATTTTGAGCAAGCAAAGATGGGTAGGATGTGATGGAGTACTGCCTGCCATATCTTGATTTTTAGGACAAGTGTAATACCATGGCCGAGATGTTGGAGGCTATTTCTGAAGGTTGCTATTTATTGAAATTCACCCACCAAAAGCAATTACTTGGTCTGTTTTTTTATTATTAATATTTTATTGGTACTTGATCTGATTATTATTGTTGCTTATATCACCAATTTGGGGGATTTGTGGGGTTCTTATTTTTGTTGAGATTTTAACTTTGCACTCTCTGATATCTCCTATGGACTCACACTGAATTTTGAAGGTTGGAGGGAAGGATTTGGTCAGTGGATATAGTTTCACAAATTTCTCGAAGCTTTTCTTTTAAAGATGGTTTAAGATCCCATTTGGAACCAATTGTTAAACGGAATCAGCTTTTGCAAAATGAGTTTTTTAGATGATTGGTAAACGGGTTGTTGAACTCAGCCTTTGGCTTCGAATTTTAATTTTTAAGTTTTAAAAGCCAACAAAACAGCTTATGAAAAAATTGGTTGAGAATTGGGAGCGAAAGTTATTTTTGAAATTAGTTCCAAAACGTGGCAAGACCTTAGTTTATCTATCTGCATCTTTTTTTTGTTGAAAAGATTGTAGGTTTCCACACTCGTATTAATAGGAGGGAGAAAACCCAAAGTAATTACAAACAAGGCCCCACGTAGGACGTCACACATATACATCTTAAGCAGAGGATGTCTCAAGCTAAGATGTCATCCCCAACACTTCTAGATAGAATTCATTTCAAAATTACCACCCAAAAAGCCCAAGGAGGCCGCCCCACGCAACCTCTTCCCCAATCCAGTACAAAGCGAACCACCGAGTCCCTAATATTTTCAACATAAGTCGACTGCCACAAAAGATATTATACAAATTACCACCTACTGTATTTTTGAATGATTGTTTGTGATTATGAACCCAGTGTTGGTTCAGATATATTCTATTAAATATTTACATGGATGCACCAAATCGTTTATTATTCATGTATTCAGTCTTTATTCATGTTCACTTTAACTGATCTGAACTTGAGATTACATTTAGCGGCATGGTCGGGGCAGACAGAAGTTGTTAGGTACCTCTGCAACAACAAGGCGGACGTTGGAGCTGCTGCCATGGACAACATGGGTGCAATCCACTTTGCTTCCCAAAAAGGCCACACTGAAATCATTCGCATCCTCCTCTCATCAGGAGTCTCGGTTAAAGCCACAAACCGCAAGGGCTTCATGCCTCTCCATTACGCTATCCAAGGATCCCATCTTGACCTCATCAAATACTTGGTCAGAAAAGGGGCGAGCCTGAGCGCCAAGACAAAGGCCGGGAAGACCCCCTTAGACCTAGCGTCCGACGAAGTCCGTGCGTTTGTTTTAGAGTGTGAGCATTTATTCAAAAATGAGGGAGAGACAAAATGCAATGAAGAGTTGGCCACGAAGGAGACTGTCGAAGAAGGTGAGGCTGTTGAACATGAACACAATGATGAGGCAGGACATGGTGAGGGGGAGAAGAGGAAAGTTGAAGTCGAAGAAGGTGAGGCTGTTGAACATGAACACAATGATGAGGCAGGACATGATGAGAGGGAGAAGAGGAAAGTTGAAGCTCCTGAAGAAGATGATAGTTTGCCGAATCCGAAGAAGGCTAAAGTTGTGCTTAGCCACCTTGTAGCTGCTGATGATGATTTGCAGGAAGATGAGTGAAAACTTGTAAATGATGGCATGCCTTCTCATGCTGTCTGATGAAGATTAGAGGCCTCATAGTTTTTGTTGTGTTTTTTTCTCTTCATGGAAACTGACTCTTTGTTGTTATCAATGTCATAAATACGGACTTGAGGCATCATGCAAGAATTGTTTCCCCAGATATGCCAGTTTTTTTTTTTTTAAATATAGATCTGGCTATCGACACTTTCATTGATAATTAAAAGTGGGTTACAAATCCGAGATCTTCAAATATGCCAGTGTTGGCATTACTTTTTTCTTTTTTTTTTTCACCCCATACAATAACTCTGGAACTTAATATAAGTGTGCAAATTATCCTGAGAGATGCAAATAAAGACATCCGAACACAAAAAAAAAAGTGCAGTTATACACGATTCTTTTTATATCATTGCATCTCAATAAAAAAAATTATTCTTTTAAAGAGAAAAGAAATATAGTATTGTATTTTAATACATAATTCATTTTACATATAATATGTATTTCAATTAAAGAGTATAATTTTTTTAAAACAAGAAAACCTTCGAACACCCAAAAGCCCCAGTATTTATTTTACACCCTTAAAACTATTTTATACACCCCTCTAAACGAAGCAATGGATAAACTAAAGGTGTGTGAAATAATTTGGGGGGTGCATATAGAATCGGCCCGAAATCCCTGGGTCGGTCTTCCTTGTCGGATTAATCTTCGCCGGCTCCTTTATCAGTCTCTCTCTGTTCTCTCTCTCTCTCTCACTCACTCATCCTCTCTCTTCACCATGAACTCCCCACCGTATCCGCCCCTCTCAGACACAATCTCCTCCTCCCCTCCCCATCCAAACCCTTCAAATCCATGACCCCTCTCTCCAGACCCTCTCCCCGTCGAATCCATGCCCGACTCTCCTCCTCCTCTCCCGCTCGCCCTCGCTTGGAGCTCCATCCATGGACCCCTCCCTCCACCTCCTTTTACCCGTCCATGTCGTCCCCTCAGACTCCCGCGACGGCGATGAGAGGGGCGGAGTCGGACGTGATGGGGCTTCTGTTGAGGGAGAGGATCGTGTTCCTCGGCAGCGGCATCGACGACTTCGTCGCCGACGCCATCATAAGCCAGCTCTTGCTGCTCGACGCGCAGGACCCCAAGAAGGACATCAGGCTCTTCATCAACTCCCCTGGGGGGTCGCTTAGGTCAGTTCACTCACTCGCCTCTCGAAAATTAGGGTTTTGTTTAGATGATGTTGGGGTATTACGGTTTTGTTTAGCTGATGTTTGTTGATTGTGTTTTTTGGAGCATGAGAAGTCATAGCAAATTGGGTTTCTTGTGTTCTTGGTGTTTTATTTTGCAATTGGTGGTGAAAAAGGGGACCTTTTTTAGGGTTTGTATGGCTGCCTCTGATATTATGTTCTACGAATCAAAAGGTGTGAATCAGCGTGATTAACATCATCAATGGTGCAATTATCATTGTTCAATAATTTGATTGGTCACTTTTGCAATCCATATTAACATAGATGTACATTGACCCCGTCTATGTTGGAAACCTCATCATATGTGCAGTGGATCAACATCAATAAGAATTTGGTTCTGTGTGTATTTATTCAACATTTTTGTCACTATCAACTACCAACATGGCCATCCTACGAGTATGATAGTACAATTTTCCTTAAAAAGGTGTAAAGGTATAGCAGTAGCTATTGATCATAAGAGCATTGCTTGGGCTTTCATAATGTTTATGGAAGAAAATCAGCTACCTGGCATCATCTCTATTGGAAACCAAACATTGACCATTGTGATGTTTTCTCAAAGTCACCTCATCAATTGAGTGCTTGGAAAGGGTGCATTAGAGAGGGTCCCTAAGGATGCCTGCAATACACAGCATTGTTCCAGAAAAATGAGTTCAATTCTATACGGAAAGTATAATGTTATAAGTTATAACCTTGAAAAATAGTAGGAGTGACTTGCGACTTGCAAACTCTACCCATATGATGAAAATTATAGATAGCTTAATGAATCCGTGGCCCATTAAATACTTTATATGCCTTAATATATTTTAATTGCTACAGATATAAGCAAGTAAGATAAGTTATTGTAGTTCATTAGGTTTCGGTATAATATAGACAGACTTGTCAGAATCCTTTGTATCCTGAATGTAGATGATAAATTATTTCTTGGTTATGGAGATGGGTGAAGTTTTTCTTGGTTATGGAGATGGGTGAAGTTTTTTTCTTTTCTTTGGAAAGAAAATGAGAGTGCATTGAATACATCTCCACGAACTATCATATGCACAACAAGAGGCCTATTGCCTACTACCGAGTATTTTGGAGGTACAAAGAGTTGGAAAAATTGATCAATGACACATTTATCTGTCTGAAAGGACAGTTGTTTTCAGGTGGAAGAAAGAGGAATAAAGAGTTAGATTTGGTTTGTGATCAGTAGACCATTCTGTACTTTTAATAACAGGATTTGCCTCAAGGGAGGAGACCATGTATGCGGTCTACTTCGTGAAAGCATCACTTTTCTTTCAGTGTCTGCTTTGGGTGTGTAAATTTGTATGTTGAATTAAAATATGTTAGCTTAATCATCTAGATTTTTCAAGCCTTTATCATATTAAATCAAATATACAACTAATAGATTGCCCTAATAAGGTTAAAAACCTGTGTATGAAGGTGCACTTAATTGCCTCATGGGGGCTATCCAGCCCAAAGAGAGCTTGTTATTCATTTGATTGTGAATGTTATCTGATGCCGTTTTTTTTTAAATTAAACTATCTTTGTTTTTCTATGGATATCCTGAGTTCTATTGACATGTTCCACAGTGCCACGATGGCCATCTACGATGTAGTTCAGCTTGTGAGAGCCAATGTTTCGACCATCGCTATGGGCATTGCTGCATCCACATCATCAATCATCCTCGGTGGAGGTACCAAAGGCAAGCGTCTCGCGATGCCCAACACTCGTATCATGGTCCATCAGCCCCTCGGAGGTGCCAGCGGCCAAGCAATAGACGTGGAAATCCAGGCCAAGGAAATCATGCACAACAAGAACAACATCACCAGAATCATCTCTGGTTTCACCGGCCGTTCATTTGAACAAGTCCAGAAAGACATCGACAGGGACAGGTACATGTCACCGATGGAGGCCGTCGAGTATGGGATCATCGATGGAGTCATCGACAAGGACTCGATCATTCCACTCTTACCTCTGCCCGAAAAAGTGAAGCCGAGGCTGAACTACGAGGAGATCAGTAAAGACCCGAGGAAGTTTTTGACGCCAGAGATCCCGGACGACGAGATATACTGAGCTTGCGAAGGACAACATGCTTTTTTCCCCTTCTAATTACACTGTTGAAACTCAGCTGTTCTTGCAAGTCTTTATTTGTTCATGAACTCGTGAAATCATTGTCATTCAGGATTTATAAGTTTGGAATGTGTTTTCAAACGGGCTCCCTAATCAGGTTATGATTGACATGTTTGATGGGCCGGCCCATATAGGATGGGTTAAGTGGCTCGACTGAAAGGAAAATGTTATTCAGTTATTTTTACGGTCTAAGATGCATGATGCTATATGTATTTTTATTTTTAAAAAAATAATATACATTATTAGACGATGTATATGTTTTGATGAAAAATGTATTTTTCTTTTGAATTGAATTAATTCATTTTTAATAAATGTAAAAAAAAATTAACGATGTATATATCTCATAATGATGCATTTGTTTCATTGGATTTCCATCTATACATACACCAGTTTGAAAATGAGTTTTGACTGATTTTATATAGTTTTTCCATAAATCAACTTTAATGTCAAATTTTACCGGCTTGAAATCCTGTTTGTAAAATATAAATTTGTATAAGATAAATAGGATTCCCTAGAACTCATTTTCTTTGTTTTTTTTAATAATACTTTTTATAAAAAAAACTGAAATAAATATTTAATTTAAGTATGTTTTTTTAAAATTGTTTGAAAACACGTTTAGGCTTTGTCCTTTAAATATGCTCAAATATGTTTTCAAACTGTCCTTAACTTTTGATAAAAGCATAAAATAACTTGTGTTTATTAAAAAATAGTTTTCCAAACCTATGGATCCTTTTGTAACTGTTGGGTTTTGAAAGAGTTTTTCAAAAAAATAAATTTTCAAAATTATATATTTGATATGGAAATATATATTAATATATTTACTTTAAATTTTACTCCCTCAAGTGATTTCAATAATCATCATTTAGGGTTTGGATATAATATGGACAAGTGTTATAATTTGATGTGTATGTGTACATGGCATATGGATGTAGACTTGACATGATTCATGTATTTTGCCTAATGGTGTAGATACATTGAACTCTAATTATGAAATTAAATATGCAAGGTTTGTGTGTGGAATTCCTAGATGAACCTATATGATAGAATGAACCGTATTTAATGCATTAACTATATAGAATTCATGTATGTAGAATTTCTATAGTAAACCTAGGGTGGAATAAATCTAATAGACATTGAATATGCAATGTTTCCATTCCAATGATACATTTGGGTTGGATATATGCCTTGAATTTGTCATTCTCATTGAATATAGAACAATGAATCATGCATAGAAGAATTGTAAATTTATTATTCTTAATTAATTAGGTATCTAAGTATCTTGAATTTGGAGATTACTCTTGGGTTGTATAGAGACCTATATAAAGGGTCTCATGCTCAGGTTCATTCTGCCTGAGCGTGCACTCTGCGTGAGGTTGCTGGATCTTGAGGACGGTTCAGTTTGTGACTTCTGCACCGAGAGGAGCTGAATAATGCTTTAAGCATTGCAGCGGGCTTTGTCCATCCATTCATGTCTCTCTTTCTCTATCTCTATGTTATTTCAGTATTTCATTTTATTGATTTTTTGTATTTTCACGTCATTATTATTTAATCCCACAACAGGAACTGCGGCGGGGACGCCCACGTCAGGAAAAGCAAGGTCATCATGAAAAAACATTCTTTACGTGGTCTTTTGAACGCAAACCAAAATAACTTGTATGAGGGGAGACATGATGCCATTGTGAAAACACCAAAAGCGTTTGGATCCACGATGATGTTTCTGTAGCTTATTCACTATAAAATCCGTCCCACTGTGGATTTAAACAAGATTTAAAGTGAGCTATTAGAAAAACTAATTTTTAAACTCATTTCCTACCCTAAAGTTATTTGTCTTTCAAACAATGAATTTTGAACCAGTCAATGCAAGCAGTAAGCACTGCTGTTTTTATTTACTTGAGTGTTTGTCAGGATTCTTAATCTTTCTACCATTGGCCCCTATGTCCCCACTACACCCATCATTCAACCATGCTTTTCACAGCTTTCCTTTGTTTATCACCCACTGATAACGAAATGAACCACTTGGGTTGATTGATTTTAATTGGCTGATGTTGAGTAGTCATTTTTTAATTTATTCATCCCAAAAGAAAGCCAGGATCAGTGTTTTAATGGAACCGGTCAAATGATGTGTTTTAACTTTTAATGGAAAACGACTGGGGTTGGTTTGAGTCCACAACCTTGTTATGAGTTTAAATAAGCATGACCACTCGATGTGCACATGAACTTTTTATATTAAGACTAATGACGTTCAAATGAACCACCATACGTTCTCGTGATTCGTGAACGTACAGGACCAATGATATTATAGTAATTTTCGTCAATTTCAAAAGGATCACAACAGCGGAAACCGACCGACGTCCCTATCGCGCCTGTCCATCCATCTCCACCGTTGATCATAATTTCCCAATTCACTGACTCGTTTTTGTCGGTACAAAATTCAAAATTCAACCACTCCTCATAATGTTTTCCTAACAAGCAGACAAGCTCCTCTTACGGAATCTAAACAAGGTGAGTCGTCGGAGATTCCCGTCTATTCGGAATGTTTTTGTTTATGAGCACCAGATACTTATTTGTTTAATCGCTCGATTACGCGCCTCTGACGCCATGAATGACGTTCGAGCTTTACCGTAGTTTGAGGTTTTTCTCCACTGTCTAGGGTTTTGCATTGTTGTTTTTTTTTAATCAGAGATTTCAATTTCCCCCCTTTTTCGTGTAGACTGGAGAGTGAATGCTTGTGAAATCGTTGATCGTAGAAATATTGGATGATTAGGATTTTTTTATGTTTTGAGGGTTAATTTAAGCAGTTCGATTGGTGTTTCGGTAAAGGTGGAAGGATTTAGAGAGAGAATTTTATAGAGATGGAGAGTAGGGGGTACTCTGACTTGTATAGGAACTCGAGCGAGGAATTGTTCTTGAAATCTTTGATGGAGAGCTCGGTCGGGATGCCGAGCATGGAGATGTTGGGGTTCAAGAACATCTCTCAGCCGTTCCGTGTGGACAGCGAGGAGCTCTTTGATAGCTGGCTGAACAATGGAGAGGCAGGCGATTTGTGTTTCCGTAGTTTTTGGATTGATCCTATAGGGGGGAAATTCAAATTTAGATGGGAAGCATGAAATATTAAGCGTTAATGTTATATTAATTGATGAAGACCTCTTCGTAGAAGAAGCGTGTTTTCATTCAGGAGCGACATTGAAAGGGAGGATTTGAGATCATTTCAAAGTTTGCGATCTTGTTGTAGAATATAAGCCTATAAGGAAAAGCATGTGTTTTGGCAACTTTCAGCTAATAACAACCTTTTGATCTATGTTTGAATCTCTCAAATGACGTAGTTGAATTTTCCAGTAATTAATGAAATTTGGTGGTAGGATTCCTACCTTTTTTCTAAATAAATAAAAGGGATCTTCAAGTGCACCAAATATGCCTGTATTAATTAACATTTTAAGTTTTGTCTAGTTGATCAAGTGAAAGATTGTTTATCCAAACTTGTCAGTCAATTTAATTCTTTGGGCCTTTTTTCAATTTCAATAGGAAATTATTTTTGCTCATGTTGCCGTATGTGTGTATGTCTATGTGTACATGGAACAGGGCAATTGAGACGGCTGACAAGTTGCATGAAGTTCATTCTATACTCTTAGTTGTTTCTGATTGATGCTTGTTTCGTTTGCCCTCCCAGATTAACGGCCATAACTCCACAAGCATAGCTCATCGTACCAGGAAAGCATCTCGAAGGTATGTAGGTGATATTTTGATGCATAATGGGAAGATTCCTTCTATGCCATAATTAATTTTCTTCCTAATTCTTTGTGTAACTGATGCAGGATATCAACAGAGCTTCCCCCTCTAAGTCAGCAACATGGAGCTGGAGATAAAAAGGAAGGCGGTGATGATAGCATGTTGCAGCAAAATCTTAGCATGCTGGATGACCTCTCGAATGACCCTAACCAGCAGTCTAACAGGTTTCTGCTCCAGTTTTTCAGTGGGATAGATGTACTCATGCAGTCTCACAAGAACTTGTATGTTAATATGAGATACCTGTTGAAGCAAAATTAACGAAGAAGTCGACCACAAGACTACTGTCTTGCATAATTTCACCTGAAATCATGATTTATCTGCCCTTCATTAATCAACTTAAGGTTAATTGTCCAGCTTACTCGATGGAAGCGGATGAGATGTAGGAAAAACTGAGAGAGAAACTATGATTCTGGGGCTGCATAAGATTCATATTTCTTTTTGACATGAAAAAATTATTAGAAATCATGTTTGATAGACATCCGGTCTCCTCTTTTCAAGTCAGCATATTGTCCTTACTAAATAACTAATAAAAGGAAAAATAATTAACATTGCTAGGATGATGGAAAATTTCTTGCAAACTGGCCTGTAGATTTTTCCTTCTTGATAATGCTTTGCACGAGCAACTAACTATTGTTAAGTTTCGTAAACCTGGTATGGGTTAATTAGCGGGAAAATCAGCTACTTGGTGTTTGATTGTCAATTCTCTTCTCTTTGAAACAGGAATACGATGGAGAAAGGAATCCAAGCGAGCAATTTGTATTTGGCCAAGGTTAGTTACAGAAGCTTCTTTCAGCAATATTGTTGTAACATAGGTGTGGGGCCTATAGCTTTGAGGAGTCTAGTTTTCTGACAAATTGCACCCATTCTGCAGGCTTGGTTTAACAGTTCTCAACCAATGACAAGAAGCCGATCATCTGAATTGCGGTTAGATCGACGCTGATTGTATTTTTTTATGTACATATTCAATTAATTCAGGGGTGTTACGGAATTATAATTTTATACAACCCCCCAACCCCATCATAACCAAAACACACACACGCAAAAGAATGAAAAGAGGTAGGGAATGAGGGGGAAAATGATCTTGTTCTGTGACAACTTTACAGCCGCTTCTGCTATGAACAATGTGAATTTTTATGTTAGAATGCAACAACTCTTGAAAAAAATGAAATCTGCCCGTTTCTGCAGGAGGAGATATGCTGCCATGCAAAATAATCAAATTTCATTTGGTGGTGAAGTTACACAACACGCAACAGGCCAAGCAAGAACAAAGCAAGAATTTCAAACCACAACTAATTTCTGTGACATCATGATGGGTGAAATACCAAACCAGTTGAGGACATTCATGTCTCCATCCAACTCTTCCACATCTCATCTCAGCACTCCACCGGTCACAGTGGACACCGTTTCTTCTGTTGTCAGTATGCTGAGGGGTACATTAGAACGCAAGAAGCTCAGTAGCCAGAGTGACAATGGAATGGTAGACAGTGGAAGCTTTGAATTATATGGTGCCATGGGAGCTACTCCCAATATGACTTCTGACCAACAGGCAATTAATCAGATTCTTGGCTCACCTCGGACATTTCTGGTTCCATCTACTATCCAAGTTAAAGAGACAGGAAACTTGCAAATGTTGGAGGGTTCTGTGGATGTAGATATAGATGGTCTAATTCCTCAGAACCAAATTCAATCAAGTCTGGTGTCTAGAGAGCCTTCACAAAGTGAATCTTCTGCTGCCGCACTATCAACTGGTTTTGAAGTATGTGATGGTTCTGCCATTCTCTGGTCAAACAATTTCTGTTTGTGAGAGTTCAAGGAAACCGATAGCAAATGGAGAGCATATGTCTAGCCAAAAGGTGTGATTTCTGGAAAATATACTCTGTTTCTTTTTTATTCTTTCTCAATTTTTTTTTCTTATAAATTTTGGTAGAGTACTTTTTCTATGATCCTCATAATTTCATGTCCTCCAACATATTGAGAATCATCGTACAATATTTTTATAGGAAGATGTCATAGTTCATATACTACATTGAACACTTCACTGATTGAAATTTATATCCATAAAATTTCTGAGGAATTGTCAGCCACCAATGCCTTGTGATTTCAAACAAATGAACTCATTTTTTTCATAACTAAGATTTGAAGATATTATTTTAATAGATCGAAACATCTATCTTGATGTTTTTTCCCTCTTTCCTTCTGCAAAGCAGATATGCGGGAGAGGATTTTTAATAATAATGTGAAGGACGAGCGAAAGGTATGTTTTTCAGTGTTTCAGATGGCATATTTGATTCATTATTATGTGATGCATATAAATATGAGAAGAACAAGTGTAATTAAAGAGGTGGTCGTGCTTGAGTAATGTTTGTCTGACACACTTATAGAGAACTTTTTATGTCATATAACAGAGAGGAAATCTAGTTCGGATGGGATCCGTGACATCGGGAGTCTCAGGTAATTATTGTTAAATTACAAATCTGTTTACTTTTGGTGTTTGGATTTCCTTCATTTGGTACTGTATAAATTGATTCACACTGAAAAATCTTTTTTTTGTCTTCATCAGTGTTTAAGCCATGTCAAAGTATCAATTAACTTCATATGTGAAAGCCAAGCATGTTGTGATTGCATCGACTATTGACATCATATGGCATTGGATACAATTCAATTTATTTTTCATTAATATTTTTATTGCCTTTTTTCTGTTCACTTTCTTCTTTTAAATGCAAATTAGTGATGATATATATGCTGGAGTGGACACCAATTTTCAAAAATAAATAAATAAGTGATCTCAAAATATTCCATCTATTTTGAATGTTTTAAGTATGCCCATGGTTTTTTAGGTTTTTTTTCAAGTCATTCAGTTAGTCTATAATCAAACTTTGCCTGCTCCATTCTTTTAACTCAAACTGAAGCTGGTGAAGAGTATGCATGCACAGTTTAACTTTCTCAAATTAGTATTTAAATTAGTGTGATTAAGATGACTTAGCATGCCAATTAAAGGGAATAAGCATTGTCTGGAAGGAAATGTGTCTCAATTAAATTTAAATGCCCTCTTTCAAAAATTGCATCGAGCAATTGATGTGATATTATGTTGTAGCTTTGTCTGAGCAAGTACCTTGTTACATTTGTCCACCATATCATCAAGAACCAATTGAATATAAAAGACATCACCATATTCGCCATTTCATTATCATGGTGGTAGTGTTTGGGCTATATTTTCTGTGTGCAGTTCTGTTACTGTTGATGCTACATTGGTCGGTTGAGTTTTTAGATTTTGTTTAACCACTCAGTTTAATATGTATCATGTGACATGATTACATAAGTATATGCAGTTGACAGGGGAGATCCTACGAAGAAACGCAGAGTGGAGCGTTCACGCAAGTATGTATTCCCTGCCTATATAGCCTATGGCAATACTCATTAATACCAAAATAATTAGAATTATTTTTATAGTATTGGTACTCATTAATACCAAAATAATTAGAATTATTTTTATAGTATCGGTACTTCTTTCTGCATCCTTTTAGATAGAAAAGTTCCTCCATTGACATCATTTTCCTAACTAATTGATCCAAGCAGATTTAAAAAAATAAAAATAATTTTTATCGTAAATCTTAGGTCTCAAACTTGATGGAAAGTCAACCTGCTGTTTAAGGGACAGTTTCCAGGGTTCTTGCTGGTTGTCTAAACAATCCTTGCATGCGTAATTTCATACATGTTTTCTCCCCAAGAATATGTACTGCATTTACCTTAACTTTGCAGTGGCTATTATTAGCACCCGGTGCTGTCGACCAGTATAAAAACTTCATATGGGTTTTTGGGTTGTTCCTACTTGCCAGTGCCTTCAACAATGGTAGTGCACTACATGACAGATTGTCGTGTCATGACAGATTGTTATGCCATCAGTGCACTTGCATAACTTCCAATTGTTTTCATATATGTCATATCAAGGATATTTATGATTGTCAGATTCTAATACCATTACTTGGGACAGGTTACCTGTAACTTGCATGTTCATCATCATGACAATACATGGAGATGTGTCTAGAAGAATTTAAGTAGTAAAATTTTGAAACCAGTCGGTAATTGTTTCTGAGCGGTGGGTTTTCCCTTTGCATATTTATCCTCGATAAACTAGAGGTTAATGGTGGTTGAAGTCTGAACATTCAATGTTAGACATTTTCCATAGCACCCATTTTCTCGGAGACAATTAGCTACACAACTCAAATTGTGTTGAATTTTCGGAGTCAAAATACACCATTAAATTATTGAAACCTGTTGTTTTTTTAGCTGGAGGCCTTTCTATTTAGATGGATTTCAAAGTTAATTTGTTTACTAATAGCATGTCTTTTTTCATGTGTGTTGCATGTGCATGTAAACTCTGATATTTGAATAGGAAAATGTTACATTCAATAATTATTGCAGTTACATTTGCAGTCCGAATACATTTTTTTTTTTTGAAGTGTATACTTGTCTAGTGAAGTACATATTTGCAGAAAAAATATGTATTACATATTCGGGTGCATTAAATGCATACCTTTTTTACATTTTACCTAAGAGATTATTATGTCTTTGACATTCAAAATATTGAGTTAGGCTGCAGGAAAGATTTACTGTGTGCCCATTTTAAATATGCCGAAGACCAAAAAGTAACAGTGCATCTGTGAAGTAATATATAAAACTTCAAATTAGAATATTAACTGTCAATGAGAGGAACCAATCTATATTTATAGAATTTGAAGTAGAAAACTCATCTTCAAACAGTAGTCTACTTGTTGCATGTTGGTTATTATGCGTGGTTCCATTGGTGGTGATTTACACTCATTTCCCCTATTGGTGCAGAATGGCAGAGGCAAAGGAACGAAATTCAACTCCAATTGTTCCATCAGATATGCAATCTATATTAAAGCGTTGTGAAAATCTTGAGAGGGAAGTCCGTTCGCTGAAACTTAATCTCTCCTTCATGAATAGGTAATTTTTTTTAGTGTTGATCAACTACGATATTATGATTGCACTCCAATTGAAAACCAAAGATTTGTTATCTCTTCATTGTAAGAAAAAAAAAACTGTCGTACCCTGATTCTCTGTCAGATTGCTTTTTTGTCTGTTCAACACTTGTTCAATTATTAGCTTGCATATCAATGTTGCTCCAACACTAGCATTTTCTTGTTTATAAGGGTAATTAGCACTTTTAACCCCGAAAAAATGAATATTCGCAAAAATAGCCCTACCCCTCGAATATTAGCAAAAACTAGCCCTGGAGAGAGATTATACTGGAGGCGGAATATATATAATCCGTCTCCCGTGTTAATTTTTTTCAAAAAAAAAGAGAGCCGGGGTGTAAAATTACACATAAGACAGCATGTATACATGCCGTCTAAAGGAGACGGCATATATACATGCCGTCTCCACACATTTACCCACAGACATGGTTCTAGTAAAAATGACATTATAAAGGATCCTCTCTCATAATACATAAAAACAATGATATTTTATTACAATCAAGTGCATCCATAATTGTTCCAAGGCTCTGAACATCATCCATAGCAATGACATTCAAGGTGTTTAGTGGTCCTCAATGTAGTGCATAGAATTCCTTTCTAGCTCTTCCATAATAGAGGCCCATCACTGTTCAATGTCTCCTTGGACTTTGTCCATGGGAATTTGTGTTTCGCCAGTGTTCGTTACTTTGCTGCCACTCCTATTTTGTCTCCTGAGTTCTACAACAAAGAAAAACAAAATTCAAGCATGAAAAACAAAATTCAAGCATAGATTAACCTATGATAATGAGTGGAGACGGCATGTATATATGCCGTCTTATGTGTAATTTTACACCCCGGCTCTCTTTTTTTTTGAAAAAAATTAACACGCGAGACGGATTATATATATTCCGCCTCCAGTATAATCTCTCTCCGGGGCTAGTTTTTGCTAATATTCGAGGGGTGGAGCTATTTTTGTGAATATTCATTTTTTCGGGGTTAAAAGTGCTAATTACCCTGTTTATAATTAGAACTTTAGAGCATTTATTTCAGGAATGCTCTCATGTGCATGCCTGTGTTTGATTACTGTTTCCCAATAAAGGTTTTAGTATAGTGGAGTGCGGGAGCCTTGCAGAGTTAGAGCATTTCCAATGCTATCGGAGTTAGAGGCTCCTAAGTCATATTTGGGAAGAAAATAAAAAAATAGGCTCCAATGGTCTCTCTATATTTAAACATTAAGCATTCTTCGGTGAGGAAGTCTCCCTATATATAGGAGTGAAATTTGACTCCCTATTGCATGAGCCCCACGCCACTCTATTAATTAAAAAAATTATGTAGGGAGTCATTGGCTCTTAAATGTAGGGAATATTTAGGTAGTGTGATTGGAGATACTCTTATATGGACATTGTAAAATTTGCGGGTTGTTGAATCACGAAATTCTATGACCATGACCTCAATTAGATACTACTGACATGAAAACTATTAAAATATTAATCTTGATTTACTCTGGCTGGTTCTATTATGACTCCTGGTTGATTTCAGGAAGGATTCTGAGCAGACTAAGCAGATTGAGGAGCTTGAAAAGCAAAATGAGAATCTGATTGAGGAGAAAGAACGGTTGTTGGAAGAGATTGAGAGGATCATCTCTGACCCGGGCAAGTTCTGAAGTTATGGTATACCAAACAAATTTGTTCAGAGAAGTGTTTCATGCCTGAATATCAAATTATTGGTATTCACTTTTCACATGCTCCTCTGATATAAACCAATGGCGCCTGTAAATGGTGGTGAAAATGTGTTTATTTATTAATACATTCTAATTGCTTCATTACCAATAATACTATTGAAATTCAAAGTTTGTTGTATAAAAGAATGTCCTTGTTTACACAATCTATTTTGTAGCGCTACTTGTAATTGACATTATAATTCCCAAAACGTGATTCAAATAAGATTGTTTAGGCCAAAATGAGTTTCACAAGTCAAAAAGGAAAGTTGGTTTCATGTATGTTTCAATTATAGTAAATATAGTCTAATAAGATATATATTTGAATAAAAAGCGTATTTTGAATTGAATGGACACATTTTTAATAAATGCAAAAATAGAGATGTATATACCTCGTTGAGAGGTAAATGCGTTCTGATTTTTTTTAAATAACATAAGATATATGATTTTATAGAAACTAAATTATATATTATAATGAATTACATAAATTTATTTATAAAAATTTAAAAATTTTCTAACGATATATATACTATATTAATATGGGTGTATAATACTAACGAGATATACATTACTAAAATTGAAATTGAAAAAAGTATCGTGCTTAAGTTTAGTTTAACAAGTAATCGTTAAAAGTTAAAACCAAAGATAGGTGAACCCCCCCAAAGATCCTTTGCTATATCAACTGCTTTTCTTGTTATATTTTATCTGATATTCATTCGTCACAACTACTTTTCTTGAAGTTATAATTTATTCTTTCATAGAAGATCTGATGTTCATCCATGACGAAGAGGACTGTGTTGAGAGTTGATGTCTCATGCCAAAAATGCAAGAGGCAACTCCTATTGTCAGATTCAAAGTTACAAGGTATAGAAAAACTCCTCTCTCTCTCTCTCTCTCTCTCTCTCTCTAGCTCAGCTCTAGCTCTCTCTCTCTCATTTTTTTTAATTATTCATAACTAAATATTGCAATTTAGTTTTCTCCCCCCCCCCCCCCCCCCCCCTTTAAATATTCAAAAGTAAATATTGTAAAAAGTATGTTTGTTTAACAACGTACACGCGAGGTAAAGCAATGTAAAAATGACATTTTGAAAAGAAAAGAAAATAAAAATTATAGTGATAATATATGGACGGACGGATCTGGAAAGAAAATTGTAATTATTAAATTATTTTTCTTTTTGTATGCTAAAAATTCCTTAAATCTGTAAAATAATAGATTAAAAAATACTTTGAATTAATTTCCCATTTCTTTTTGTATAAATAATATTAAAAAGTAATTTGTGAGTTGTTTGCAGCATTTAATACTTTAAATTATAATTTATGAGTTATGTTATACACTTATACTCACTCGTTTTTACAAATCTCAATACAGTCATATATATTTTGTTAACTTTCTCTGCTCACGGTATCAAGAGATATACCATGTTGAAATTTTTTAAAATTTTTCATAAATGAAACCATTTAATTCACAAAATAAATACTTCACATTTTATAAAAATAAATACCTCATTAAATAATATATATAATTTTAAAAAAAATTTATGAACATGAGCAGTTGTGTTTTGAACTGTAAAATAGCTAAGGCTACATTGGATATGCGAGATATTCTTAAAATCTTGTATTCTAAATTCAGCTTTTGAAAAACATTGTTTTGTTAGTTTTTTAGGCTGCATTTGGACGTGAGATTGAAACACTGAAAATTTTAAAATCTTGAGTTTTAAACTCAGTATTCGAAGAACATTGTTCGTTAGTTTTTTAAATACTGAAAATGTGTTTGGATCCGTATTTGAGAATCTTTATATTTTAAACGCAGAATCTATCTAAACACATATCAAAACAGTTTAATCATTAATTTTTTTATCCTAAAAAAAATAAGATAGTGGTTTAAAAAACTAAACACTAAAAATGTGTTTGGATCCGTGTTTGATAATCATTAGTTCTGTAAACATATAATCTACCTAAACGCAGATACAAACAGGATTTCAGTGTAACATTTTCCATGATGTAATGTAAAGTAAATTTGTTTTTATTGATGGGGTTGCAGGGGTGGACAAAATGGAGATTGATGCGGGCAAGAGCACGTTAGTGGTGACGGGTGATGCGGACCCAATTGACATAATCATTCAAACAAGGAAGAAGTGCAAGTACGCCCAAGTCATCACCATTGGGCCTCCACCAGACCCGCCCAAGTCCGGCCGAGACCAAAAGAAGAAGGAAAAGGGTGCCTCTATTTGCACCCCTCAAAATGGGGTGCACACCCCTTTTTTTATACACCCAACAAAAAACAATGAAACCCTTTAAACACCCCTTTTTTTAAAATCTCGCGACACAATCACTGTCAATATAAATATCAAATATCGACACTGATAGTGTCGTGAATGATCCAGTGTAGCATAATTTTCTGAACCCCGCGACACAATAACTGTCGACATAAATACCAAATGTCGACACTGATAGTGTCGCGAATGATTTAAATTCTACGAGTTTAGTTTTTTGAACCTTACGACACAATCACTGTCGACATAAACATCAAATGTCGACACTGATAGTGTCGCGAATGATCCAAATGGGGTGTGCACATAATTCGATTATAAACGGATCTTTTGTGCATTATCCGTTTGTGAGGGGTGTGCACCCCATTTTGAGGGGTGCAAATAGAGACACCCAAAGGGGAGAAGAAGCCCGATCAGAAGGCCCAGGACCAGGCCCAGACCCAGTCCAAGGTCGAGGCCCAGGCCCATATCCATGATCCATCGACTTGCATTGTCTGCGAAGAAATGGGCCTCCAAAGCAACGACCCACTGTTGTCTTGCTCGATCATGTGACTAAGTAGTCAGAAATCCCCTGGCTACTTGCTTGTACACTGCTAAAGTGCATCATGCACTGATACAACAGTGTATGAAATTGAGTTTTATTGGAAGCTGAGTTTAAAATTGAGTTTGTAGAAAGTTATCTTTCCGTGAATTATAAAAAGTTAGCTTTTTGTGACACTTATTTATAACAATGTATTTGTAACTTTTAATTAAGCTGTAAATTTTTTTATGTTTGGAAAGGGGTTTAGGAAATTAGATTTCTGTAAATTCATGATCTTCCAAACTCACATCTAAACACCTCTTTGAAAAAAAAAATATTTTTTTACAAGAAAAATATATGCATTAATGTATCTCAATATATAAAGAGTGTAAAAAATGATGAGAGTTGTGAATGAGGCTGCACATTGGGATGGACATCTCATTTTTCATGTCACCAATGTCACTATAATGAATATTAAAATATGAAAATATCAGAAATAGTCATCCCTGCATTCTTTCCTGTATTGTCAACGTATAACTTATAAGATATATTTTTGTCTGATAAAATGCACGTATTCACTTATATAAATATTTACAGTATATACTTGAATATATTAAATGCATATTTTTCACATTTTTATAATTGAAATTTTTAAATTGGTGATGATATGTGATTTAATATGTGTCATTCTTTATATCAGCATAATAAATTGGATTGAATAATGCAATTTTGTGGGGAATTAATATACCAACAGGGCAGATCCAGGAAAATATTTTTGAGTGAACTATGTTAAATATTAATGTAGAAGGATTTTTTTATTCATATATTTGATGTAATTATTTTATATATTCAAAAAACATATCAATCTTTTTTCAACCCCATATACTACCGTAGTATATACTGTCTATCATAGTGTAGGGTATCACAATGTATGAAATATAAAATTATTTATTCATATTAAAAAAAATTACACTGGTGTATCTCAGTTTATATATCACTTTATATAATAATATGTATCAGTATTCAGAAATGCGGGATGCAGTTTACGTGCGGTTGGGGTACCACACAGTGTATATGTGATATGCGAGAATATATGCGGTTATGTAATATTTTATTAATAAAAATAATTTCTATGATATAATACAATGAAAAGCACAATTTAATTTGTGCATGTGCTCAATATTAAATAATTTTTATGACAAATATATATTTGTTTAAATGAGTATATATATTAAATTAAAAGTTTATATATTTTTTTTATTGATTATGCATTTAATTCACTATGTATGTACATAATTTTTTTTAATTAAAATATACTCCATTAATTATATACATACCCATTTTAGAACAATTAAAATCTCACATAAATAATTTTATTTGCTTGGTACTCTGAATCTACTAAACATTACCAATATTACACATGACCACTCACTCCCACACCTCCCACGTGTAAACAAAAAAAAATTGTAAACAAAGCATTGCCAGCTGTTTAAGGGGGACCAACTGTGAGGATTGTTAATGGATTGCAGAATCGGCTGGATATATTATTTTTCTTTTTTTTCAACCCTGATTTCAGTCCTATATATATCGATAAAAAATTATCAAAGTATATAATCACAATAACGAGTATATGTTTTGATATAAATTTTACACATTTTCTATAAATGTATTTATACAATTTATTAGAGTATATGCTTCACTTTTTTATAAAAAGTATGTATCTCTTTAAATAAAATATATGTTATTTTTAAAAAATTCAAAACACGTGTAAACTAAAATTATGATTGAAAAAAAATATGTACGTAACATTATCCCAATATATATATAACAATCGACAAAAAAAAAATTTAGGCAGAGTTGTAGCCCGGTCGAGCCAATATTTAGATCCGCCCCTATATACCAATGACGATTTATTGTCACATATTTAGATATAACTATACTCATAAAATCCCTTATAAATTACATAGGTTTTTTGAGCTTATTTTTCTTATTTTTAACCAGAACCATGGCTGCATGTAATTTTTAGTTGCAAGATTCTATTCAACGAGCATTTTCAAACATGTGAGATAAATAGTAAAATATTAATTTAAATCCACGCATAATGTGTGGAAATATACAAATAAAAAGGACCTTATACTATTCGCATTTTTATACACTCAAAATTGTAAAAAATCGTATAAGTAAATTTAAAATCAATCAAATCACAAATGGAATTTAATTTTTGATTGATTTATTGGTTTCGATCAAAATTTTGAGTACATAAAATTGGAATCTCATTCCATTGAGTTTCCATTTTTATTGGTTGGGATCAAAATTTTGATCTAATTTTGGGTTAATAAAATCTTTAACTGATCCAAATCCCACTTAATCCATCAATCAGTGATCCCCACGACAACGTGATCCATCTAAAAGACTCTGAAAGATGCTATACTTAAAGGCTCCGAGTGTACGTAATAAATACATGGGAGGCGATAGTGACAACGATTATTGATTGGGGGTGCGACTAAGCCTGTCAATTATCACACATAATATTTGTATTCAATCCGAATCCGTATCCGAAGATTCAGAAAATATCTGATGTCTAAAAAATTTCTGATCGGATACGAATATGTCCGTATGATCCAGGGGCGGCGCCAGCTTGAAAGTCATGGGGTCAATTGACTCCATCAATTTTTTTTTAATAAAAACAGCCCCCAGTATGGTTTGGCCAAGAGTTTGACCCATTATTTTATTTTAAAACAAACCAGCCCTTGAATTTTTTTAAAACAAACCGGCTCATAGAGCCATTAAAAACCCTACACCCACTTCTAATGAATAAAGAGTACTGTTACACCGTTTTTTTTTCCAGCCCCAATTTCAGTCTCATATGCGTTAAAAGAAA
>CM060867.1:28687385-28762994 GCA_030737845.1 Acorus calamus | reverse complement strand
TGATATGGTTTAACACCCACCCTCTATTTAATGACCCCTTGTGGATTGAATCCGACTCACTTGTTGTCGTAAACACAATCTTGGGCAAAGCTAAGTCCACCCCTAGGATTAAGACACTTGTCCATCACATCCTCTCCAAGCTTCGGACTCTCCCCATTTGGCACATCTCCCACATTTACAGAGAGGGCAACAGGGTTGCTGACAAATTAGCCAACCTAGGACTTGCTGAAGCAACCGAAACTATCTGGTCCTCCCCCCCGGCACCCATTATCCCTTTTCTCTATGATGATACTAATGAAGTCCCCCAACACAGGTTCTCCGAAGGCTCCTAACCTTTTTCACTTTGCATTCATGGGCATCCTTTGGTTGGTCACTGCATCATGGGAACCCCACATTTCATGGAAACTACACATTTCATACGGTGTTTGTCCTCGGTTCTGGAATGAAAGTCATGGGTTTTTACTTTCCCATGGACCACATGGGAAGCCCTTGGTATGCTTTTGGAGACTCCCCTTCCTTCTGATAGTGGTGCTCTTTGGTGTTTCCTCCTCCTTCCTTGGTTGGCTCCTACAACTAGTCACCATGGAGTTTTTTATTTTATGTTTTTGAACTCTACAGGTTTTGTGTTATCCATGTGTAATCAGTACACACAGGCTAACAGGGCTGTAGGCTCTTCCTGGGCCTCTTGGGCACCAATGTAACTCTTTCCTTTATTCTCCCTCTCTTGTAATCTATTTTACTATCAATAAAATTTCAACCTTACTGAGCAAAAAAAAAAACCCAAAACCCTAAACCCCAAACCCCAAACCCTAAACCCTAAACCCTAAACCCTAAAACCTAAAACCCTAAACCCTAAACCCTAAACCCAAAAACCTAAACCCTAAACCCTAAACCCTAAACCCAAAAACCTAAACCCTAAACCCAAAAACCCTAAACCCTAAACCCAAAAACCCTAAACCATAAACCCTAAACCCTAAACCTAAACCCTAAACCCTAAACCCTAAACCCTAAAACCTAAACCCTAAACCCTAAACCCTAAACCCTAAACCCCTAAACCCTAAACCCTAAACCCTAAACCCCAAACCCCAAACCCCAAACCCTAAACCTTAAACCATAAACCCTAAACCCTAAACCCTATATGGTTTGAGTTACACCCACATTATCAAGGCCCAATCTGGATTGAGAGCGATTCCACTCTTGTTGTTGATACCATCAATAGTAAATTTTCTCCCAATGCCCAGATACTCCCCTATGTGAATCATATACACAAGCTGCTCAATCTCCTTGCTAGATGGAAAATCACACACATTTTTAGAGAAGGGAACAGACCGGCAGATAAGCTCGCCTCTTTGGGATTGAGTGAGCTCACTGAGTCAATCTTTGACCATCCTCCAACAGATTTGGCCCACTACCTTAATGATGATGCTAATGAGGTTCCACAATACAGGTTCCCTAAGCCTTAACCTCCTCAGCTCCCTGTTTTTTTATTGGATTACATCTTGTTGCATTTTACATTTCATCCTTTGGCCATTCATGACATCTGATATCTTTGGAGAATATGGTCCATCACTATTATCTTTTTGGTGGGATTACACTTGGGAATTATTGACTAGTCTACAGGTTGGATACCAAGTTCCTCCCCAAGGTTCATGCTGCCATTGGAAAGTCCGTGGGCCTCCTCTTCTACAGGTCAAGCCCATTCCTGTTGGGCTACCCTTGGATATATTCTCTACCAGCCCCAATGGTTGTAATTTTGTATGTGTTGTAAGTAAGCCCAACTAACCTTTTTGTTAGGTCCACAGGTTTTTGGTTTCTACAGGCTGATTAGGAGCATGATGTAATTTCCTTTTCTCATTGTAACTCTCTTTCTTCATTGAAATAAAATATCATACTTACCAAAAAAAAACCCTCTTTCTTCATTGAACCCTGAACCCTGAACCCTAAAACCCTAAAACCCTAAACCCTAAACCCTAAAACCCTAAACCCTAAACCCCAAAACCTAAACCTTAAACCCCAAACCCCAAACCCTAAACCCTAAAACCCTAAACCCTAAACCCTAAAACCCTAAATCAGCCCTAGAATCTGCTCATCCAGTCTTTATCTTCTTCTCTCTTCTAACTGCTTTGGATATTTCAAATAATTATCTAAATCTGTATCCGATTGTTCGGATCCGATACGGTTACATGTTTTTGAATATCCGTCGGATATTGGATACGGATAATATTTTAAATATTTAGTTCGGATACGGATACGGATATGGACAGATCCGCTCCATATCCGTCCGATTGACAGGCTTAGTTGAAACGGGCCTATGATACTTTTATGTTAAACAAGGTTATGTTAAAAGTCGATACTAGTTTATGATACTTTTATGTTAAACAAGGTTATGTTTAAACAAGCTGATGAATCAAGATTTTTTTTTTTTGTCAAACTGGGCCATCATGTCTCTTTGTTGTCAATCTATCAAATTTAGATATAAAATTTAGATATGGAAGGATTAGTGCTGAAATGGTCAAATTTTTCATTAGTATACAATCATCTCAAAAATCAATTCCATGTTCTAAATACAAGCAGCTTCTCCATTTGGTATTTCTTCTTGTTATTTTTTTGTTGTCTTCGGATATTTGAATATATCTCTCACAAAATGACTTGAGCACCTCATGAATCAATTCTTGCAAACAAAAATTTAAAAAGTCCAACTTAAAAATCATGGAACAAAAACCTGCTGAAACATAGCTTGCTGGACTAGAGAACCTTTTAACATGTACAACTTCATATTTTTTGTTTCATTTCAGGTAAAAACTTCCATTTTGGCAAACAAAATGATTCACAAAAAAGATTACATATCTAGGGGCGGATCCAGGAATTAAAGCAGGGGGGCCAAAAAGTTAAGAGAATGAGTAAGATAAAAAAAATTTATAGATATATGATACATTAATACGAAATAAAGACAATTGAAAATGTTTTTTTTACTTATTTTTCTGGATTTAAATATCCGTAATAATCTATAGAAGATCAAGAAAAAATTCATGAAAACTCACTATTCCCATCACAAAAAAGGGAAAAAATGAAGCTTAAAAAATTAACAAAAATAAATATGAAGAAATAATTTATCACAAAAATATACAAGGATATCCTTCACGCTTATATTTCAGAATGAGATTTTAAAACCTTACTTCTAAATATTTTAAGAGACTCAATATAGTAATGATAAAAAATCAAAATAAACAAAAAATAACAAAACATCCAAATGAGTAACTTTTCAACCCCTCAAAATCAGATACTAATATTCACATTAAAATAAAGCTTTTCAAAGTTTTTTTAAAGAAGACCCATGATTCCAAATCTCAATGGGCGCTAATATACTCAGTTAGTCATATTTTCATTTGTCACGTCTAATGCAGTATTTTACTTGATTGACACATTATAAATTCTACTATATCTGTGTACACTATTATAGGAAATGTAAATAAAATATATACAATTATTTTATATGAACATGTATTTCACTTCTATAAAAAAAAATTAGTATACAAACAAGTCTGCACGTAACATCTTCCAACTTCAAACTCACTCATTTCAATTAGGATTTTTACAAATATCCTTAAAAAAACTCATTATATCAAAATTACCCTAATAAATTATTATTTTCAACAATGCCTCTTAAAAGAGTTTAAATTATTCATGAATGTTCTTCTAGAAGATATTTTTACAAAAATTTAAAATTTATATTGTGCAAAAATACCCTTTAAAAGGGAATTGATGCAAAATTTAAATCTTTTGAGGCATTGTTGGGAATAGAATTTAAAAAGGAGTATTCAACAATATAAGAATTTTTGACGGGGTATATGCAAAAACCATTTCTATTGTACCTATTGGCCACATATATCAAACTCCATGGCGTGGGCCTTGGGGTGCCCGGGCCCCAGCCCGCCCCCCTTTGGCTCCGCCCTGGTCACGCACCTACCCAGGTGTTTTTAAGATGGTGATTGTATAAATGTTAATTCTCTACTTATTCATGCTTTGTGTTTCTTTTCTAAGAGTGAATCTAAAATGAGAATGCTATATTCATAAATGCAACACAAAAGGTCGAAACGCAAATGAAATGGTTCGAAAGGGGAACAAACCTGACCTTATTTCTGCATGATTTACCTCCTCTGTTTTTGTTACTTGTTGAACAACAAAAAAAAGGAGAAAATCAATAACATGATGGTCATAACCGTGTGACTTTTAAAGTGACCACAGGGATGATCAATATATCAACGCTCGTAAAATTTTGATGATTAGCACCAAGGCCTTTCTATTTAATCAACTTTCAATAATACATAAAGCCATTTAAGTTCAACCTGAAATTTTCATTTGTAGGTAGAATTTGGAGCATGCTAACAGAAGAAAGAATATGGTAGCTTCGAAGTAATATGAGAAAATAAGTTTTCTGCAATTCAAATGAGAATAACTTCAACAAATCAATCAATAGTAATAGGCTGCTGAACAAATAACCATTGCTAAATCATATATCCAAAATATGAACCGCTTAACAACAAAAATTTTTGGTAAACCTGTATGTGAGTCTTGATAATTGCTTTTCCTAACGATGTTGTAAGGAAAATTCCCAAAATGGTATTTCGAATTGTCCACACATAATACTGTCAAGATCAAATAATGGGTTTGGAACCTAAATATAAAAAGTAGAATAAGAAAGTTTAAAAAAGATATTCTTTTTAGATAACACTGAGAATACCATTAGATAATTGGGAATGCAAAGACAGAAGAAAAAAAATTCAATCTCAATAAAATCATGATTGTGAGATATCTTTCTTATTGATTGTGAAACTTGAGAAAACATCTAAATAAGTTCAGCTCATGATTTTAGTTTTTAAACTTTTACTACTTACAATTGCATGCTTTTTTTTTCCTTCGTGAAAAGAGGTTCTCAAGTGAATTAAATCAAGAAAAGATGAGGGATCTTCATATGGATTCACAAAGCCACAATCTTTTAAGGCTCCGTTTGGGTGCGCGCAACCAAACGAGGCAGCTTTCGGCGGAATCAAAAGCTGGATTCCTTTTAATTTCTCTCTCGAAATCCGTGTTTTTAACTCAAAAACAACGATTTTTTGTCGGAATCGATTTTTTGAATTGAAAAGCAAAACGGAGCCTAAGTTGTTTTTTATTTTTTGGAGAAATTCATCTAGGTTTCCATTTTTTCAGTTTTGAGAGATAACCGGCATCACAATTAAACAAAAGAAAACTAACCTTAAATAATCAAACAATTAAACAAATCAAAATAAATAAATAAAACACTTAAATAATTATATATACAAATGCAAGTTAAAAGAAATGTTTTGCGGTGACGGTGCGGAACGGTGGCGATGACGAGGATGGTAGGATGGTGTCGGGACGGAGGGATGGGGTTCCAATCGAGGTGGCGGAGGGGGGGGGTGCGTTCCGACCGAGGTGGTGAAGGGGGGAGCCGCGTGAGACCGGGGGGGGGGGGGGGGGGCGCTATCCGATCGAGGTGGCGGAAGGGGGAGCCGCGTGAGGCCGGATGGCGCGGCGGAGGGAGCCGCGTGAGGAGAGGAGGAGAAAACGAGAGGGTTAGGTTAGGTTTTGTTTTGTTTTGTTTTTTTTCGAGTTGGTTCCAGCTAACGTGCGCCTCCATTTAGCAACCACCAAGAGAAAAGTTGGTGGGTGGTGGACTGACCGACCGTTGGAGATCCCCAAGTAGAGATGGTGGGAAGACATTGTTCCGCTGTGAGACCCCTAACCAACATTCAAGAAAACAATATCATCAACCGTCCTTTATAATGATCAGCATGAGATTGCTCTGTCCTTCCCCTGTTACACTTCCATCCACAACCCACAAAAAAGGGAGAGTTAGGGATTTGGTGTTCCAACTCTCCATTCTCGTATGTTTACCATTTCCTCTAAGAAAAAAAAAAAAAAAAAAAACTCCTTATTCTCTGTTTTCCTCCATTCCAAGTAAGTTGCACAACAATCTCTCCCAACTGTTATATGTGCTGCCTTTGTCGATTTTAATTTTTAAATGATCTTCTCATAAAAGTTAATTAATTTGTTGACTTTACTCTCATGCATAACTGATTTTAAATAACTTTCAGATCTTACCATCATTTAATGTATCTACATCACATCGCACCCATGCGAACTCACACAGAAAAGATTGAGGGCAACATATAAATTTATTATTTTTGAGGATCATAATCATTCACCATTTGATACTAAACTACCTTCATGTGAGATGAGCAATATTGAGGTGTTGATACATTGCTTTGATATAATTGGGTTTCTTTAAAACCACCCAAAACAAATGTAGATATATAATAAAACTTTTGTCACCATATGTTATGTCTTTCTTTCTTTCCACATATTCAAAAATAGCATGATTAATATGAATAATGCAATTATGTTCCTATACACAATTAGCTCATCCACCAAGTAAGGGTTACAACTTCCCTCAATATATCTGGTTCTTGAACTATATGGATATGCATGCTAGCAATGCATACATCAAATCCAAGAGCATGGGAGAGGAGCCAATGACCCGTATTGCATTCTGATAAAGGCATATGTACCAATTTATGTCAAGCCATAGACACTTTTATCTTTAATAGAAAGAGAAAATGTAGTTCATGATAATCATAATTTGTTGAATGGCATGTTGTTCTCATTTTGCACTTTGAAATCCTGGCAATGAGTGACCTCCAATAATGCAGGGTTTCAAAGCTGAAACATGGATGATCTGGAGAAGCCCCTTCTTGGCCCCGAAAACTTCAATCGAGATGATATTGATTTGGTGAGGAATGTAAAAATCAAGTCTTAGAGAGAGAGATCCCATCTGAAATATTATAATTTATAATTATATACAATGTACAGGAGCGCATACCATTGCATGAAGTCTTTGAACAGTTGAGAACATCACAGAGTGGTCTTTCTTCTCTTGATGCTGAAGCACGCTTGGTGCTCTTTGGCCCAAACAAACTTGAGGAGAAACCGGTAATTGGCACTCTCCTCACTCATCATAATATTCCTCATGTTATGTTTCAGTAATTATGCCATATCACAGTTTCTATTGGTGATTTAAAGCATGTCGTACTTTTGTTTCATTCAGGAGAATAAATTCTTGAAGTTCCTCAGTTTTATGTGGAATCCCCTCTCATGGGTCATGGAAGCTGCGGCACTGATGGCAATTGCACTTGCTAATGGTGGAGTGAGTCTTCTTAGTTTTCTGTCTAGTCTAATAGTCGTGGTCTATTTTCAATGGAACTTTGGTAGAATCTACTACTTCTGTTTTTATTTTACATAAACATTATACTGTCTGGAGTTTCAGGGTGAGGGTCCTGACTGGCAAGACTTTGTGGGAATCATATGTCTGCTCCTCATTAATTCTACTATCAGTTTTATCGAAGAAAACAATGCTGGAAATGCTGCAGCCTCTCTAATGGCTCGTCTAGCTCCAAAAACAAAGGTCGTGTTTCTTTAATTAATAATGATTTTATTTAATTTTCATATAGAGTTGAAAACCATACGAATAGTGAAAAAAGGATATCTAATTGGTAATATAGGGTTAACCTTATATGCAATTCTTGTGTCAAATCAAAGTCATTTCTTTCCAAGAGAGCATCCTATTAATTGAACTCCTCACCATACATGAGCATTAGTAGAAGGAAATTGTTTACATTATTTTCCATTCTCACTTGATATAAATTTCTAAAAACTCGTTGGTGGGCACTGTGTCTCTCTCTTAGACGTTCAAATATATGCACCCATCATTGTGCATGTTTGCCTTTATATATAAAATCCCTTAAAATCGGTTCTATTAATTCAGGTCCTGAGAGACGGACGATGGCAAGAACGTGATGCGGCTATTTTAGTTCCTGGAGATATTATCAGTATTAAGCTAGGTGACATTATTCCTGCTGATGCTCGCTTGCTTGAAGGGGACTCTCTTAAAATTGACCAAGTAAATTCTTCTTAAGCACCAAGTCAAAATCAACATTTCCACTTTGGATCTCAGTACTTCTAACAAAACATAATGGGCATCATTTCAAATTTTGGATAAATATTTTCAGTCAGCTCTTACCGGAGAATCTCTTCCTGTCACGAAGAGGCCAGGAGATGAAGTGTTCTCTGGATCAACATGCAAGCATGGGGAGATAGAAGCTGTTGTTATAGCAACAGGGGTCTACTCTTTCTTTGGCAGAGCAGCACACCTGGTTGACACAACTGAGGTTATTGGGCATTTTCAAAAGGTGAGAATTGTGTGAATATGAAAAGAGATAATTCAAAACATACTAGAATTTTTTTTCTTCATTAGTTGATTAAAGTTCCTCGATTTCATGAAATGTCCTATAATTGAGAACAATATTGCATACAACAATATGCAGTATGCAGTATGCAGTATGCATGCCCTTCCTTAGACCCCATGTTTGATTATTTCTTTCTATGCTAAAGACAATTATGTGACTTTATCAAGTCAATTGCAACGGGGACTGATAGAAATGTATGCCAAATTTAATGTTTCAACATAAAATATTGGAACCCAATAAGTCTTTTAGTTTTAGCCTCTATATTTAACTTGATCATTAATGAGTTTTAATAAAACTGGAAATTGTAAAGGTTCACCCTATTTTCTGTCCTTTGTAGACATTGTTTTTCCAGTGTAACAAATGCAGCTTCCACTGGGAATTCAGATTCAGAAATATCCCCTAAAATTTTTACGTGTTAAGCTGATAAACAATTCTGATGATCGAATCTCTGTTTACAACCATTGTAGTTATGTGACTATTATAATAAACGAGGAGGAATATGTGTTGCTAGAATTTCACATGTGATGCAATAATGTAATTTCCCTTTGTGTTCTATACTTACAATGTATATAGAGTTGATGGCTCTGTTTCTTTATAGAATACACTTGTATCTATATTCTGGCTTCCGTTTTACTGAATAACATATGGTTACTTTGCTGGATCTGGAAGAATTTGGTGTGTCTTATGTTCCCATACCAATGACCATAAAACATTCTATCGTTTTTTCATTAATAAAATTTGGGATACTCCACCTTTGGTTAGAAAAAACATGCTTATAGGTTTTCAAAAGATAATGTGTTGCATTTGTTTTCTTACCAGGTGCTTACTGCCATTGGAAATTTCTGTATATGCTCTATAGCTATGGGGTTGATTCTTGAGATCATAGTCATGTTTCCCATCCAGAAGCGCTCATACAGGAATGGAATTAACAACCTTCTTGTCCTCTTGATAGGGGGTATACCCATTGCCATGCCCACTGTATTATCAGTTACACTAGCAATTGGCTCTCATCGCCTTTCACAACAGGTAACATCTGAACCAGACTATGTTCATTTGTAGTAAAGTTGAATATCTCATCTGTGTGCAATATCTTATCTGTATTGCAGGGTGCAATTACCAAAAGGATGACTGCCATCGAAGAAATGGCAGGAATGGATGTCCTTTGTAGTGACAAAACCGGCACGCTCACTCTCAATCACCTCACTGTTGATAGGAATCTCATTGAGGTATATGAACATTGAGCATGTGAATCAAAATTTTGAAACATGCAACAGAATAGCAGCATATTATAATAAAGCATTCAGGAGGTAGAATAGAAACGACTAAGGGTCTGTTTGTTTCTATGTAAAAGTCCATGAAAACTCTAGTTTTCAGGAAAAGTAGTTACATAGGGATGTTTGATAGCTTTAGAAAAAAACGGTTATAGAAAACTATTTCTTTAACCGCTTTCAAATCCTGATTTTTGCATCCGCCTTGAGGGGTTCGTACGCCGTTTTCCAGAGATCCAGAACTCCATGTATCAGAATTTCTCAAAGTTTTATTAACCTTCCTTTTATTTGAATATTATAAATATAAATATTTTAAAATCAATTTTTTAAATATTTAAAAGATGTAAAAATACATTTCATTTAATTAGATGATATTTTCTAAAATTCAAATTATTATTTACAATTTAATACTAAATTTTTCATATAAATTCAAAATTTAAATGACTAAAAAATATGTCATATGATATTATAAATATGTCGTATGATATTATAATCAATTTAATATAAATTTAAATTATATGGAACCCATCCGGTTGTTAGGTTTGAAAATAAAAGATAGAACCTTAAAAATATCTAGATTTAATTAAATCTTAATAGATTTTTTTTATTTATGATAAATATTCAGATTTTAATTAGAGAGATTTTAGGATATATATGTAGAAAAATTTATAAAATGATTTCTATCTTATAACTAAAAATAGTTTCTGTAACTAAAAATCAAATTTCAAATTTTTTTAAAATATGTCCAATGTAAATTTAATTCATCAAATTTATCTCGAAATATCTATAGGATATCTAAAGATCTTCATATATTTTATAGTTTGATCTCACTTTGAAATTTAAATTCAAAATTCAAATTTTAAATTTAAATTTGAAATTTGGATTTGCATTGTATTTGAACTTTTTTGTGTTAAACATTTTCCATAAGTAAAGTAAAACAGAGCAGATATCTTTATTCTGAATAAATGTAATGCAATACTAATTTTTTAATAAAATTTATCAATGATTTATATCTGTTTATAGTTATTATATATTTTTTTATTCATAATTTGATATTAATGCATACAAATGAAAAATAAGATTTCACGTATTTATAGAATCAAACGCTAGAAGACTAATGTTTTACGAGAAAACAAACAACGGAATTCGACTTTTTTTATTGAAAAATTCATTATTTATTCTATTTCAGAATTTTTCTAATTATGAAGCATCAAATAACTATATTAAATAAGAATTGTCTTCATCCTTCAAATAAACAGAATTGATATTTGTGCGATCGGCCTAGCAAAAGAAAAATAGGGAGGCATAAGAAGAGGGACGCCGTTTGCGGCTCCAACAAAGTTTGGGTAGAGCCGGATCTAGGTTCGAACTTTCGATTTTTGGAATGGGATAAATCATTTTCCGTAATGTAATTTCAATACAACCAAATGCCAGAAATGAATTATATTTTCTGGGAAAACTTTTTTCTTGTAAAAGAAAATCCCTAGGAAATCAAACTACATGAAACCAAACGGACCCGACTAAGTTAATAGCACATTTAAGAGAATCTAAGAGCCATGGCTATTAAATAGCCAAGTATATAACATAAGTTCATCTGGATTTCCACAAAACAGTAGGACTCAAGTAAATTGCACTCTGTTCCACCCACGTCTCATCTTTTTCCAATTGTGTTTCCTAGCTTTGATGTCTACAGATGTCGGAACTAGGATGAATTAACTGATCATATTTTGAAATTCTCCTTCATTATAAAATTTAACATCAAGATCTTCAAAATTGTGTTTCCTAGCTTTGATGTCTACAGACTTCGGAACTAGGATGAAACTGATCATATTTTGAAATTCTCCTTCATTATAAAATTTAACATCAAGATCTTCTTTTATATAGATTTTCCACAAAGACATAGACAAAGAAACCATCATCCTGCTTGCTGCCAGAGCCTCCAGACTTGAGAATCAAGATGCCATCGATACAGCCATCATTAACATGCTTGCCGACCCAAAGGAGGTAGTTCAGCACTGTGCGTCTAAATTTTATGTGATTACTTTAGTTCCATTATTTCTTGTTTTTTGTTCTTCGCTAATGAATAACTATGAGTTAGATTTGTTAACACAGGCACGTGCAAATATCACAGAGGTCCATTTTCTTCCATTTAATCCTGTGGAAAAGCGAACAGCTATTACATACATTGACGCTGATGGTAACTGGTACCGTACAAGCAAAGGAGCTCCTGAACAGGTATTCACATATATAAATGACACTACTTGAATGACATATTTTCTCTACTTAAATCCTAGAATTTACCTCTACCTCTAGTTTGAGTATCTGCCTTTGGAACCATGGTCGTCTATTTCACTAATAACCACTCTCTTATCAATCAATGTAAGAAAAATACGACCAGTTTCTTTAGTTTTAAACATAAATTCCTTTACCTATGGGCTCATGCTTCTGTGCAACTGGAATCAAGAATAAAAACATCCTATTTCATTGGCAACTTAAATAAGTGCAATGAAAAAAAAAAAAAAAAACTCAATTATGTTTATTTTCACACTTCAGATTCTAGAACTTTGCCAAGAAAAACAAGAGATCGCTGGAAAAGTGCATGCAATCATTGACAAATTTGCAGAAAGGGGATTGCGCTCCCTTGCAGTCGCTTGTCAGGTATGGTTTATAATCTTAAAGAGAGAACATTTTCTAGTTCTTTCCCCAGATGGTTAACAAAGTTGTCATTTATTTATATAATTAACGGTCATGAAACTATTACTATGCAGAATATTAAACTAGATGCCTGCATCTTAACTCGCTTATAATTTTACTGAAGTACTATTTTCTTATCATGGTGATGACTGCAATAATACCCCAGTCTATACCAGAGAAATCTAAAGAGAGTACTGGTGGTCCATGGACATTTTGTGGGCTCTTGCCACTATTTGATCCACCAAGACATGATAGTGCTGAGACTATTCGCAGAGCATTAAACCTTGGCGTTTGTGTGAAGATGATTACAGGTATCTATTAAATGCAATGAATTAATAAGAATCTGCACTTTTTTTTTGTTTCTCCTTCCTAAACGTTTGAAGAACACCATTGCTCTCTGTATTGACACATCGTTTATCATTTCAAGCCTTTGAAAAATTTATTTGCTGGTCAGTTATGTAATTTGGTGACTTCCTTGAACTGCATCAAGGTTACTCAAGGAAATCAAGCCTCATGATTAATAAGATATATATATATATATAGGGATTTTTAAGTTAAAAGAATTAATCTTGCTCACTAATGATCAAATGTAGTTGGAAAATGGGGATTTTAAGTTGTTTAAAACTTCATATTTGACAGGAGATCAATTGTCGATTGCAAAGGAAACAGGCCGACGTCTTGGCATGGGAACAAACATGTATCCATCCTCATCACTGCTCGGACATGACAAAGATGAACATGAAGCACTTCCAGTGGATGAACTCATTGAGAAGGCAGATGGTTTTGCTGGTGTATTCCCTGGTATTGTTATCTACCTAGTTAACATTACATATTTCTCTTTCAGTTTCGTATAACTGTTATGTAGTTTGAAAAATTAGACAATATACATTGTAGACCTCATTCCTAGAGACCAGACAAATTCTTGTTCTGCACTTGTGTGAAAAGATTAATATTGATGACTTACTTTCATTATCAGAGCACAAGTATGAGATTGTTAAAATTCTTCAAGAGAAGAAACACATATGTGGGATGACGGGGGATGGGGTAAATGACGCACCAGCTTTAAAGAAAGCAGATATAGGAATAGCTGTTTCAGATGCCACTGATGCTGCCAGGGGTGCTGCTGATATAGTCCTTACTGAACCTGGCCTAAGTGTTATCATTAGTGCTGTTCTGACAAGCAGAGCAATTTTCCAAAGGATGAAGAACTATACAGTTAAGTTCTAAAACGTGGACATTGTGTATAAACATCTCTATTGCAGTGTATTGACCACTTTATACATGAAACATGCAGATTTATGCAGTGTCAATAACTATAAGGATTGTGGTAAGTACAAAGTTGAAGCTTTATTATTGTTTTAGTACTTCTGTGAAGATGATGACTCATTTAAATTCTTACTATTGCAGCTTGGTTTTATGCTTCTTACATTGATATGGAAATACGACTTCCCACCTTTCATGGTCTTGATAATAGCTATCCTTAATGATGGTAACACACATTCTTGGTTTTTGTCTCTTAAGTTATATACATCTATGTATATATATTGTTGGATGACTTGAAGTTGCACACAAGTCCAAAGAAAAGGGCAACATTTACAATTTACTCTTGCTTATCCTTCCCAAACAAGTTGTTTGATCAATTCAATGCCTTTAGTGGCTCGTCTTTGTCAATTCAATCCAGTTCTTTAATTTAGTTTGTATATAGATGTTCTATTTCACTCATGAAGACCATGAACCCATTATTACCACACTTTTTTTCAAATTGTAAATACATTGGAAAAAACGGTTTCTTGATCTACATAGTATAGCATCTATATGTCGAGAGTGTCTTTACAAAGAAGTTGGTCGTAGTGGCGCTTAGAACAGACGTCCAGTGACAAAGACGAAGAACTAAGAACTTTTATATACCCTGAGTTGGTCATAGCATCTCTATGACGAGTCTTCGTGCTTTCTTTGTACAAAGTTGAGAGTTCAGTGCTTATGCTTACTTCTAGTAGCTGATCCTTTGGGACACAAAGTTTAGTGTTTGGAGAAAACAGACAATTAGAAGACAAGACTCAACCATAGCTTTAACATTTTCTCGATCGGGGAAACGAGAAGAAATTGTTGAATACCTGGCTCCGAGGAAGATTGCTCTGTTAAGTAAGGTGGAACTCTTCATGGACCGATGAAATGCCATCTTTTTTAGAATCTAATTACAGACATATTAAGAGCTTTATTCTACATACCTTTTTATTAAAGAAAGAAAGTACGGAGGGTGTAGCGGTACTAGGAAGATCCCAGAGAAATGTAAACAAATACATGATTAAACTAAAACTTTTCGATACCATAATATTGCTTGTTTGTGTGATCACATTGCTTCACAAAGGTTGACAATAAGCTCTGATACACGTGGCTCTTTTTTTTCTTTTCTATCAGGGACAATTATGACCATCTCCAAAGACCGTGTTAGGCCATCCCCCAAACCAGATAGTTGGAAGCTAAATGAGATATTTGCAACAGGCATTGTTATAGGAACTTACCTCGCGTTAGTTACAGTTCTATTCTATTGGGCTGTCACAAAGACAAATTTCTTTGAGGTATTTAAAGTCCTAGTACCTGGTGAATACTGAGGCATTAAGAAAATTATCTAGTTTTTTTTCTCTTACCAATTTACATTTTTTCTTGTCAAGACTCACTTTCATGTTAGGTCCATAAGCAACAGTACTGAGGAGACATCATCTGCCATGTACCTACAAGTGAGCATCATCAGCCAAGCCCTCATATTTGTCACTCGCAGTCAAAGTTGGTCATTCATGGAAAGACCGGGAACACTCTTGATGTGTGCATTTGTCATAGCCCAAATGGTAAGATTCCTGAGCTGGGGCATCCAGATTGATCTTTTATTGAATTTCCATCTCTTACATCCATATAAATGGCTTGAAAACTTCCTCATCCGCTGAGTTGAAAATCACATAATGTGTTAGTTCAGTTACTCTGGTGCATATGAATCCCACAATTCTTAATCAAAGTTTAATTACTGTTCATATCAATTTGGAGATGAATTTATCAACTCTGTGGATTAAAGCAACTAGAATTTGAATTACATGATAGGTTGGAGAAGAAGAAATAGATGGAATAATAATGTTGTATTATATAATGGTAACCGAAAGATCCCTTTTATAGTTACAAGATGTACAAGCCCTAGAATAAGAAAATGACCAAAATACCCATGACAAAAATTCGAGTCGGGGCACTGCCCCCGAACCCCCATACGCCCAATCGGCAATCCCCCACATGGGCCTGTTGTCGGGCCTATTCCCTCCGGCCCTGGGGGGGTGTTGCCCCTCAACCCCCGGGCCTCCGGGAATAGGCCCGACAACAGTCCTATTCCATGACTCCAATAGGAGAGAGATGCAACATCTGTGTTTGCATGAGTTCAGTTTAACTTTTAACGTTGGTTACTGACTCCACATCCAGGTTGCAACCTTGATTGCTGTCTATGCACATATCAGCTTCGCTTACATCCGTGGTATTGGTTGGGGCTGGGCTGGTTTGGTATGGCTCTATAGTTTGATCTTTTATATACCCCTTGACATTATCAAATTTGCTGTCCATTACTGTCTCAGTGGAGAAGCTTGGAATCTGCTGTTTGATAGAAAGGTTAGGATGGCCCATGGATCTTCTTCACAGTTCATATTCTTCATCTTCAATAAGTGAATAAAATAGTTCTCAGAATGTTTCATTTCTAAAAAAATTCCTAATAGACTTTTGGTGCATAAATTTTGACAGACGGCATTCATGTCTAAGAAGGACTATGGAAAGGAGGAAAGAGAAGTCAGGTGGGTCCTTTCTCAAAGGACTCTTCAAGGAATGCAATCTATGGATTTAAACTATGGCAGACATTCTTCTTTAATTGCAGAACAGGCCTTGCGACGTGCAGAAATAGCAAGGTAACTATCAAATCTAACAGGCAAGAAGTATCTCTGATCCAGTGACATGATCTGTTATTAATAATCCTGAGCCACATCATCAGTGCTTCTCTCCCAGATTCATTCTCTAGTTTCAATTCTCGAATGCATTTGAGACTTCTTCTATGTCTGTTATCTTTTCAAGATTGACTTCAGTTAGAGATGAATCCATTTTTTTCAGCCTAATTTATGCCTAAACCAAAGACAGTCTGGCTTGACAGTGACTGAATTACAGACTGCTGCCAAACCTCTGAAAATGATCACGTGGTGTACGTTATTAGAAAAGAATAAAAAATTCATGTTTGATTGTCATATCTTAAGAATTAAGCCCCTCAACCTCTGTGATTTTTTAATGGGAAGAGCTCCTATATTTGATTAGTTGTTCCTGACCTCAGCAATGTCTCATATATATCTGTATCACATCATTTGAGAGTAGGGACATTCACGTAATGATTGTAGTAATGTTATTCTTGGACACATGATAGTATGCTTTAAACAGTGACAGAAAACTCCCCTTATGATGCCGAACGGCAACACATTGAAAATAATGCCTCAGGTAACTATCATTGGTTGTCTGCCTATGATACTAAAGGGAAAGCGAAACTCTTCTGTTTAATTATAAAGAAGCCGAGTAAGGGACATGTGCTTTATTCTCTTAAATGGGTAGTGATGCAAAGGTTTCTGTTGTTGCAGGTTGGGAGAATTAAAGACACTACGAGGGCATGTAGAATCTGTGCTAAGGTTGAAGAACTTGGACAATGGTGTCATCCAAACTGCTTATACAGTTTAGTCCAGAGCTTTCAATCAATTCTAGGAGGGGCGTGCTTCATATATAGAACCCAGTTTTTCCATTCAAAGAATGCATGCTGCTCAACAGGAACCCATGGCTAATATCAACCCCCAGTTTGGCTCTTTTACCATTCATATTCCCTTTCCGGCAAAAGGTTTTTGTTAACAATTACATTTTATATCAATATCTCTGTATCAATCTCATTATATCCAAAATTTGTAGCAAGAGATAGATTATTTGTATTCCTTCCATGTTTGTATCTGTTGGATTTTGGTAGAATATCTTGCACTAGTTGATGAATGCAAATGATATGATGGTGTGGGGCAATAGGAATGCCCAAATCAGGGATGTCTTGCTATTTGAAAACCCCAAAACCAAAACTCACTTTAAAAAAAAGAAAAGAAAATGATCACAACAAGGTTAATGTGGTTTCCAGTGACCATAGCACAAGGTTTGAGGCTTACATGTGTTATAGGTAGGTCTTGAATTCGAGTTTTGCCATTGACTTATCCAACTGTTTGTTGGTGATTATTCAAAAGAATTTTATGTAGGATACAAACAGAGTTAACTATAAAGTCAGTCACGAAGGATCCCTCTTATATTAAAAAAAAAAAAAGTTAATGTCTCACCCTTGATGGTCGTCGGCTCGTCGCACACCCTGCTAGGAATCCGAAGGTGAAGATACGTGAGGTCATCAAAAAGCTCGAGGCCCGAAAGCCTAGTCAGTCGGCCCGGGCACGTTTGCGGGCCTGGCTCGGGCCTGATTCTGGGGCCCCGGCTCGAAGGCCCGCCCGTTCGAGCTGGCCCGTAGGCCCATGGGGGGCGATCCAATAAATGAGTCACATGTAATTTTATGTAATTTTTATTTGAATTTATACAAATTATTGACATTTATATAGTTGCTAACCTAGTTAGATGCATGTAGCTATTTATTTTTTCAAGTAATTAATTTATTTAATATTTTATTTTAAAATTTTAATAGATATAAATATATTTTTTAACATTATACTTTAAATTTTATGTTATTTTAATATTATATACAAATGAACAACTTAAACAAATAGGGAGAAATCCATATAACCCCCTACAAACATATGAAAATCCATATAACCCCCTACATTTTTTCTAAATCCAAATAACCCCCTGTAAACATATACGAAATGTCAAAAACCCCTTCTGTCAGTTAAATAAATCAGTTTTTAACCTTGGTTTAACCAGACATGTAAAGTTACGTTAATGTCCCTGCCCCAATCCAATCCATCAAAAACAAAGAACATCTGATCTAACCTTAACATTCACCGTTTTCTCTTCTCCTCTCCCGATTTTTGGCCAAACTATCGCCGAAGCATCCTGTCAATTTGACGGCCTTTGTTCCCCAGCCTATGCAAGATCCCATCGTCATCAATCTCATCACGACAACATCCCCCTGCAGTCTTAATCTCATCATCGACAACTCCTTTTGTTCGTCCTTGCCAAAACCTGTATTGGTTCAGATTTCAGTTTTATGGGTGTAATATGTGCAGTGTATCCAAAATTATGATAATCAGTCTATTCACTTTAGTCTAATGTATTGGTCCATATTTCAGTTTAGTATGCCATGTTCTAGTTTTATGTGTTGGTTTAGATTTTATTTTTATGAGTTTGTAATGTATGTAGTGTATACAAAACAAAACAAAAAAATGTATGTATTGTATCCAAAACTATGATATCAAGTCTAGCTAGTCTCATTGAAACATTCAGTTTCAGGCTTTACCATTAATCAATACCAGCCAGTCCAGTCCAGGCATTGTTCAAGGCCTACAATGTGCAACCATTCCTTGTGTTCCACTCATATCCAACTATTCCCTGTTTTCCAGCCAGTGCAGAGTGCAGACCCACAAATTAACCATTCAGGCATACCAGCCAGTGCAGACCAACAAATGCAAAAAATGTAACCAATGTCCAATTCCAGCCATTCAAAAAAAATTGAAAAAAATGAATACAAATGCTCACAAACAACATTTCACTACATAATATCAACATTCATACAATTCATTTGCCAAACATGGATTTAAAACTCTGATATATCTGAATACAAATGATTGTAAATAGGAACATAATTATTTACAATAAACATGGATTTTAAAAGTTGGTTCACGCATTTCATCGAATAGATCAATTGCACAAGAAGATGAGCCTCGCCATTTCTAACATCGAATTGATTTTGGGGATCAATGGACATGATAGGGATAGAAAATGAGAATCAAGAGTGTTATAGTAAGGCAAAAACACACAGAATATATTACAAAGAAATTGAATTCCAAATAGGGGTGGTGAATGAGTTTTTAAAAAGAGAATGAAGTGGGCAATGGATCAGGTGGACTGTGTGACCGATCTCGAGATGATGATGGTCTTCAACAGTCGGAATCTTAATGTTTTAAATCCCCACTAGTCGGAATGCCCAACGGTTGGCATCAATGGATCAGGCGGAGCTATAAAGAAGAAGACCGTTTACACAGAAGGGTATAAATGTAATTTATAGGGGGTGTTTGCATTATTTTTAAAATACAGGGGGTTATATGCATTATTTCAAAATTCAAACCTATTAGGCAATTCAGATAACAGAATATTCCCCAAATATTCTGTTTCTGTCAATGTTAATTTAACTTAGGGGGGTGATTTGGGCTTTAGTCTAACTTTGGAGGGGGTTATTTGGATTTAAGGAAAATGTAGGGGGTTATATGGATATTTATATGTTTGCAGGGGGTTATATGGATTTCTATAAGATGTTTGAAATTTAGACCTCCCACCATGGGCCCGCAGCCCAAGCCCAATCTGTTAGGCCCGTCAGGCCCGGGCCCTTGAGCAGGGCCTGGACCCTCTTTTTTGGCCACGGGCAGGCCCGGCCCGGGCCCGCTGGCCAAGCAAGCCCGCGCACATGGGCCCTGTTCAACGGGTTGGGCTGGGGCGTTGCCATCCCCTAGTTATATAATGATATAATAATATTAAGAGTGTTGCTACACTTAGTTTCCTTTACCAACAATTTTTCAGTCCCCACGTCCGATTGTCCAGCTGGATTTTATTTTTAAGCCACGTCAGTATAAAAAGCATTCACCAAAAAATTCCCCCCAAAAGTTGTCGCCCTTTTTTTGTTTTACCCTGTTTTGATAACATTTCACTGCTTTGTTTTTTTTATTTTCATTTACTATTTCTGTTCCCCCCCCCCTCTCTCTCTCTCTCTCTCTCTCTCATCGGCGACAACTACCACAGACCAACCATAGCAGTTCCATGAGAAGGTAGTAAATATTCCTCGTTTGCAGTCAGGGGACAAAAAGTTGGTATGTGCATAGTTTTTATAAGATTCCCCTTTTTTCGTATTCATCTTCCTTTTTCATATGTTTTTTTGTCATTTGTGACAACATTTTCGTTGAAGATAGTTGTAAAGTTGACGATAATAAATTCTTCTGTTTACCACTACATATCGATGAACTACTTTTTCTTTTCGTTTTGATATCGTATATACAGATCTTTATAACGTATATACTTACTAAAATATCACAGGTAAATCGCAGATGATTATCATGGACCAAATGGAGACGAATGATTTGGATCAAATTGGAGTAGCATTGACGCTGAACCCCAAGCTGAAGTAAATCGCAATAAAGAAGTTGAGGACATTAGATATTACAAAGCGAATGAAGAGTTGATTATTGGGATGGAGTTAATTAGTATCGAAGAAGCAGAAGAAGATTCACTCCCAATGGTGATTTGAAGGCACACACCATGAAATAGTTGGCTATTAATGTTTTACGTTCTGAACTTGACAATTTGTATTCAACGTGAAGAAGTATTTAACAAGTTTTAATAATGGCACATGCAATGTTTAATTGAGCATGTACCTCGATAGGTTCTTATTTTCAAGTAGTTCATTTATTCTCAAAGGTTGAACTTATGAAGACACGTACTCTATTACTGATGGTACATGCATTACTTAAAGCTGTATTCAAGTTGGACGGTACAAAAACTTGAAGGATTCTCTTTGCAGCCTCATATATGATTGTTTTAAAGTTGACGAATTTGAAGTTGGGTGGTAGTATATGATTGAGGGACATCATATGGAGGACAATGCATAATTAAACTCATTGTTCGAGGATCGTCATCGGTGGATGCCAATATTTGTTATTTACACCACCTATCAATGCATATGACTTATCTAACAAAGCATATACCTCACCATCCAATCATATAACTAAAAATCACTTGTACAATGAGGTATATAACTCATTAGATAACAAATAAAGTACTTGAGACATTCTATAGGTTCATAAACATTTAAAGTGATTGGGATTACAACCATACCAACTAAACGAGGAATCTAACATATGGATGACCTCACAAATGTGGAAGTGAACAATATGGTTATTTATAAGAAGTTGACTTGTTATTTTCAATCTGGCGTGGACATTTCTTCAAGTTCTGTAAGGTGATTTTTACGTTCTGAACTTGACTATTTATATTAAACGTGAATAAGTATTTAATAAGTTTTTAATGACACATACAATGTTTAATTGAGTATATACCTTGATAGGTTTATAAACATTTGAAGTGATTGGGATCACAACCACACTAGCTAGATGAGGAATTTAACATATAGATGATATCACAAATGTAGAATTGAACAATTTGATTATTTACTTGTTAGATTTTACAAAATTCATTACCCATGAATCCAGTGGTAATCATAGCCACCTATCGATGCATATGACTTATCTAACAAAGCATATACCTTACCATACGAATCATACAACCAAAAATCACATCACACAATAATGTAACATAATAATCACATCACACAATAACATAACATGTGTACAATGAGGTATATAACTTATTGGATGACAAATAAAATACTTGTTCTAATTTTATAAAATCCATCACCCAAAATGTAATTATACTCATAATACGCATATTAGCCATATCATCCTTGGTGTTAAAATGGAAACGAATAAGGGACATCAAGAACAAGGGAGGCACCCCTCTGCTTCCTTCAGCATCGTCTTCTGTAATAACTTGGCAGCTCTCTTTACCCACACATTATGCTCCTTGTTGTGGAGGGAATCTTACAAGAGGAACTATTGGTTCATCATGTTACACCATCCGCCTTCCACCATTTGTATATATCAAAAAAGCATCGACATCCATCCATCCCCGCATCAATGTATTGCTGTAATAAATAAAATAGTTAGATAGGCTCAGTTACAAATATGCTAATCTAACATAACTGAAATGATATATTACATTTAGAATTGCTGAGATGTGCAAAACTCTCCTATTCACCACAGCTTTAGTCACAAATTTTGAGAAGCATCAATCACCTAAGGCAAGGAATGCATACACCTCATAAAAAAAGCGTATATCATATAATAAATGCATATATCTCTTAAGCGGGAGCACATAACTCTGAAGAAGAAGAAAACATGAAACATACAAAAAATCAAAATATGTCACCTACCTCTTCTCCCACAAGGCATTTGATCCCCTTCGCGATGAATCTCTCCATATTGGGGTTCTAAAAAGACAAAATCATTTCCAATAAACATTTCTCCGTTTTGAACGAAGGGATATCATCTCCGACAGACATTTCTTCGTTCTGCACGAAGGAATGTTCTTTATTTACAAAGAATATAGTAGATGATGTATAACGTAAACATAAAACAAATGTTTATGAACGACGAACATAGCATGCCACCATATCCAACTAAAATACACAATAAGATTAAAAAATTGAAACATCATAACTTAAAAGGAAAAAAATTGATTTAAGATTAAAAAATTTATTTTAAGAATAAAAGAATTGAAACAAGATTTAAAAAAAATTGATTTATGAAACCATTTGTTAAAAAAAATATTAAAAAGATAAGAGAGGGTGGGGTAATGAAGACGGTGAAGACGCAGAGGAACCACACTTGAAAGACGGTGAAGATGTAGAAGATGTCAACAGTAAACCATGTGGAAGAGATAAGAGATGGTGAGGGAGAGAGAGAGAGAGAGAGAGAGAGAGAGAGAGTTTGTTTTGTGAAATCTGAAAGGTTTGGTCAAAGAGAGAGGGTGTGTTTGTTTTGTGGAAGACGAAATGAGAGAGAAAAAAATTACATTGGAACTCGACAACAGATGAGTTTCTCCTCGATATCCACCCCCACACAAGCATGAATTCAAACAAATTAGTGTTACGAGGTACATACCTCAGTTTTTGAAGTGTATGTTTGTTCAAAATGCGCATGTACTTTTTGTTGTATTTTCGACCATTTAATGTGGTGTCAGACCGTGTCAGTAGTTCATGTGCCTTTGTCAGAAGGTTTTTTTGATCATTTAATGTGTTGTCAGACTAACTTTTTCAAACAAATACAACATTCAAAAAATATTATAGACGGCATTTGAATTAAAAAATGATATATGTCAATCAAATAAAAAAAATAAAAATGTCACGTCAGATCTCGGTAGGGTTTGCACGTCGATGGCGATTGGAGAAATAATTTAGATTGAGTCAACAGAAGAGAGAGAGAGAGGGAGAGAGGGGGAGGGAGGGAGTGCGTCGTCGTCACGTCCCATTGGGGATCCCTTCAATCGGATCTGATCGATTTCCTATGGGTCAAGAAGGTGGGATGGCTCTGCGGAAGGATAGGGGCGGCGCCGGTCATACTCTCCCCACCACCATAGCCGCCGCGGCATCCAGATCCCGTAGGGGCCGCCAGAAGACATTCTACAACCTCAAAATCACCCTCATCTGCGGCTTCATCACCGTCATTGTTCTCCGTGGCACCGTCGGCGTCGGCAACATCCTCGGCGGCGGAGATGGAGGCGGCGATGAGGAGCGTAAGATCATTGAGCAGACTAACCGCCTGGTTGCCGAGATCCGATCCGACTCTGACCCTGACGAAGTCATCGCCTTTACTACCTCCACCAATGACAATTCTGAGAACGGAGCTAACTCCGACTCCAACTCCAATTCCACCGCGATCGATTCCTACGAATTCCTGGAAGACGGGACGCTGATGCGCGGCAATGACACGGTTGTGATCCCGTACTTGTTGGGCCCGAAGATCTCCGACTGGGACGAGCAGAGGAGGTCCTGGCTGGAGTCCAACCCTGGATTTCCAACCACGGTGGCCTCGGGTATGGGTCCTGGTTATTTATAAGAAGTTGACTTGTTATTTTCAATCTGGCGTGGACATTTCTCAAGTTCTGTAAGGTGATTTTTACGTTCTGAACTTGACTATTTATATTAAACGTGAATAAGTATTTAATAAGTTTTTAATGACACATACAATGTTTAATTGAGTATATACCTTGATAGGTTTATAAACATTTGAAGTGATTGGGATCACAACCACACTAGCTAGATGAGGAATTTAACATATAGATGATATCACAAATGTAGAATTGAACAATTTGATTATTTACTTGTTAGATTTTACAAAATTCATTACACATGAATCCAGTGGTAATCATAGCCACCTATCGATGCATATGACTTATCTAACAAAGCATATACCTTACCATACGAATCAAACAACCAAAAATCACATCACACAATAATGTAACATAATAATCACATCACACAATAACATAACATGTGTATAATGAGGTATATAACTTATTGGATGACAAATAAAATACTTGTTCTAATTTTATAAAATCCATCACCCAAAATGTAGTTATACTCATAGTACGCATATTAGCCATATCATCCTTGGTGTTAAAATGGAAACGAATAAGGGACATCAAGAACAAGGAAGGCACCCCTCTGCTTCCTTCAGCATCGTCTTCTGTAATAACTTGGCAGCTCTCTTTACCCACACATTATGCTCCTTGTTGTGGAGGGAATCTTACAAGAGGAACTATTGGTTCATCATGTTACACCATCCGCCTTCCATCATTTGTATATATCAAAAAAGCATCGACATCCATCCATCCCCGCATCAATGTATTGCTGTAATAAATAAAATAGTTAGATAGGCTCAGTTACAAATATGCTAATCTAACATAACTGAAATGATATATTACATTTAGAATTGTTGAGATGTGCAAAACTCTCCTATTCACCACAGCATTAGTCACAAATTTTGAGAAGCATCAATCACCTAAGACAAGGAATGCATACACCTCATAAAAAAAGCGTATACCATATAATAAATGCATATATCTCTTAAGCGGGAGCACATAACTCTGAAGAAGAAGAAAACATGAAACATACAAAAAATCAAAATATGTCACCTGCCTCTTCTCCCACAAGGCATTTGATCCCCTTCGCGATGAATCTCTCCATATTGGGGTTCTAAAAAGACAAAATCATTTCCAATAAACATTTCTCCGTTTTGAACGAAGGGATATCATCTCCGACAGACATTTCTTCGTTCTGCACGAAGGAATGTTCTTTATTTACAAAGAATATAGTAGATGATGTATAACGTAAACATAAAACAAATGTTTATGAACGACGAACATAGCATGCCACCATATCCAACTAAAATACACAATAAGATAAAAAAAATTGAAACATCATAACTTAAAAGGAAAAAAATTGATTTAAGATTAAAAAAATTATTTTAAGAATAAAAGAATTGAAACAAGATTTAAAAAAAATTGATTTATGAAACCATTTGTTAAAAAAAATATTAAAAAGATAAGAGAGGGTGAGGTAATGAAGACGGTGAAGACGCAGAGGAACCACACTTGAAAGACGGTGAAGATGTAGAAGATGTCGACGGTAAACCATGTGGAAGAGATAAGAGATGGTGAGGGAGAGAGAGAGAGAGAGAGAGAGAGAGAGTTTGTTTTGTGAAATCTGAAAGGTTTGGTCAAAGAGAAAGGGTGTGTTTGTTTTGTGGAAGACGAAATGAGAGGAAAAAAAATTGCATTGGAAATCGACAACAGATGAGTCTCTCCTCGATATCCACCCCCACACAAGCCTGAATTCAAACAAATTAGTGTTACGAGGTACATACCTCAGTTTTTGAAGTATATGTTTGTTCAAAATGCGCATGTACTTTTTGTTGTATTTTCGACCATTTAATGTGGTGTCAGACCGTGTCAGTTGTTCATGTGCCTTTGTCAGAAGGTCTTTTTGATCATTTAATGTGGTGTCAGACTAACTTTTTCAGACGGATTCAAAATTCAAAAACACATAATATTTGAATTAAAAAAATGATATACGTCAATCAAATAAAAAAAATAAAAATGTCACGTCAGATCTCGGTAGGGTTTGCACGTCGATGGCGATTGGAGAAATAATTTAGATTGAGTCAACAGAAGAGAGAGAGAGAGAGAGAGGGGGGGAGGGAGGGAGTGCATCGTCGTCACGTCCCATTGGGGATCCCTTCAATCGGATCTGATCGATTTCCTATGGGTCAAGAAGGTGGGATGGCTCTGCGGAAGGATAGGGGCGGCGCCGGTCATACTCTCCCCACCACCATAGCCGCCGCGGCATCCAGATCCCGTAGGGGCCGCCAGAAGACATTCTACAACCTCAAAATCACCCTCATCTGCGGCTTCATCACCGTCATTGTTCTCCGTGGCACCGTCGGCGTCGGCAACATCCTCGGCGGCGGAGATGGAGGCGGCGATGAGGAGCGTAAGATCATTGAGCAGACTAACCGCCTGGTTGCCGAGATCCGATCCGACTCTGACCCTGACGAAGTCATCGCCTTTACTACCTCCACCAATGACAATTCTGAGAACGGAGCTAACTCCGACTCCAACTCCAATTCCACCGCGATCGATTCCTACGAATTCCTGGAAGACGGGACGCTGATGCGCGGCAATGACACGGTTGTGGTCCCGTACTCGTTGGGCCCGAAGATCTCCGACTGGGACGAGCAGAGGAGGTCCTGGCTGGAGTCCAACCCTGGATTTCCAACCACGGTGGCCTCGGGTATGGGTGGAGGTAGGCGGCAGCGCGTCCTACTTGTGACCGGATCCCCTCCTGGGCCGTGCGACAACCCTATGGGGGACCACTACCTTCTCAAGGCGATCAAGAACAAGATTGACTACTGCCGCCTCCATGGGATGGAGATCGTCTACAACCTGGCCCATCTAGACCCCGAAATGGCTGGTTACTGGTCCAAGTTGCCCCTTTTACGCAGGCTGATGCTCTCACATCCGGAGGTCGAGTGGATCTGGTGGATGGACAGCGATGCCCTATTCACTGATATGGCTTTCGAGGTCCCTCTCGAACGCTACGCCTCCCACAACCTCGTCATTCACGGCTACCCTGACCTCCTCTTCGATCAGAACTCCTGGATCGGCCTCAACACGGGCAGCTTCCTCATCAGGAACTGCCAGTGGTCCCTCGATCTCCTCGACGCCTGGGCGCCCATGGGTCCCAAGGGGCCTATCCGTGACGCTGCGGGAAGGCTTCTCACTGCAAAGCTCAAGGGGCGGCCTGCATTCGAGGCCGATGATCAGTCTGCTCTCATCTACCTCCTCGTCTCGCGCAGGGATTTATGGGGCCCCAAGATCTACATCGAGAATTCATACTACCTCCATGGTTTCTGGGAGGGGCTTGTCGACCGCTACGAGGAGATGTTGGGGCAGAACCACCCTGGTCTGGGGGACGAGCGCTGGCCCTTTGTTACCCACTTTGTCGGTTGCAAGCCCTGTGGCAGCTACGGGGACTACCCTGTTGAGCGGTGCCTATCCAGCATGGAGAGGGCCTTCAACTTTGCAGACAACCAGGTCTTGCGCCTCTATGGGTTTGCGCACCCCGCACTAGCCACCCCTAAGATTCGCAGGATCCGAGATGAGACTGCTGACCCTCTTAATGTCATTGATCATCTTGACCCTCGTGCCCCCATTGTGACGAGGAGGGCATCGACAGTCCAACATTGAGAAGGTGAGTGGTGTCACTGGTCTCAGATTATTATACCCGTTTCATTGGTTGAGGAGGCCACACCTTGTCATGGTATGAGATGTAGTTGGCTTAAACCTATATCTTTCTCTTTTCTTTTTTTTTGGTTTATAGCTTTTAGGTGGCTGCAGCATTTTGTTTCTTTTCCTTTCATATATGGGAAATGGTTATAATGGAAAAAGGAAAATTTTCCTTTTTTATTTATTTTTTAAAATTCATTTGGATCATCTAGTGAATGTGAATTACTTTTGTGAGAAGTCTCTCTATTGTGTGATGATCTGTAATGACAAAGTACGGCTCTTGAATTGTTTACTTTGTTTATCTTTAACGTCAAATTCACTTTGTACAAGTCTACTCTCAAGTGCTACTGAAGGGGTACCCCTTTCAATAGTTTCATCTATATATTTGTTTACGCAAATGGCAAATAAAGAACGTAATTGTGTGACAAATCTTGTTTTACAAATATCCACTAGCTGTATGTCATTCTTGGTTTTTTGTTATTATGCTAAGGGAGATGGTGAGTTTTCAGAATTAGATTAGTGTGGACATCTGCCCTTTACAAATATATTAGTCGAGAGTAGTACCTAACCACACAGGGAGGACCTCAGATTGAAGATTTAATTTATACAGATTGTAATTGTAATAAGAGTAAATGGTGTCTATGTATGCTTAGATTCTCGTCACAAAGCATTTTGAACTGGAAAAGGTTTCATGAGGTTAGAGGAGATTTGAGGCATATATATAACGACTGAGTCACACCCAACACCTGTTAAGTAATTTATCATAGCATATTGTGAGACACTACGCTGGTGTATAATCATGCTTCACTCACTTTGCACACCTTGACTAAACAGAACACAATGTCAGCTTAGTTGGGTAGCTGAGCCGTAAAGCTATAGATTTAGTTGGTTACTGCATTTAGTTCCCTTTTTCTGTCCAATTTTCTAACATTGGTCCAGATTATTTATATGTTGGTTTGTTAACTCCTCCCTCTATCGCTCTTTTTTTATGATGTGGAGGAAGTAGAATTTTTTTTATTGATTGCTCTCCTACCCTAGTAGTAAATCAACTTTTGTACCAGTGACTCTTCAAAAAACATGTCCTAATCTAATCAACTACCACTTAAGAAGAGCTTTTTTTCAATTTTTTTATCTATTTAAATTTATAGACTGAAATCGGTGCATGCTAAGTGGGTTGTGTAATATCATTGTGTGGGAATATTAGTTCTTTGAAGACTTACTCACTTCGGGGAAGTGGTAAAATATGTTGCTACATTTTGCTAAAGGAAAAATATAGACTTCAAGGGCTAAGGTATTATAAGTATGGGATTCTGCTGGCTATTGCCTCGGGAAAGAAAAGTTTGTACAGTGAGTACCAAGCAAAATCTGGTTTTATATCAATTTTTTTTATAATATTTATATTTATCACTAGAGAGCTGAAACGCTTTTACGGAAAATATATGTTTGAGATATTCATTAAATTTAGAAGATTTCCTTTTTTGAATTTGAATATTCTTTCTAGTTTGGTGAGTAGGTTAATTATTCCCTTTAGCCGACAATGTATGGAACAATAAATAAAAGAAAAGATTTAATGAAATCAAATTCACCATATAGGGTGGTGAGGAAAGTGTGAGTGTAAGAGATGGAGATGGTTTCTTCGCTTTTGCCTTAGATTTAAATAGAAAGTGCCACAAGAAAATTAATATATACAGGCAGCAATACGAGGGTTCACTTGTATTTTGTCCAAGAAATGATTGTTCTGATTTTGTTCTACGGTAATGCTTTCTAAATTGTTCACCCACATGCAACTGTTTCATGAGTCTGTTGATTGTCAGATTGAGGTATTCAGTTACAATGGAAAGAATCATAAATTCCTCTCTATGACGTATGGCTGATATCCTGGCAATGTAGAATACCACAATTACTCTCTAAGATATCCAATGGGACAAGAAAGCATATCTCCATTCTTCAATGCCTTGGAATATTATGTTTGAATCAAACTGGATCCAGGTATTGATGTATTTATCAAACTTTAAGGATCACTGTAATCAGGACCCTTTAGACATGATGTTGATGCCTCATACACTACTCGTATAATGTTTTAAAATTTGATCTTGTTTTGTCACTGATGCAACCATCACTTAGTTAGGTCTGCTTTTTGTTCAAATTGATGTGTCTTAAATGGTCTATCAAGCAACCATCTATTGCACTTTTTACCCTTCTGTCATACTTCGTCAGTGTTTAGAAAGAAGCTTCCTGATTTCAGACTGACAAAAAATATTTCAGGCCTGTATCTCAGGCCTGCTGATGGTCAACGTTGAGATTGTACATGTTTACACTGCATCTGAAGTACATGTTCTAATTGCTCAAATGATTTTTTATTAGTCACATGTATCTTCATTCCTTTGCAATGTCACTCCAGCTTCAGAATATTTGAGAGTTGATTTTGCTTCGGTCTACCACTATTGTGGTTTTTTATCCAATGAAGACTCCACCATTCTCGTATTTTTTTTATATCTCCTGTCATTTTGTGCACAACTATATGCTAGATAAAATGCTTTTCAGTATGTTGCCTATGATGACTTTCTTTTGGGAATACCTCCTAATTTTTTGTGATGAACTGTACACCAGAAGCTGTTTAGTTTCTGATGGTTGTATCTTCTTTTTTTTTTTGTTTAGGTGGGTAAACTTTTTTTTTTTCTTAGTCAAATCTTCCCCTATCAACAAGCAGCAAGACTCGAACCTAAGGGCCCAAATCCCCTCACTAAGGAGGGGGCATCTTTCCCATCCTACCAAGAGGAGGGTTGGTATGGTTGTATATGTTGCATGTGAGGAGTTCCTATTAGGAAATAGGAACACAATCTCAATTCTCAGATCGTTGAAGAAGTTTTATGTGGCTATTGTTCTTTAATTTGACAGACATTTGCTATGCATCTTCCATGGGATTGAGAAACATTTGTTCTATTTGGGGCACTATCTGCCAATCTCTTGTCCTTTTAGCCTCTTTGGTGAACCAATATGTTTTTCTGTGATCATGTCAATTTTCTGCAGTACATTTCACCGTGTCATATCCTTCCTCTAATCATATATATTTCTAATGCTAAGATCCATCTGGTTAGTGGTCAACTACTTCACCATTCATATCCTCCATTGACTGGTGTGAGCCTTGAATAATGTTTGAGTGGGATGAGCACATTTTGAGAAATTAAATTTTTTTACAATAGAATTTGATGCAATTTGGTATTTGGAGCACTTTTTTCTTTTCTTATTTTCTTCCTTTTTTCCCAGTTCATCTCCTTTATGTATTTGGAGTATTAACTATTAATCAGGTATTACAATTATACAGGCGGTTCTCCTGCCATTGCATCTATAAACAAAAGGTTTGGCGGAAGTTCCTGTTTTTTCTTAGTTATCTGACAATGAAAGTTTCCCTGGTTGGATAAATGTTCATGATTTTTATTTTTCCACAAACGTACAAACCATCCAACAATGATGCGAATACGGTGGCAGTTGCACATGTATCAATTATTAAGCAAATTCGTTTTTGTTAAATATTCATCATGTTTATTACATCTTAAAATTATAGATTATAACTTATAAATGATAGATTATAATTTTTCAGATAAATAGTAAACATGTTTGTTGTAACGGTTTTAGTGGATGTATTTTAGTAAATTTTGGTGTGAACTCAATGCAACCAAAAAGCAGTTCAACACCAGACATTAGGCACGCAGAAAAAATGTCTCAGAAACAGAAAAACAGCCTCCTGACCACAAAGTGCTTCTGGTAGATATTTCCTCCAGTAAATTTTATAATACATTCATACTGTGAGATTTTTTTATTATACCCTGACAAAAGTTTTAGATCTCATGCATACAAAGCACCATTTTGTTTATGAAAGTGCATCGCTCCATTCGAGCATTCCAGGGCCGGTACAATGAAAGTGTTTGCAACTAGTCATGCAGTCATCACAACTCAACAACACAGAATTAACGCACAAGAAGGGGTCAGGTGTGTCTCATACCTGCTCAATGGAATCTCTCGCAGGATTAAAATTAGCACCAAAATTAAAAAGACAAATGAAAAGAAAAGAAAAGAAAAAAAACTCTCATCTTGTATATGTATGATGCTACTTTTATTAGTACTTTTAAATGGTAAAACTGGACTGTTCTGTTCAAACTTGAAGGGATTGTGTACACATGAATAACATAGTACGCATTGGATTTGCCACATGATATTATGCATGCATACCAAAGACACCGATCTTCGTAATTAATGATTGACTGAATTTCAGCATCAAGCTCTCCTGAAAACAAAAACTCTGCGACGGCCAGATGTTATTTCCTGCATTTGAGCAAGTTGATGAAGCAGCTGATTGATTTTCTGCAAAAGAGGAATGGAAAACTGTCAAAAAATAAGCCATGGACAGCATTTTGGGAACTTAAAAACTGATTAAGATGTGGATCAGAACATTAAACATAGAAATCAAGACTCACATATATGTAAGAATGACAATGGGGCAGGTTGGGAATGGTTTGGTAAATCCCAATCCCAACCCACTAATATAATCGCGTCCCAAACCTGTGATGGATTTAATTTTCCGTCCCAAACCCATCCTAATGGGTTTTAAAGAACCCCGAGTCTTGTTCCTTCCCATTTACAATGAATTAGGTTTAAGAATCTCAAATTTTCAAACAGTTTTTAATAGTTTTTATTCCTTTTTAGATTATAAACTAAATAATTATCTTTATCCATTATGTAATATTACTTAATACATGTTTAGGTTTTTATCAATTGTAATAATAATGATCCATGTATATGATAGATTAGATTTATTTATGATCATATTAACTTTGAATGATATAAGTGATTTAAACATGGTATAACAGAACAGGGCAGGTTTTGCAATTGAATAGGGTCGGGTTGGGTCAGAGCTGGTTTTCCATTTATCCCATCCCTACATACATCTTGCAAAAAACACGGATTATGATAAACATTGACATGAGCATCCACCAAGAGGGGACCTCCAAGGGGAAAGAGCTTGTATGTAAATAAAATCCAATTTCTACTGAACAAGCATGCTTTTCGTCAACACCAAGATGGGACACACCACTATTTGAGAACACCCGGACTATATAGTTTCACATACCCATGGTGACTGGCTGAGAACTAGTGGAGCAAGTACCTAAATCTGCATATTCAAAACTACTATCCTATACTCCTAACATGAATAAATTTGGATAATCCCCCACAAACCCAAAACAGTCTATCAATCAGTTTCATTTTATAATTTGAACTCATTATGGTGATTATAATGTAAATGAAGTTCACTAACTCAAGGAAAATTCTCATATTATTAAAAGTTGCTCAACATTAGGCTCTCAAGTACCCATGACTGCATACAACATATAGCAGCATCTAAGAGATACATTCGCCAGACATCATGTCATTTTTTGCTCACACTTCAATTCAATATCTGAAATCATACTTTCACAAAAATAGAGATAAGCTTTGCATAATGTCTGAAAATTTACAAGCCCGCAGATTCAGGGTGATGCGTCCAACTTAGCCATGTAATCAAGAAATTTTAAGCACAGATGAAATAAGCTTGTTTTAAACATGAAAAACCCTACTTTCTAGGCTTCTAACAAATTGAGAACATTCATACAAGTTATAAAAAAAAAAAAAGAAGAAGAAGATTCTGCATAATGCTTGAAAACTTACAAGCATGTAGATTCTGGGGTGATATAGAAAGGCACACCTTGCTAATTTCAGCCCCTATACTATACTGCCCAATGCTCTAAACATTAGTTCACCAACCGCCCACTTCATGGACAGGGAAACCCTTTCATTATCTTCTATGTCCATAATCCATTGAAGGTCAACTGATTATGATTCCAGAACTTATTCTCCTTGCCCATCACTGTGAAGCCTTCAAATATAAGATTCAATAATTCTTCTATCATGATATATTGCATGCACAAATGCATGTAAACTAATTGTTCGCTTGAAGTGAAGTGTGATCTCCTGTGGATTTTGACCTCATGTCATATGGAAATTTTTTCCGTTAACTGGAAATGGCTTCCTTATGGCATTCAACTAAAGTACGAGTTCAGAGTGAAACAATGTTCATGTAATAATTCTACTATTCTTTTTATTTCCTTCATTCTTTAGACAAGAACATCTGAGTCCATATTCTTTTTATTCCTTAATTAGGCAGCTTTATATTAATGAGTTGGGGAAATTTCCATTTTAATCCAAATTGATGTCTTCTGGTAAAGGGACACACAGGAGGGTTCATCTGAAACCATTCTTGGGCCTGGACACACAGATGAGGATTATGATCATCAGAAAGCTTTCTGGGTGTCCCACATTCTGTAGCAAACCACAAAATTGAACACTGTTTGCCCTTTCACCAACATCCAATCCCCTAATGAGGAGTATACGAGAAAGGTGGAAGAGACCTATTTTTAGGTTTTAAAGACAGGCAATCATACAAACTCCTATGCAAAGACATTTAAATTTATGTTTATCATGAACAGATAACGAAGAAATCCTGGTGAGAGTAAAAGAAAACCTGGTCTTTGAGTTGGACAAGAAGTCGCAGGCGGTCGATCTCCCTGCGGTACCGCCGCCGTCTCAGTTGCCGCAGCAGGAGCATCGCCAATGAGAGGACCAACGCAAGGGCCGCGAACGGCCATGTCAAAGCCCGCCCCCCTCCACCATGTGCTCCAACGACCAATCTCCGCCACCACAGCCGGGATTGGTTCAGCACCCTGTCGAAGAACAGCCCCGGACCACCGCCAATGGACAGGCGACAAGCCGCATACTCCCAGGTCCGGAGCAATCTCCCCCTGATGCCATCAAGTGGAGGTCCTGCAACAATTATGGGTTCATCTCCTTGTTGTTGTTGTTGTTGTTGTTGTTGTTGTTGCTGCTGCTGTTGTCGTGGTTGTCCTTCCTCTTGTTCATCTTGTGATTGGAATTGCTGATAGTGGCTACTAATGTGGAGAATGGGGAGACCTTCGTGGCGACTTGGGGGAAATACGTCGTCGTCTTCGTGATTTCCGTTGCGTGTTAATGGGGACGACGACAAAACCATCTCCCAGTCCCTCCCTCCACCGTCGCCTCCGTCACTGCTTCCATTTCTGTGCTGATCTGATGACGGAGTGTCTATGGGTGAGGCGACATCCTCCCAGCCAGCCAAGACCTCCGTCATCCTCTATCACCCCTTCCAAAAACCACCCAAACAAAACAAAAAGAGTCGACTTTTCATTGTCCCAACAACAGAGTCGAAGATATTTTTTCCAATTGTTTTATTTTGGTTCACCAAAATTATTCTCCGGTTATTTTAGACACTGAATAAATTGGAGTCCCAAACCATCTTGTTTTTTTTTTAATTTAATTAAAAAAGGAAGATAATTGCCTGCCCTGCAGCGAGAGCCGGCCAGAATCCTTTTTTATCTTTTTTTATTTTTTTGGTGTTGAAGTTCAGCACCGTTGGATGGATGGAATTTTGGAACTTGAGTTCATAAACGTAAAAATGATTTCCTCTGATTAAATAAATAAATATTTAATCAAACCGTTACATCTAATCAAATCCTACTAAAATCTTTTATATTTTTTATTCTTTCGTTTAATAATACTAGTTGTTGTGTATGTGCAAATGCTCATAGATAAAGTCTAACATATTTTTTTATTAATATTTATGTTAAAGTTACAGTAACATTTTACAATAATAACTTCTAATGTAAGAAATTTAATGTCTATAGTTTACTCATGAAAATAATAGTTTCAAACATGAAAAAAATAATCATATATTCATAGTACACAATGTCTCATACGCGTTTTTTCAACAAAAAAATATATAAAAAAATTAAGAAAAAAATACCAAGAAAGTAAACCACCCTTAATTGTTGAATACATTAATCCCAAAAAAATAATCTAAGCAAATGAAGTTAATGCTTATACATAATTAATCAATTCAAAAGAATCAAATAATCTAAAACTTTTAGTGAGATATTCAGAGTAAATTAAAATGGATTTGTCTCGTGTAAAAAATGAATCGGTTTGGAGGATTACAATTCAAGATAACAAGAGAATTGAAAAGAAAAGTAAACAATAGATAAAAAATATGATAAAGAAATTTAAATAATTATATGGAGGAAAATTTTCTAAAAAGATATTGTAAACCTATATTTTTTACACCCTCATTTAATTAAAAATAATATTAATATAAAATAATTTTTATTTGAGAGTGGTGTTACTTATTTTAAATATATATTTTAAAACAATATATATTTTATATTTTGAAACATATACAAAATTATTTTTTAACACACACAAGAAAAATAATAACACCAAATGGTTGAGGATACACCAGAAAAATAGAAGTAAATATGGTAATGAAAATCTGACTAACACAAGTAAAATAAATATTTTAAAATGTAATTTTTATTAGAGATAATCTAGGACCATAAATCATATATCATTTGATAAAAACACAATAAAAAATATATATATTGTTGGAACACAGTGCAACACGACTAATATTAATTTATATATAACAACATATATAGAAAATTGACCAGTTGATAAACGCATTAAAATGACACATCCAAAGTTAGATATATTAATATTTCATAATTATAATTGATTTTTATAGCTTTCACATTTGGATTAATTTTTTAAGATTATTTACTTTGTAGTGTTAGTTTTGTTATTTAATTTTTCCTACTTATATTTTCACACTTATGGAACACTTATGGGGGAGTAGTTGATATGGACTTTGATGGATTTCTGTGGACATTGTTTAAATGATGGATTTTTGTAGACTTTGCAGACTTTCACAGACTTTTGTAGACTTTCACGGATTGACTCTCATGGACTTTCACAGACTTTCATAGATATTGGCAGACTTTCACATATTGACTCTCATGGACTTTAATAGACTTTCACAGACATTTATAGACTTTCTCAAATCACTCTCCTAGACTTTCACAGACTTTCACAGACATTTGCAGACTTTCACAAATCACTCTCATAGACTTTTATAGACTTTCACAGACTTTAACAAACTTTAACAGATTGACTCTTTTTACATATGGATTTCTATTAATAAACACAATAATGTTTTTGGATTTTTAAATAACAAATAAAGAACTCATCATACCCAACATAAAATATAATTTAATATAATAAATATTAATCAAAATTATTTTTAACTAGATAATATTACATTAGTTCACCATGAGTATTGATGTCACAGTCATCACACATACGTTTAGCTATACATATGAGTCGATGTCAATATTTAATATATATTTACATTCATAAAAAATTCTTCTTCATTAAAAACAATCAATCTAAAATATAAAAAAAAAGGAAAAAAAAATACCTTATATTGAAAAAAATCCACAATGAGCTTACCTTTTTTTTCTGTTATAGAGAGAAAATTTCATAAGCTTTTATAAAGGGAGAGATGAGTTTTTAATTAGGAAGACAATAAAAAATAAGGAAATATATATATTATATAAAAATTATATATTACATCTCTTCAAATATAATAAAATAAAATAATAAATTATATTACTTTAAAAAAAAGTAGTTCATTATATTACTTTAAATAAAAAATAAAATAAAAGCAATCAGTATATTTAGTCATATATATACATATGTCTAATTTTATTTTTATTATGTCTGAATATTATAAAAAAAATATGCATGTATATTGTACAATAATATAAACATCTTCAAGGAAAATCAAATCAAGCATTATACATATAATCAAATATATGATAAATCTATATTTTAGAAAATAATTGTGGATGATCTAGGCATATATTATATAATAGATAATAATGCAATGATTAATTGCAACACAAGCAAATCTATCATTCTCATATATTCAGCAAACATATGAGGTGATAGCAATATTTCATACAAATGGACATTCAGAAGAAAAAAAAAGATGATAAATAAAGAAAAAAAATGTGAATAAAAATATGAAAGGCATGAGATAAAAATTATAAAAGAGTTTTGTTAAAAGAAAAAAAAAAGAAATATTCACAATACTAGAATAAAAGTCCATGAGAATCCCACTCATTTGAGTGGGATTTTGAAATGACTTTTTTCTTTGTATTCTCTTTCTAAAGTCCACAAAAGTCCACAAAAACTCCTCACTTATGAAAGTCTTCACAAATCATGTTTAAATTGAATAACACTGGACAAAATATCTACTATGAAGAGTCTCAATTGAATAACGTTGGACTTTTTTTCCACGGAATAATATCTCTATCGAATAACACTGGACTTTTTGTCCACGAAATAATGTCTCTCTCGAATAACACTGGACTTTATGTCCACGAAATAATGTCTCAATCGAATAACACTGAACTTTTTGTCCACAAAATAATGTCTCAATTGAATAAAACTAGACTTTTTGTCCACTAAATAATGTCTCAATCGAATAACGCTGGATTTTTTATCCACGAAATAATGTCTCAATCGAATAACGCTGAACTTTTTGTCTACGAAATATGTCTCAATTGAATAACACTGGACTTTTTGTCCACAAATCAATGTCCTGATTGAAAAACAAAAGATTTACAAATCCATGGACATGGACAATTTGTCCATGAAAATCCTAATTGACTACCCCCCTATTAGTTTGATAGTCGTTATGTATGCACAAATGCATATAAATAAAGTCTAATATATTTTTAATAACATTCATGTCAATAATTTAGTTACAATAACATCTTAACCAAAATATAACTCTATATGTAAGAAATCTAACGTCAATTATCCATCAATTTAATTAAAAATATTTGCTTTTTTCTTATGAAGATATCAAACCCGCTATTATGTAGTTATAAAACTAATTATATATTACCCAATAGGTTATTCTAATTTTTTTTAAATAACAATCAGAAAGTAAACCACGCTTGATAAGTACATTAGGCCTAAAAATGATCTAAGCAAATGAATATTGTGTTCATACATAATTGATCAATTCAAGAAAATCAAATAATTCAAAACTTAGCAAAGATGTTCAAACGGACCATCTCACATCATAATGAATCTATCTAGAGGACTACCATATAAATAACAAGAAAATTGAACAAAGAAGTTAAACATAGAAAACAAATATGATTAAATAAAGTTATAAATAAACTATATGAAGAATAATACATCAAAAATCCTTCTCAATATAAGATATACCGAAATGACTATTTTTAAAAATTCTATAAAAAAAGTCTCTTTTAACAATCTCATATTTAATTATTAAAATATTATGTACTCTATTTTTATTATGAAAAAATAGTATTTGATCTGGATCATAGTGCATGATAATAAAACATGATAATACATTAAAATAAATTTATAATAAATTATATGCATTTGAATATTTTTATATACATTTAAAATTAAATATCATAATATTATCATGATAAGAGAATCAAACAAATATAAATATTTATATATGTAAAAAGAGTATTCCTTGTTCTTTGTCTAAAACATTATCATTTTACTTAGGTTTGTTTGTAAAATAAATGATATGCAAGATATAATTTTGTATAAAAACAATTTACTCTACTTTCATAAGGAAAGTATCGGTTTAAAATGATATTATGAGGAATGTAAGAAAAAAATCATGTTCAATCATATTTTAAGCAGATAGAAATCCAATCATATTCTAATTTTAACTCTTACATATTGGAATATAAAATTTTGATAATTGTAATATCATATAAAACATGCATTTTTATTAAAAATAGTAATTGATTTGGAGCATAGTGCATGATAATACATTAAAATAAATTTATATAAATTATATGGATATGAGTATTTTTATATATACCAACTTTATTTTTATATATTTATTAACTTATAATTAAAATCAGTTATCATAATATTATAATGATAAGCGGATACTTATAAAATCAAAGGAATATAAGTATTTATATACATGAATGAAGTATTCATTGTTCTTTGTCTAAAACATTATCATTTCACCTGAGTCATTATATAAAATCAATGATATCCAAGATATAACCCAGTAAAAATATATATTTTCAATCTTTGATGATAAGGAAAATACCGGTTTAATTTCATATTTAAAAGAATGAAATAAAAAATTCATATTCATAATTTAAATAGATTATAATCAAATCCTATTGAAATTTTAAATCTTACATATTAAAATTTAAATTTTTTATAGCTGTAATATTATGATAACATATGTATTTTAATTATGAAAATATTTTGTACTCTATTTTGATTATGAAAATGTCATAATTAAAAAATAATATCTATTAAAAATTTAAATAGATTTCATAACATCTGATTATATCCTAAAAAAATCTATGAGATCAAATTCTATTCAATTTTAAACCATATAAAAGAGGATGACATAATTTTTTGTTATTACAATTTTTCAATAATTCCCTGAAGGAAATATTTAAAACTCAAAGTTTATATGTTATTTCTATAATTTATATCCATAATAAAAATTATTTAACATTCAAATTTCAATATAAAATTTAAACATTTTTCTTAATTTTATTGACAATTTGAAATTCCCGTTTCACATTTAAGGAAATTAAGAGAGTTTAAATTTTTTGCCATATCTAGATATGATTGACATAAAATTTATTAATATTATGAAAATGAAAAACATAATTTATAAGATGGTTAAAGTCATATTAAAAATTAAATAAACCTTAAATAGATATTTGATATTCGTTATATACATCTTAAAATCTATGAAATACCAGCATATCCATTATATACATCCTAAAATCTATGGAATTAAATTTTTACACATTTCTAAATATAAATAACATCAAAGTTTCTAAATACCATGCATATGAAAATTTAAACATTAGAAGACGGTTAAATTCATGTTAAAAAATAACTAAATTTTAAATAGACATCACAATATGTTTTATGCAAAATACCCAAAAAAATATATTCTAAAATTTAGAAATACCCAAATTAGCCACTATTAAAATTATACCTAAAAAACTCTAATTTCATAATTTTAGAAACTAAAAAGACTAATATACACTTAATATAATTTTTAAAATCTAATCATATTTAAAATTTTTCATAACCATTATCTAATTCAAAATAATATTAATATAAGAAATGATTTTTATTTAATAGTGATTTTACATGTTATTAAATTTTATAAGTATGCTATAAAAAATGTTAAAATTGTTAGTCATAAATTTACGAGAATTGTTTTTGGATATTTCCTAACTTTTAAAGTTTTTTTAAATTTTTTTGTTATTTATTTCTCATGAATGCCTTGAAAAAGGATTTTTGTATAATATTAAGCATATATAAGTGCCCCAAAAGACTATAGAAAATTTAGAATGTCTAAATAATATTTTATAACAAAAAATTTCGTGTTTCTACAATTTATATCTTAATAGTGGTTTTAAATATATAAAAATAATAATAAACTTCATGCATAAATTTTAATAATATTTTATTATTTATTAATATTTTTTAGTTTTAGTATTAAACAAAGTATATGTGATGATGTTTAAATAATAGATAATATAAGGGTAGTTAAGTCATTGTACTTTCTAAAATAGTAGAACAAGACTTTTTAGGTATAATTTTAAAAAGTGTATGATTTAAGTATTTCTAACTTTTATAAGATTTTTTTTGTTATTTTTCCTATCTTTTATATATATATATTTTAAAATCTATGGAATTCCATCATAATAAATCATATATATAAAAGGAAAACCTATTTTGACATTACCCGGAATAAAAAAGGGAAGATGACTACATATTCTTTTTTCATGAAAAGCTAATTTAAGGAAAATATAGGATAGAAAAATTGATTTCGATTGGGTAAACAGTTTATATATTTATTAATCTATCATTAAATTCAGATATCTGAAATATTCTCATGTTTAGGGGATGCTTATAAAATGAAAGGATATGGAAGATATAATTCACTATTAGTTAAAAAAAATAGTACTCTATTTTGATCATGAAAATATTAGAATATAGGAATCAAATTATATTGCAAAAGATGTATGAATAAATTACGATTCCACTCGTATGCTACTTCCAACCAGAATAGAGAAATGAAGAAGCATCTGTTAAGGGAAAAATAATATACTTATGTGAGATTTTTTTTTCTGACTTTCAAAATAACAAAGGAAAAAATGCGAGAATCAATGAACTTTTTTTTATAAAAAAAATGGGGAAATAAAGAGAAAAAAACATTTTTAGCGTTGTCTATGTTCAAATGCACATGGACAAAGTTTAACATATATTTTTATAACATTCAGGTCAAATTTTGGCCACTTCAAGACATTATTAATTAATATCAAAGTTTCTTACTAATACACAAATGAAATATAATATTTAAATATATTTTATGCAATTTTTATATATATCCTAAAATCTAATGAATAAAATCAATTTAAAAACTTTTAAAACATATTATGAAATTACCTAATTCTTTATTATAATCTATTTTGATTAGTAAAATATTGGAATCAAATTAGGATAAAAAAATTCTATGAATAATTTTTTATATGAAATCAAATCCTATCCAACTTTAAAACTTTACATATTGGAATAAAATAATATGTTACTATAATTTCACGATAATACTCTCCATTGAAGATATTTAAAGCCCCAACTTTCTTTCGTGATTTGAAATAAATCTTCAGGAAAATAGAATTAAAATAGTGAATTGTAGAAATTGAAAATAGGATAAATGTGAGAGTGAAAGCCATTCTCACCTATTTTATATTTGTTAATCTTTGGACTGGATCATCACCTCGCCTTAGAAGTTGTGAAAAAAAAACAGCGATCGATCAATGTCTTACTAAAAATATATAAAATAATAAAAATAACTAATCATATATAATATAATCCATTTAAATTACAAGATAAGTCATCGTTGAAGACTAAAAGTATAAGAATGCACAAACCAACAATGAAGTTAGTGATCTTATAAAAACTAAGAAGATTTTGAGTAAATTTAACATTTTTTTAATATTTATTGTGGTCTTTTAGTTTCAATTTGCATCTTCTGTTCTAATATTCTTGAAATTGCATCTACCATATTAATTGGGGGTCAACCTTTCACGTGTAAGCATTAACTGTATATGATATTTTTGGTTCTTACATGAGGGTATTCACTTCATGAGTGAAAAAAAATCTACAATAGTTTCAGTTAACTAAACAAAATAGAAAATAGACACCTTAATATCAAGTTAGCGTCTCTTTGGGAAAAAGGAAGTAAATGTACATGAATTAAGAGTAAATAAAATACTTAAAGCAAAAAAAAAAATCAGCTATGCAATTAAAATAAGATGAAATAATTTAAATATAGAACCACTTACATGAAGGACAAAATGTTTTTATATGCACCGATTGATTTCCTGAAATAATACACTCGATAAAGTAAAACACGTTAGTCTTTATACAATCCTAAACAAAATTATTCAAAGATATTAAAAACAAAATATACACAAAATAATAATGTTTTTTTAACTTGAATTCTTATTGAAGAGGTACTGTATTGTCCTCTGAATTAAAAAATACAATGAAACAACATAAACCAACAAAAATATTCATTAAAAAATATAATAAAATACTAAAAAAATCTAAAACCTCAAAATAATATTAATAATAGTATAAACAGAATATTAAAAAAAGAATAACAATAAAAATATTGAACATTGAACCCAAATGTCATAGAGCAATTGGAAGGGTTTGATTATTACTTACCAGAATCCATGGTAGCAGGTAGAAAATAAATATCATCTAGAGAACCCAAATTGGATGCTGAAGTCCCCACCTCAAATTGATAAAATTCTAAGAGGATAGCAATATATTGTGATCATGAAAACTATAGAAGACCAGATCTTATCAAATGTACTTAATAATCTATATCTTTCTATATACGTCATACTATCATCCTTAGTGAAAATTACCTCAGATACATTCAATTTGATGGCCAACAAAAATAAGCAACTCTCTGTGCTAAGATTCACATCTCTGTTCAGATAAAATAAATAATTTCTATTATGTATGGAAAAATTAGTATATATTTTGAATCAATACTTTTAAATTGTTACTGTAAAGAATATCAACTAGAATTGTTCCTGAAAAAAATTGTTAGGCTGATCCTGTGCGAACACGAGCTTCTGAGTCCGCCGTTGTCGCCTCGCGATCCGTGTAACCCTAGAAAGAACTCGATATCGAACTCCTACCTCCAGGGGACCACATACTCGATCATCACGAGCGCATCCTCTACCTTGCGGTCGGGAGTGGAAGAATTTGAGGAGGATCAAATCCTGTAAACATGAAAAAACTGAAACAAGTTTTTTTTAAGGATACCAAACATTACCCAATTGTTGTGCGGATTATTGAGTGTAGGGATTTTACATTACACAGCTTCTTGAGAATGATATATTGAGACTGTGAAAAGAAAGGGAGTCGAACGCATAAAAAAATTAAAAAAAAACAAGAAGGAAAGGGAGTCAAAAAGTCGGTCAATGGTGGGGAAAAAATTTAAACAAACAGTAAATGTGAATATTCCATTAAAATGAGAGGCTCTGCTTTGAGAAATAATTTATTGCGGAATGTCAATGGTTGAGTGTAATGCGCAAGAGTAAAAATGTCTAATTAAAAGATAATAAATATGTTAATTAAATTTTATTTAGGATAGGGAAGAAATTTCAAGAATTAGGAAGAATAAACTTGTGAAATAAATATTTTTCATGGATTTATATTTTTTTATATATAGTATAAATATAGATATAGATAGATAGAGCATTTTACATGCAGTATAAATATAAATATAGATTCTTCAAAATTTATTAATAAATATAAATATTTTTTTCCTAGGATACACATGATTTGTATTTTTTTTTGGTGTAGGTAATTTTGTGACTGCAAATGCCATTTATTCTATTGGAATTGATTAAATAATTTGGGGAAGTTTTTTATTCCAATTCAATAGATGCTTTCGTGGAGGAACGGTTTGCCTTGTAGACAATTAGATATTTTATTAAACTATTTTGAAGTTTTGTAGCCGAGTATATATTTATTTTGTTGTTATTGTTGGAGATATGGATGAGTTTATTAAGTCTCCAATATTTTTTGCATCAATTAGTTTCTTAGGATTTAAGAGTATATATTTATTTTTTATAAAGATATATATTTTATTTTAATGTATATGAAAAATAAAGCTCGGTCCCAATAGTTTATATTTTTAATTTTAAGTTGGGTCCCAATAGTTTATATTTTTAATTTTTAATATTTTAATAAATATTGTATTGAATTATTAAATTTTGGCATAATTATGATGATTTGTTAACAATTTATTATATATATATAATCTATAATCATTATTTTGAAATTATAAGATAATGTGAATATTGGAGTTTTTTAAAATTTTATTTCGTATTTGCATATGATTGAATTCATTGTTGAGTTAACATGAAATTCAAATCCGATTTTGGTTGATCATATGAATAATTGATTCTTTGGGGCGTTAATAGAGGGGACAAATCTATGTGAATTGAGTTAAAGCTAATCAAATATGGGTGAATTGATTGAATGTTATTTAGTGGGTTGGGTTTATCTTGTGAATTACTGATTTTTGTGGCGTTAATAGAGTGGAGAAATTTAAGTGAATTGAGTAAATGCTAATAAAATATATGTGAATTAATTAAATGCTAATCAGTGTGAATTGAATAGATTCAACAAATTCTAATCATTGGTTGTTTGGGGAGTTAAATAATACTATTTTTGTTTTACACATTCAAAATTTAAACATGACATTTTAATATAAATGTTTTAACAAATATTGCATTGGATTATTTTTTGGAATATTAATCATTAAAATTGGATTTGTTGACAATTTATTTTACATATATATGTACAATCATAATATATTTTGAAATTCTATAATGAATATTATTTGAATATTTGATACTTTTTTTAATTGTCTTATGTATTTGCATATGAGATTAAATTTATTGTTGAGTTCAGAGGAAGCTCAAATCTAAATATGTCTTCTTTTTCTTTTACAATCAATTTTTTTTCTTCTGTGTATGAGTATTTTATAAGTTGTTTTTTATTGGGTTGCATTGTTATTATGAATAACTGATTGTCATTAATAATCGTTATATATTTTTATCTATTAGGTGTAAAGAGTGGTATCTGGATTTTTTTAAAATCCCTTTTTTTGTATAAATATTAGATATTTTTGTTTATTTTGTTTTATGATTTATTGGGTTAGGTTGATCTAGTGGACTAATTGTCTTTAAAAATGAATATATTTTTTAAATTTTTTTAATATTATATGTAGGTGGGTGTATCCTATATCAATTAGTTGAGGATATTAGTTGTGTAGGAATACAGATGTGTGAATGGATTGCCATGAGAATATGGGATTGATATATAAAAGATATGATATGATAAAATTATGTATTAAAATAAAGAAAAAAATCCATATAACCCCCAGAAATCTTGCCTAAATCCATATAACCCCCTGCATTCTTCATATATCCATATAACCCCCTGTAATCATACCCAAAATCTATATAACCCCCTCCATCCACCTTCCGTCAGCCGAATTAACGACGGAATTGGAAAAAATCCATATAACCCCCTGTAATCTAGCCTAAATCTATATAACCCATTGCAATCTTCATATATCCATATAACCCCCTGCAATCTTCATATATACATATAACCTCATGTAATCTAAAAAAAATATTTCTAAAAATTCAAAAATAAAATTAAAATTTTTTTTTTCCTCTTGGCATTTTTGAATTTTTAAAAATATTTTTTAAAAAAACTGTCACATCTATCACATCGCATACACATCTCTCATATTTATTCCCAAACACAAATAATTTATGCAAGGGTATAGTTGTCATTTAAAAAATCATAAACTCTTATCTTTCTCTTATCTACCATTTATCCTTATTTTATCCAAGGTGAATCAAATAACAAAAATATCAATTTTACGTTTCCTAATGAGAATAATTAGAAAATACAACAAAATAAAGATTTACAATCCATTAGATGTTAATGCATGTAAATGTTAATTTACTCTACTATTAATATGTCAGAGTACTAGTTATGAAATCACATGTCATTTATAATTAAAAAATTAGGGGAAAAAAAATTAAAAAAATAACTCTATTATTAATTAATTTTTATTTTTTTAAAAAAATTTTAAAAATATTTTTTCCAGATTACATGTGGTTATATGGATGTTTCCCAAAATTACAGGGGGTTATATGGATATATGAAGATTGTAGGGGGTTATATGGATTTAGGCTAGATTACAGGGGCTTATATGGATTTTTTTTAATTCCGCCGTTAACTAAGCTGACGGAAGGCGGACGGAGGGGGTTATATGGATTTTGAGTATGATTATAGGGGGTTATATGGATATATGAAGATTGCAAGGGGTTATATGGATTTAGGCAAGATTTCAGGGGGTTATATGGATTTTTTCCTAAAATAAATTATGAATGACATATAAATGATGTGAATAAATTTTTATGGAATTGAATAGAATTATAAGGGTAAAATGGTTGTAATTAAAATGATGTGAATCGATTATAATGGGATTGAATTGATTGTTAGGGATAAAATGATCATTTGATAGATTTTTGAGTTAAAAAGAGACTTTTATTGTTGTTGTCGTTGTTTCGGGGGGTCCCGTTGTGGAAAAGGGAAGGGCGGGAGCGCAAAGGATCGAGAAACACGTATTCGAATAGAGGCCGCAAAAGAAATGGGGGAACCCAGCGAGACCACGCGACGACGACGATCCAAGTTCAACGTGCTCAACCTTCTCCTCCTGTCGTAGTTGGGCGTCCCTTCCCTTCTCTCATTCTTCAATGCTTCATCCAAGCCTCCATTCGTACCAATCAATATACACAAAAGAAGGGGTGAGAGAGAGAGAGAGAGAGAGAGAGAGAGAGACAGATAGGCAGTGATGGACGTCGTCCCTTCTTCGACCTCCTCGGATGATGCGTCCTTCTTCGAAGACCCCGAAGACTTTCCCCGGGTTCGTATTATTACGCAAATGAACCACCTCTTCTTTTTCTTTTTCCTTTTCTTTTATTCAATTTTCTTCTCCTCCTTTTTTTTCTTTTCTCCCTCTGCTTCGGAGGATGATGATAACGAGGGGTTGGGGCAGGTGGAAGGAAGGGAAGAAGGGATATCCGTGGATGTGTTCTCCCAGGTCTACGATCTCATGAGGCAGGGCAACCGCGCCTTCCGCGAGGGACACTTCGAGCAGGTGATCCCCCCATATTAATCAAATCAAAATAAAATTAAATGAATTTATGAATTATGAATGCTCCTCTCTTTTTCCTTCTTCTTCTTTAATCGTTGTTGTTTTATCATCAGTTCACTTGAGTCCGAATCTTACTAGTATTCTTTGGATCTTTTGTTTACAGTCCGATTCCATTCCTTTACTGATCCTTAAAGCTCCCCTTTGTTTTGGCAGGCCATCACTTGTTACTCTAAAGCCCAAGTTCTAAAACCTGGCGACCCCATCATTCTCAGCAATCGGAGCATCGCTTTCTGCAGGTGAAATTTCCCCTTGTTATTTGAAGTGTATTTGAGTACATGCATTTCCAATTTTGAGTGGAACGCTATGCATGCTGTTCTCAAGTGCTGGAGAGACATAAATTACAGAAACAATGAGAACAGCAAATTGAAATGAATTAAAAAAACCAAGCAGAATATTTAAGGGAAAAGTGTGGCACCTGCCTAACGTGCACCCCTTCTCTCATATCAGGATAAGTTGATTCTTGAGGAGCATATCTTCTTCTGTGTCTGAAGATCGGCCTCTGAATGGCCTGGACCCTACGATTCATGCTGAGGTCTGATCCGATTTTTTTGAAGTTCTCAAAACCTTCCTTCTCTTACTGTAAATCAACTTGTTAATTCTATTTTTCATTACCCTTGCAGCTTGCACTGAAGGATGCTGATAAGGTGGTCAATCTCAGAAGCAACTCAGCTAAATCGTACTTTTTGAAGGCTAGTGCTCTCAAGCTGGTAATACATGTTGATCCTAATTTCCTTTTTTTTTTGGGACATCTAGAATGGGATTGCCTTTAAGTTCAAATCTGTTGTGCATTGGATGCGTCCACAGCACACATGAAAGTTTTCATTTTCACGGACCACGTGTGAGGGTGGGAAAAAGAGCATTCCAGGATGTGAGAGAATCTTCATTTTCACTTCTGTGACCCAGAAGTCAATTCTTTGAAAGCTTTATCTATCCGTTCTAGAAGAAATAGAATAACTGGTTTCCACTGCATTCTGTTGATGGATTAAAAGAGAGCTGTATTGTTTTATCTGGAAGATAAGAGGTCCATTTGGATGAACAGACTCTAGTACTTTAAAATTAGCTATACTGTCTTTAGGAGTCCCAAGTACATCCATGATGAATCATCATTTAAAATTTTTAAATTGACACTGTTGTGATGTAATTCTCAATTTGTTGTTTTAATATGTTTTAACATTGATGCTAGTAAAATATCTTGTGCATGGTTATAGGAGGTGCTTCCAGACAATTAGTTATAAACACTGTTAACTTTCCATGTTAAATTCCAAGCAATGCATGGTTTTGTTTGCTGAAAACAAGTTAGTCCTCAAGACTTGGGAATTGCATGTTATTTCATTAATCCACATCTTCTGTTTGCATTCACCTTACTGAGTATGTGGACATTTGGAGTTTAGAGGCCATCACCCACATTTGCCCACACACAGCAGAGGACTTGGAGAGAGATTGGAGACGGTTCTGACCTTCAATTTCTTTTTTTTTCCTGAACAATGTGGACATTCTCACAACTTGAATCCACTTGGAGTGTCATGCATTCAATTTTTTACTTTTTCCCACTTGGATGTTTTCTAGGTGGTAGTGTGCTTGATCTTCTTTAAAGTAATTTCACTGTTTTGTTGATCAACAGCTTGAATGATATGATGAGGCCCGACAAACACTTATTTCAGGCCTTCAAGTTGATCCTTTTAGGTGCTGTTCTTCTCCTTATCCAGATCATGTTATGTTTTAGTGTTCGAGTACTACTTTGAAACTGTCTCACTATCTAGTTGGTTGTTTGTGTTACTGCTCATTGCACCATGTAGCAATGAACTTCAAGTTTCTCTTCAGGATTTAGAGAGTAATTCAGGTGGTTCATTTACTTGAGCTAATCACTGGACACCTCAACTTACGGATGATTTTGAATGTACACTTTGCTTAAAGCTGTTGTACGAACCTGTTACCACTCCATGTGGACATTCCTTCTGTCGTGCTTGTCTATTCCGTTCAATGGACCATGGTGAGCTTCATTTGTTTTCATTATTTTCTTATTTGACGTGATTGACTTCACTACAATTTCACCTGATTCATTGCTAAATGACAGGTAATAAATGTCCTATGTGCCGAACGGTATTATTTATTAGTCCTAGATCATATTCGATAAGGTAAATCTTATCTTCTTTGCGCAACATGAAGTTTTTTTCTATATTAATAATTGATCCATCAACTGTAGTGTTGTTGAGAAATTTGTCATTGCTGAATTATCTATGAATTTTTCAGTGTGATGCTGAACAATATAATTCAGAAAAATTTTCCAGAGGAATATGCATTGAGGAGATCCGACCATGAGAAATTGACTATCTTAGGTGTTGATTTGGTGCCTCTTTTTGTGATGGATGTCGTCCTTCCATGCCAAAAATTGTGACTCAACATATTTGAACCTCGTTATAGACTCATGGTGAGATGGTGAAACAAGTTTCTTCATATTTGTTGATTGCACTCTTGTTTTTTTATGGAGTAATCCAAATTATCTTCCCACTCCATCCTTTATTTAATCAACTCACCATGCCTTCGGTTTTTGGGAAAAGATAAACTCCGTGACCGTGTACTAAAGGCTTATTCTGAAGTCAGAATTCTACCAAAGTTTCCAACTTAGAAAACATCTTATGTCCATTACTCCAGGAGATTCTCTCAAAGAAGTAGCGGAAGTGCTCCTTTGGAACTTCTCCAGTTGATTACTGTTTATGTTGTGAACTAATGGTGCAACTTTGATTTACACGCTGAAGGGAAACCTAAGCCATCTGCCCTCATTAGCTCTCAAAACAAAGTAAACCCCAGAAGCAAGATTTGCATTGATAAATTTATGTGAACAATTTATTAGGGCAAGAAATTGTCAGTGAAAGGTAACCATTTTGTCAATCATAATGATGAAAATCCATTTCTTCTCAATGTTCTGGAGGAAATATGATTTGGCAGACTTGTAACCAGCAAGAAAGTTTATTTTTCTGTGTTGTAATGGTGGAAGGAAAGCACAATAAAAAAAAATCTAATTACTTTTGAAGTTGAACATTGTTTAGGAAGTTAGATTGGGTCTTTACCTTTTTTTCAATTTCTAATTTAACTTTTGCACTTTATAAATCTCAGAGGTTTTTATAGTTGTATATGAAGTGTAATACATGGTAATTGGTAGATTATGTATATGCTGGATAAAATCTTTTGGGTATGTCCCCACATAAGAGGTGTGGTGTATGTTACACAACCATGGTATATATTGCACCTCCATAATATACCTATATGACCATCATGTCATGTGAGGATGAATTCCCACTGGATTTTTTTTCTGATATATAGCCATTTATGCATGTGGAGTTTAATACTTGGGAAAATATTAATATACCTATAGTTAAATTGAGTACAGGGATGGGTTTCAGGATTCTGGGATTTTTGGCTGCCCAATGGTTCAACAAAATGACTTTTTGCTACATGAGGTCATCTGGATCACAAGAAAATCCAAAAGCTGACTTGTTCTAATGAAATTGCACCTTTCTTGTTTTCATTACTTATGCTCATTCCGCTAGTCAATATGGAGCCTCCAATGAGGAGCAATGATGAATACAAGAATCCCTGCCACATATCTTTTTTTTTAATACATGTCTGTCAGCAAACATCTAAAATACTTTGAGTGGGCAACTGGATAGAGCCTCTACTCATTCTCGATACTTGGGGACCTTGGGGTTTTCCATCCTTTTATCAATCCTTTATCTTTTGATCGATGTAGTTTATCTTTTCCATTATTAAAGTTGTCACCACATTTATAATAAAAACATTTAGTTTGTCAAGAATTAAATTTTTTTCAGGTTTTGATTTTTGTTTCACTATTTTACAATGTTTAAAACAGGTTAGGAGAATCATGGAAGGTAATCATCGGATGGGAATGGTAATACTCTCTCTGTTTCTGTCTTAATGTGTATCCCTTTCCCAGAAGGAATTTCATGTTTTTGTCAACCAACATCACTTGGTGCTTTTGCTTGACTACCTAATTTTGCAGGTTGGCATAGATCCAACCACAGGTACAATTGCTGATTTTGCTTGTGAAGTGGAAATATCCGAGTAATTAGCACATCCCTCTATTATCTCAACTAGAAAGGTTATGGTATCTTGTTTTTGTATCTACCCAATGCAATCGGTTTCTCTAAACTCTCGATGGTTTATGATTTGTTAGGTGTGAGCCACTTCCAGATGGACGATTTTATATAGAGGTGAATTTCACTGATTTCTTGCTACTACTATTTTGTATATGTATAAAGTGATAGCAAATTAACATTTGGAGGTATAAGTTCTGTTTACCTAACCTTCTATGGGTTAGGGTTTATTCAAAAGTGAGCGACACTACTACTAAGTAAAACAAAAGAATAAAAAACAATGGCAGAACATATGGTTCGCAAGGACTTTCAGAGGAGCTTAGTATTGTGTTATGTGAGAGTGACTTCTTTGGAAGCTGACCTTGTAACCTCGTGCTTTGACATATTTGATATGTATGATCAGTTCATCATTTGTTATTCCAACCAACCTATATGGGTGTTCATTCGAAGATGATATAAATCTTTAGTATTATAATGCAGGTTGAAGGTTGCCGAAGGTTCCGTATTAAGCGATCTTCGGATCAAGATGGGTAATGCTTTTTAGTCAATGAACAATGAAAAGTAGAAGCAGGATCTGATATCTGCCCTCCAAATAGGTATCGGGTAGCCGAAGTTCAGTGGATTCAAGATATCTCTTCACCAGAGGGAACACAGCAGAGAGATGTAAGAATGCTTCGATTTGTTGATCTTTAGATGATTGTGGAACATGTTAACAATTCAATCATTTTTAATTTTTCCTTGATGCTGTATGGATTCAGGAAAAGATTAAATAAAATTTTTTCTTCTATTGCTAATGTGAGTGTGTCTAATTTTATGTCTTTTTGAATTTTTTTACTGTATCGTGTCACATAGAAAAAAGAGATAAATATAAAATTGTTTTTCAAATACGAAATATGCAAAAGCAGTGCAAGTTGGGCTTGTAAATTGTGTGGGACATCCAGAATATTTTAGGAAACTGAAGCTCAAGTTTTTTTATTGTCAAGAACTAATGGTGCTCACAAAAATAAATAATTTTTTTATCAGCGAAAGTTAAAATAATATTTACATGTATTTGAGGAAATTAGTTTAATGGTTTCTCAATTTGGTGCTTGCATAAATTCACCATTTCTCATAACTTGTAATGGTGATGTGCTCCTCCTGTCTTCTGCATTCTTATAGTTGCAGCAAACGGCCAGTGCAGCTGCAGAGTTGGCTCGTTCATGGATAGCGCGTGCCAGAGATGCAGCACGGACAGGTATAATGGCACATCTTTTGCAGATTCCTGGTTTTCGCTTTTTATTATGGGACTTTTGTGTAGACAGGAAAAAGGTTCTCCTAGAAGATAAAACTCTTTTTTTTTTTGGATGGTGGATATACTCTTTTGTTATATTCTTTTAATGCGCTCATGACTCGTCTACTGAATATATGCTGTATTTTTATTCCAAAATCTGCCAGCCTCCAAGAAATTCCACTTCATTGCATTTACTTTCTGTACTTGTATCCGAAGATGACTTGTGAGAGAATTCTTTCAGTGCTATAATAGACATTCACATAATTCTCAACAAAATATATATTTTCTAGGAGCAACGAGTACGATTAAATGCATTCAATGTCATTGTAATTGTGAATTTGATGTTTCTCTTCACGTTAGCGAATAATCAGGATATAAGACGCAGTCTGATATGGTAGGTAGGAGGTCAAGGCGCCTGGAGTTACTTCAAGCAGATGGAATGTCTAGTCCGCAAGATCCTGAGCGCTTCAGTTTCTGGGTTTGTAACTTCGTCACTGCAACTTCTATTCTTAGCCATTGTGGTAGTCTAATGCTTTGGTTGTTTCCTTTTAGCTTGTTAATCTACTAAACTTGAGGCCCTTGGAGAGATTGGAGCTCCTGCGATTGAGAGATATGCGTGAGGTTTGTCACCTCGCTCCATTGATGATTGCAGTCCACTAGGCCAAACTTTATTTACTTCAAATTTATTCTGCTTATATGCATATTATCGGCAGAGGATATCTCGTGGGCTTATTTTTCTCAGAGCTGAGGATTAAGGATCCAAGTCCGGTGGGATAGAAGTCATAATTCCTAGTGGTGAAAACTCATTTTATTTGTTAATATAAAACATTGTTCTTTTTTACTCATCCGACAACCAATGGATGGGTAATGACAACCAGTGGCGGCTTCAGGATTTTTCATATATGGGGTCATTAAAAAAAAATTAATTTTTTTTTAAAAAAATCTGTACTTTTATCATATATGATAAAAAAATTTAGCCTTGGATCCGGAAGAAAATTGTTCACATTAACACAACTTTGCTTAGCACCACAATTTTCTTTGGTAGGAGGAAAAACTTATTCTGCGGTTCATTTTCTTTCTAAAAATTTATCAATTGAACAAATGACACAATTTGTAAAATAAATTTTTTATAAATATAAATACATAAAAAATTAAACAATTAATAAATGGAAGACCCACCCCACCTTCCTAAAACTCTCGAGATGCCCCCTCTCCTCAAAGCATATATTAAATTATATTTGGATACACAGATGGGTGAAGGGACTTTTGATACGTGAATGAAAAAGGGGTGTAATGTTAAGGTATTTTATTCATTATTCATACACGATTATATAATGATGGGAGAGCTGAGATTCAGATTAACATAAAAAATGGTAAAATAAAAAAAATTAAAACTAAATCCATTATTAGATACTTGAAACAGAGTAGAAAGAGGAGATCGGCAATGTGATTAGCAACTATCGACGCTCTGTCCGTCCGTCAGTGTTCGGCGCATCTGTTCATGTGTAGGTGATCAGCGAGTCCGCTAATGGGTCCCCACTGTCCCATGATTTTTTTCTTAGATAGGATAGTGTTTTAGAGTTTTGTTTTATTATTTTATTGCTCTACTGTGTGGATGTAAGGTTTTTAATAGACAAAACTACTAATATATTAAGATTTTTATAGGACCCACCTAATTTGATATGGTGTCATTAATTCTGAGTGTTGTTTTACTTCTTATTTTTTTAATATGCTATTTGCTTTTTTTTTAAATATTTTATGGGGTCAATTGACCCCATCCCTCTCAAGGTGGCGCCGCCCCTGATGACAACCACCATGATGAAGTTCAAACAAAACACAATATGGATGGGTAATGACAACCTATGGATGGGTAATGACAACCACCATGGTGAAGTTCAAACAAAACACAATGTTTAAGACTGGCACAATTCAGTTCTTTGAGAAAACCAATTGCGATAGTGGAATCGTTGGATGAAAGTTTTGTAATTGATGTTACGTTGGTTTCAATAGTTGAATTTCTATTTATGAATAAAAACACCTGAATAGCATTTATGACATGCTGCAATTTTTTTTTTTTTTGGGTGCAATCCAAAATGGGTTAATGACAGTTTGTTCCTCTCTGTTCTATGCTTACAAAACTTCACGTTCTGCATTAAGCACATGTAGCTGCATATATAAAGGCCTTAATTAATCCGGTGCTCTCACCTTTCGTAAAATGAGAGTTCTATTGTTCTGGAATAAACAATCCAGTTCATCGGAGGAAAAAAAATAACATAGTATTAGTAACATTGGTGTGGCCTTGTGGGGACCCGATTCACTACCCTTTTATTTTTACAATTTCGTTCACAATTCATTGCGTTGCATTCTTTTTTCGCATGTATGATAATTAATATATATGTCATGTATGTCTCATGGTCAACCTAATTTTGGTGTAATTGGTTTTTGCTGAATACATGGTTGAAAGTCAATAAATTTTTATTTTGTTTTGTTTACTTGTCTTGTAATTGAAACAGTAAAAATAACATCCGCATAATTGAGTTTATTAATCTCAACCAGCAAAAAAAAAAAAACAAAGGAAGCCTATCTTTAGGCCATTCAGGCCCCAGTTTCCTCTTAAAAACAGAATTCTCAGGCAACTACAGAAAGATTATTAAATGAAAACATAATCATCACTAAATAATAAGGGAATTAAAATAGATTCTGTCGGCAAAGATACGATCGCAGATTTTTAGGCACGACATCCCTGTCTCAATCTCATTGAATTTTGTTGGACTTCAAATTTTTCCAAGGGTGCAGATACACCCACCACCTTTATTGTTAACTTCACATCTCATATTTATCAAATAACCACACTGTCTTTTAAAAAAAAACTCGTTGATCCCACAACCCTGTCACGAGGTCGACCATTTCTCTCTCTCTGCCTGCGTTCTTCTTCATTGTCGACTATGGCGGACGGCAGTCTACCTCGAAAGTCTAGCCGACCACCTTCGACGCCCCCGGAGATGGTGAAGGTCATTCTGGTGACTCCCCCTATATAATCCGGCGAGAAGACCAATGCCCTAGTTCGAAAAAAGAACCAAAATAAAGAGAGAATTCATTATTTGTTTGTGTTATCATTTTGGATTTCTTGTATTTCTCAGGTGGAATTAGTGATGTCATGGTAATATGTGGTGACGTGGACTATAGACACCTATTAAGTGTATACATGCACTAGGTCGGAAGCTAGTGAATTACAGCTTGAAAATCAAGGTCGACACATTCAGTGTCATAAATGCACTCCCAGTTCGACGCATTTTCTGTCGAGTTAGTATATGAAGTATCGATCAAATCTCTGTCGATCTCGAAAGTAAGGACTACTAATGACTATATTTCATTCGACAGCCATGTCGTAGATAATTTTAGCCCAGTTCGACGACCCATTTGTTGGTTACATTAGTACAGAATAGACCAAGTGTCCGTCGAAATAGAAATTAAAACCTCTAATGGCTGCACTGAACTCGACAGCTCCTTCGTCTAGAATATCAGCACCGTTCGACGCTAACGTTGTCGAGTTAGAATATACACGCTCGACTGTGGCCTTGTCGAAATGAAAATTAAAAAAATCCAAATAGATATATTGTTTCATTCAATTTGTTTGCAGATTTCTTGACACTGTTTCAATTCCAGATGAAAATCACTACACATGAGCCAAGTACCATTAATGGATTGAATCCTTGAATTTAATTAATCCAAAATCTTAGTTCATACAGGTGAAACGCTTAAAACATAAACAAAATTTATTGATAGCATCTTTGAAGATTCTAAAATTTTCATTTTTCAGTGCAATAGCTGACTGAAAGCCTAAACAATTTGCATAAAAACTGAGTTCCATCCTCCCGATTATAAATGTGGTTTGTTGATGATTTTTGTGGTCTCTCTAATCTATAGCAAAAAGCTCCAACAGTGTAGAGATAGCAGATGGGGACCGCGCCGACCGACGGAGCAATGCAGATCGTGCAATGCAAATGGCAGGGAAGAGGAGACCAAAAGAAGAGAGAGATCTGTAGAAGATAAGGGGTGGTGGGTTTGGGGTGTCAAATACTTTGTATTTATTGGGAGGTGGGTACAATGAAAACCAATTGACCGGTGGTGGGATTGGTTGGGAGGTGGAATTGTGTAATATGGGAGGTGGCAATAAGGGTACCCTTTTTCCAAGGAAAATGATACACTCCGACCAGTTCTCAGTTCGAAACTCAGTCTCCACGTCAGATCCTACGTGGAAAGTTGAGCTGACGTGATTTTTGTGGTTTTTAAAATTAGGCGGGCTCGATGTGTTTCAAAATTTAAAATTCAAGATTTGACGATGTCACTGCATTAAATGGTTCTCTGACACTGCATTAAATGGTCGAGCTGACGTTTCTGACAATGTCACATGGCCCATCGACCATTCTCGAAACACGATTCAAATGTGGTCAGTATATGCACCTTTGTAAGCAACATATACTTTTCTAGTGGGGTATATACCATGTTCCATCAATTTTTCTGTATGCACTTATTCGTTTCGAGTTCCAATGCAGCTTTTCTCTCTCCCCATTCGTTTTCTACAAAACACTCACTCTCTCTCTCTCTTCAACTAAAAACATTTCGTCTTCCACAAAAACACACTCTCTCTAACCTTTCCTCTCCGCCTCACTGGTGAATGTCTCTTCCCTTCCCTCACCGCCTCACCATCTTTTATCTATGTCATCACTCTCACCGTCGACTTTCACCATTTTTGCAGCTCTTTAAGAGGAGACTAGATAATGAAGGAGACTAGATATCTACACCACCACATAGTCTCTTCCCTGTTTTAATTTTTTAGCATATGGTCTCATCAATCAAATATTTCAATCTTATTTCAATGTTTTTAATCTTAAATCAATTTTTTTCCTATTTCAAAACTTGAAACTAGAAATCAAAAACCTCCTCAAAGGGTTTTTCGTTCCTTAGAAACCTTAATCCACTCACCATTTTCAATCTTCATTTTTCATCAATTCGGCCATCATGGTAACTGGAAGTATTGTCAAGAATAAACCTTGACCATTCATACACTATTGATGTGCTTCTTTATTATTTAATAACACGAGTTTTTATTGTTATAGGTGTCTCTGAAATAGGTGAAGTCTTCTTTGAAGCCGATGAACACGAGGTGCACAGTCACACAAATAGTTGATTTCATGAAGGATATGGAGCTCAACGAGAGGCATCTGCACATCTAGAGTAGGGCATCAAATCTACTCCATTTAGGAGTTTCTTCAACATCCCTCCGTTCATGATGGAGAAGTGTTTGTTGGAGACAACTTTATCTTTGTTATTTAATAGCACGAGTTTTTGTTGTTAACCTTTTATAAACAACAACATCGTTCAAAATTACATTTGAATGTCATCTATATGTCAAATTCCTTATCTAGCTGGTGTGGTTGTGATTCCATCTGAAAACTGTGTTGTGAACTTTGTATTTGTGATCCCATCAAAACGTCGTGATATGAATTTTGTGATTGTGATGGCGGCATGGGGGTTTTGGTAGACCTCTCCTCTCCACAAGCAAAATAACTATGGTGACCAATGTGAGTATATACCTCCTTAATACTAGTATGTACTTTAATTTGGATGGTATATATAACTTGTTGATTCCACATTAAAGGAAGCAAAGGAAGGAAGCAGAGGGGTGACCCCACATTCTTGATATCCTTGCTCCGCAGCAGTCCGGTGGGCATGACTTCGGTGTCTTCCCTCTTGATGTCCTTGCTCCGCAACAGAATGTTGATACTCGTTTTCATTTTAGCACCAATGTTGATATGACTTATATGCGTGCTATGAATATTACTGGATTTATGAGTGATAAATTTAGTAAAATCTGAACAATTAAATGATACTGTTTTGGTTGATGTTTATTCAGCCATGTTTTATCTGTCATATACAATTGTACCGTTTCACTGTTTTATATGTGATGATTTTTTGTTGTGTTATATTATTTGTGTGCTGTGATTATTTTGTTTAATAATTATTGTGTGATGTAATTGTTAGTTGTGTTATATACTTTGTAAAATGAGGTATATGCTTGATTAAGTAACGTATATGCCTAAAATGAATATTCTCGTACAAGGAATTCAACCATGCATTGTCCTCCATATGAAGTTCTTCAATCATATTTTTTCACTTGACTTCAAATTTATCAATTGTCACCACTACAAAGTTTTTAATTACTGTTTTAAATCATGATCAATGTAAAAAATTATAGTAATGTGTAAGACAATCATAGAAGAAGCTGTAAAGAGAATCCCTTAAGTTTTTGTACCACAAAACCTAATTATAAGTAATGCAATAACAAAGTACGTGTCTTCATTAGTTCAACCTTTAAGAGTAAATATATACCTCCTTAGATCAAGTATATACTTTATTAATTTTTATTATCCTCTAATAATAAAAAAGATCTAATGGAATGACAAAACACACGTATCACACGCAAATTCAAACAACAAGAATGCCAACACGTAAAAAAAAACACTGATTACAATCACAGATAAAAAAAATTTAACTTCATTTGTCAAAAAAACAGCAACACGTCTACAAAAGACTCATCATAACTTCAATCAATCTGAATCATCGTCTTTACCACCATTAGCTAGAGCAGCGACGAGGTATCTCGGAGACCCCCATTGAAATGCCGTGCTATGAACTTTGTGATTATGATGGCGGCGTGGGGGTTTTGGTAGGCCTTTCCTACTACTTTTTCGTCTTTCGTGTTTTCTGAAATATAAGGAGGAAATGTTATTGCATAAAACCAGTAAGGGAGTATATGCTTCCCAGAAAAATGTATATGTTTTATTACATAAAGCACATGCAGTATGAGAAGATCAAATATTTAATGATACTTATGTTTTTTATTCTATTTACAGCAATTTCGCATCGTGAGACATTCATCTCCATTTACAGCAATTTCACATCGTGAGACATGCAGTATGAGAAAACCAAATATTTAATGGTACTTATATTGTTAATTTTGTTTACAACAATTTTCTCATGATATCAAAACCACAACGAAAAGCAAATGCTTTCAGCTTCCTCGATACTATTAAACTCCATCCCAATAATCAACTCTTCATTCGCTTTGTAATGTCTAATGTCTTTCACTTCTTCATCGCGATTTACTGTAGCTTGGGGTTCACCGTCAACACTCCTCCAATATGTTCCAAATCATTCATCTCCATTTGGTCAACCGATTTACCTGAGAGATTTAAATAAGTATATACATTATTAGTATCTGTATACACGACTCCAAAACAAAAACAAATAGTTGTCCATCGATACGCAGTGGGAAACAGGGGAATTTATTATCATCAACTTTGCAACTACCTTCGATGAAAAATCATTTAAAAAAACAGATGAACACGAAAAAAGGGGAATCTCATGAAAACTATGCATATACAAATTTTTTGTCCCCTCACTGCAAACGAGGAATATTTACTACCCAATCGTGGAGCTGCTATGGTTGGTCTGTGGTGGTTGTCATTGATGAGAGAGAGAGAGAGAGAGAGAGAGAGAGAGGAGGAGGAGGAACAGAAGTAGTAAATGAAAAGAAAAAAAACAAAGCACTGAAAAGTTATCAAAACAAGGTAAAACAAAAAAAAGGGCAGCAACTTTTGAGGGGAATTTTTGGTGAGTGTTTTTGTTTGGGCTGACGTGACTTAAAAAAAAAATTCCAGCTGGGCAATCCGACGTGGGGATTGCAATGGAGATCGTGCAATGCAAATGGCAGGGAAGAGGAGACCAAAAGAAGAGAGAGATCTGTAGAAGATAAGGGGTGGTGGGTTTGGGGTGTCAAATACTTTGTATTTATTGGGAGGTGGGTACAATGAAAACCAATTGACCGGTGGTGGGATTGGTTGGGAGGTGGAATTGTGTAATACGGGAGGTGGCAATAAGGGTACCCTTTTTCCAAACCTAAATTGGGCCAACTCAGGTCACGGAAAATTCCCTGTACAACCCAGTCCCAATGATGTGATGTATTTTTTTTCCGGCATGAATCAGTTTCATTGAAAGCACATTTATTCTCATCAATCAATTCACTGGGTCCATCAACTAAAAAACAAAAAAAATCATATATTGATTATTTGATTTAAGAAAAAAATATACAAATATATAACTTCTTGAAAATTAGCTAATATTCATAAATCTCCCTGTTTATTGTTTTTTTGAAAATTCATATAATTCAATGCAGAGGCACCCTTGAATCTACGAGTAACTTTTATTTTAATTTTTTGGATTGGTGGGGAGTACACATGCCCTTTCACTAATGGGACAGGCGGGCTGGCCGGGCCAGCCCGATTTTCTTTTTCCAGTAGTAGGTTGTTTTTGAGATACTTTCAAGTAGTAGGTTAAATTAAACTGGTTGTTTCGCTTCAGTTCAATCAATCAAAAAGGAGGAATGTCAGGTGCAAAGCCTGAGATACCTTCCTGCAAGTGCAAACCCCTCTCTCTCTCTCTCTCTCTTCTTTTCTTTTTCTGTTTTTTGGTTTTTCCTGCAAGTCCAATTCGGGAATTGGTTTAGGGAGACTGTCGAGCAGTGGAGCTCAATTTGATCTCCCAAAAATTAATTCGATTGGTTTAAGCTTTCTCTTCTCTTTCAGTTGGGGCGGAGCACTCTTTTGATTATCCGGTGTACACATCTTGTAATTGAGATCATCATCAGCATTCAGCAGCAGCAATGATTGTATCCGCTTTGCTAACATCGGTCGGCATCAACCTCGGCCTCTGCATCCTCTTCTTCACTCTCTTCTCCATACTCAGAAAGCAACCTGGTAATGTTAGGGTCTATGCTCCCCGTCTTTTCGCTGAGGGGAAGCACCAGACTGGGAACCATTTCAATCTCGACAGGCTCTTGCCATCCGCCGGATGGGTGAAGAGGGCATGGGACACTTCCGAGGACGACCTCTTGGCATCCACCGGCTTGGATGCCGTAGTCTTCATGCGCATTTTCATTTTCAGGTTATTTTTTTTTTTGTCCCTTCTACTCATTTGATTTTTATCAAATTTGACGGTCATTTATACTACAATATTTGTATCTCTTACAGTTTGCGAGTGTTTTGTGTTGCTGGTGCTATTGGTGTCTTCGTCCTCCTTCCTGTAAATTTCCTGGGCCACGAACTTGACTTCTCCACAATCCCAAATGAGTCTCTGGATTTATTCAGCATCTCCAATATCAAAAATGGCTCAAAAAGGTAATTTTTACCCAAAATTTTAGGTTATTGTATTTCAAAACCTGGACATAAAGTATCCTCGATAAATGAGTGAGTTATCTACTTGAATGGATGGCTACAAGAAGACTGCAAAATTAAAAGGCATCATTTCAAGCTGGCATCTACTGTTTACATGTATTGAAGTTTGCATTTTTTTTTGTCTAGTTATTACTTCTGCATATGATCACTTTATGCGCTCTTCTTCCTTACAAAGTTTACTTAGTTCAAGATTTGTGATCATATCAATTTTCCTTCCGGAACTTCCTTAGGAAAAATTAGCTTTTATCATGCCATAACATTTAGATGTGTGTTCATCGCTGTGCACCTTTTGTCAGGTTATGGATACACTTCTGTGCTGCATATTTTCTCACTGGAGCTGTTTGCTACTTTCTCTATTTTGTAAGTGATTCTTGTATTTTTATCTAATCTGAGTTTTATACACTTACTTTCTCAGCTTGTCATCTGAAGTTTTAGATTGACGGATATGTACTCTATTTCTTCTTCCAATGGTAATCGTAGTGTTGATGCAGAGGGAAGAATTCTCCATGACATGAAGTCAGATATTGTTCCTGCCTGATCCTTTATGTTTTCCTATACAGGAATATAAATATATTTCTTCCAAGCGGCTTGCTTATTTTTACTCATTAAAGCCTCAGCCACATAACTTCACCATTCTAGTTCGTGGTATCCCAGTAGCTGCTGGAAGTAGCTTTAGTGAAAGTGTTGAGAGCTTTTTTATGGAGTACCACTCATCAACCTATTTGTCACACTCAGTGGTTCGTCAAACAAGCAAACTTCGAGGGCTCATTGTAAGATTTTTTTTTTAAAAGATTTTTCTTCTTCTCTATTATTATTGCCTATGCTGGTACCAGTCTTCTTTGTGCTTGCTTTATTGTCAGCATGCATTTGATGATCCGCAAGCTGTTTTTCATAAAAAGATTCTCTATAACCTGATGTGCATTTTTACTCCAAAGATGACTATGGATATGTCAAGAAGGGTGGAGAACAACAGATTCCTAAACCTGATTTATAGCTACTCGATTAATTTCATCCCAAAAAATTTATTTTCTTAGAGTTATATGTCACCCTACAAACAATTGCTTGGTATTCTGATATCTATATTCTTTTTCCACATTCGTATGTTTAAATTTAAACATTGCAAGGTCTTGGTGTAAGGTGATTTAGGTATTGACAATTGTATCACTTGATTCCAGAATGATGCAGAAAATATGTCTAGAAGACTTATAAGGCTCAAGTCCAGGCCTAAAAATCAGCAAAAGAATCTACGGAATGGCTTTCTGGGAATCTTTGGGCAGAACGTCAATATTGTGGATCACTATGAAAAGAAGTTTGAAGATCTACAAGCGAATGTGAGAATAGAGCAGTCAGATGCTTCTTCATTAGGAGAAGTATGTTCTGTATTATCGTGTTTTATTAAACTTTTGTGACATACTTTTATTTTGGTTTGCATACCCTAGGAATTTTATAAATCTATTGTTGTATTAATCATAGTTCAAAGTGCAGCCGCACGTACCGGCACATGTGGTCGCATATACAGGCACACATCTGCACCAGGGTACATGCGCAGCACATGCGGCCAGATGGCTGCATATATACTATTAATGAAATGATTCTATAAATAAATTCATGAGCATGACATTACATCTTGTATACAATACCTGACAAGGTCCTTTTTATTGGGTAGTCTATCTGTTAATATGTTGATGCCACAACTGAGCTATTTGCATAGCTTAGTTCTAGTTCTCATACATTATCTATATATTTACTCTTATTCGGGGGTCAATATGTTTTCTAATTATTTCAGAGCCTTAATCTATATGTAAGTGTCTTGTTGACTTGTTCCTCCCGCTTGTATTTGGTTGTGACTATATGTGGATGATATCTTGTATATATTCCTTTTAATCAATTTAAAGCCCATGACCAATTCCTTCAGATAATGATCAATTCATCTGATATTATTAAAGATAACGTGGCCTAGTCAAGCATGTGGAAGTACAAGAGGAAGGTGTTGGATGCATATCCCCTGAAAGTTTGAGCAAGAATTTTGACCTCAATTCTTTTGAAGAAAATTGTAGAATGTTAATAGTACAAAGGGTCAAGCTGGATCTGGAGGCTTGATGGCCATTTTGTTGGAGTTTGGTTGACCAAAAATTTTGATACTCCAAAAGTAATGTTACCGCTTTTGACTAACTTCCACTCCCACTCCCAAACTGATACATAATATGATTTCCTATTTAATGGAAAATGTTTGTATTGCATATTACATATGATTGCTTATGTCTAAAAGCATGTGCTATGGTTCTTAAGATTTTCTGTGTGTTGTTAATTGCCCATAAAATGTTAGCACCATGTGTAGTCCACTTTGCCATAATAATATGTTACAAAATTACTGCAGGAAGTCGGTGCTGCCTTTGTTTGCTTCAAGTCACGTTATGGTGCTGCAATTTCTTCCAGTATCCAACAATCAGTCAATCCCACCCAGTGGGTCACAGAGCAAGCCCCCGAGCCCCATGATGTCTATTGGCCATTCTTTTCCATAAGATTCATGCACAGATGGATTTCCAAGTTTGTGGTTTTTGTAGCATCCGTCTTTCTCACAATTATCTTCGTCATTCCAGTTTTATTTGTTCAAGGTCTCACCAACCTGGAGCAGTTAGAAACAATATTTCCTTACTTGAAAGGATTATTGACCATGTATGTGATCCTTGCCTACCATATCTTTCCCTGTTGGTTTCTAGTTTCCCTGTTTGGTCAACATATATTCTTTGGTGCTTTGTTGCTTCAATTTTTCTATAGTGATATTTATGCTACAAGAGTATAATAATGTAGTTGTGTTGCCTATTTGATAAGTGCTCTTTGCTTTTTAATGAATGACACTTGGTTATTGCTAAAGACCTTATTTTTCAAGATCTCTTGAGTTGCCTGTTCGAGGATTTTGTTTCCCTTTTTGGGTTGCTTTATTCAAATGTGCAACAAATTTATGTGTAAGATTTCTGGATGGAATTTGGGGAGCTGATATCCTACCAGGCCACAATTGAGAGGCTATAGCTTCTGCGGAGTGCTCTGGTTAATATAGTTGGGATAATTTGATTGCCTGATTATGCTTTTTCTTGTTTTTAATACTGGATGTACAGTTTGGCCTGTGGCATCTCTTGTAGTGATGTATATATTCAAAGTAAAGCCCATATTATAAGACTAGAAGGTTTATTGCCAAATTATTTAATTGTGAATGTTCTTCATGATCTTGAGAAAGTTGCCAATGATCCTTCTGATGACTAGTAGTTCTATTGCATAATGTATGGGCCAACCACCTAATCTTACATTGGACATTCCTTGAATTCTTGAAAATGTCCTCTATACTGATGCATGTTACACTTAGGGGTGGTAAACGAGCCGAGCTTTGACCTGCTTAGGCTCGGCTCGGGCTCGGCTCGGCTTGGGACCGAGCTTCATTTCATGTTCAAGCTCGGCTCGTTGGGCTCGTGAAATGCTCGGTTGAAGCCCAGCTCGGCTCGTTTGTTAAACAAGCCAAGCCAAAGCTCGAATCAAGGCTTGACTCGGGCTCGTTTAGCTAAAAAAAATCCTTTTTTAGCATTTGAAAAGTCACATTTCACAAATCACAACACTTTATACATGTGAAAATAACATAAGCTCGAGTTCGGTTCGGGCTCGGCTCGTTTCCCTTTTTTATATTAAGTAAACGAACTCGTCCAGGCTCGGGCTCGACTCGTTTACAAACCGAGCTTTAAAATTTGTTCAAGTTCGACTCGTTTTTCTAATCGAACGAGCCTGAACGAGCTTTAACCGAGTCGAGCCCGAGCTGCTCGACTCGTTTACCAGCCCTAGTTACACTTGCTAGTATAAATTAATAAATTGTAAAAGGGATATTCACTCTTCTTTCATCATCATTCAAACTCTAATTTGCAAGCATTTGGTATGTTTAGAGTGCCTACAACATCTAGCAATAATCTGTGGTGTAATATAACCCTGAAATTCTTCTTGGATTTTTCTGTGGACTTCTCTGAGTTTCTGTTGGACTTCATTAGCTATATAAATGGGCGTTATTTGACTCATTGTAACAAATAAAAATAGCTAAGAAATACAGCATCTTGCAGTTTCAATTAAACCACAGCTTTTTTTATGAGAACCAATAGTAAATTTATTTGAATTTACCTTTCCTAGGATGATATATAAAGTGATGCCTTGTTGTAAGGTAAAATATTAATGTTGCATCCAGGTCATTTATGCATCAACTCTGTTAGGATAACAGTCACTTTTTCTTGAATGGCTGCCCATAGATATAAGGACATTTGATAGTTCTAATGTATTTTTCTCGAGAAATGACATATGATACCCTTTATTATTTTGTTTATTATTTATCTGTAGATTTCTTCACTTGCATTTTTCTTGATTGTGGCAGCAGAGCAAAACCTTTGTTTATGAATTTTTCTTCAATTACATTTTATTTATTATTACATTTGTTATATACTGAGCATTACCTTGGTGCAAATCTGAGATTTTGAGATACTTGACAAAATAAAATCCTCATTAGTCTTTAACTAGTTGAATAAAATTGCAGAACGTTTGTAAGTCAAGTTGTCACAGGATATCTTCCTAGTCTTGTTCTTCACTTGTTCTTATCAGTTGTGCCTCCCATCATGAAGTTTTTCTCAACTATGCAAGGATACATCTCACATAGTGAGATTGAAAAAAGTGCCTGTAGTAAAATGCTTTTATTTACCATTTGGAACGTCTTCTTCGCAAATGTACTGACAGGATCAATTAGCAGTCAAATAGAAATATTCGTTGAGCCCAAAAATATTCCTTCTACGCTAGCTGTTGCTGTTCCAGCGCAGGTGAGAAACTTCCTTTTGTTTAACCTTTAATATGTTTCCATTACACTATATTCATATATGATCCCGCCCATGAGTATATAAAGTTTTTAAAATTGATATACATATAGATTCCAATAGCAGATTAACATTATATCTTTTTTGGATGTAGGCTTCCTTCTTCATTGCCTATGTTGTGACATCTGGATGGACTAGTCTGTCATCGGAACTTACTCGCACAATGTCCCTCATTGGTGATTTTATAGGAAGACATTGTTTAAGATGCATGAACAGTGAATTTCATGCACCTTCTATTCCTTACCACAGCGACATCCCTAAAATCCTCTTTTTCCAGCTTTTGGGTATTACATATTTTATATTGGCACCCCTAATTCTACCATTCCTCTTGGTTTATTTCAGTCTTGGATACATTATATACCGCAACCAGGTGAGTAATTGCAATTTATGCGTTCTTTTATTTTTATTTTCTTGATGTGATCTATTGGTTTATCAGGGAACTTGCCTTATTTATATTATATTTTGATAGTTATTTATTTACAATGATGTGATATCCCCACATGGAGCACATTAAATCTAGGTGTTCAAGCAAATCTTAATGCTCACAAGATAATGATTAATGTTTTTTCTCAAATGATGATGATGATGATGATGAAGAAATTAGCCATGCCATGAAATTATGGAAAAATTAGGTTGAAGTATATGTTGGTTTAAATTTTTATTAAAGTCCATTGTCCCAACCCACTGAATTTTTTCTTAAAGGAAGGGTGGGGGGATTAAAATTTTTAGTTGACAACCTACATCAACTATGTGCATGGATGGAATTCCTAATCAATGGGCTCCATTTTTGAAGTGATCCAAATTCTGGTACAGTTGGAAATTAGATTGTAGAAATCTGATTGGATTGGATGTTCCAAGAGGGTCTTATGGTTGTCCTCCAATGACTAAAAACCAGTTTGTTATCCAAGCAGGCTACCATACCTTCCCCCTTGATGGAGAGCACATATTAATAAATGCAGTTCATATGAAAAATTGCGCCTTATTTTGGACAATAATATCTCAAGGGAAGAATATGAACTTCATATTTTTTATTAGCCATCACTTCTGAATTTACTTTGGATTCGTTGCATAGGAACTAATCAACTAACATCTCTTCTGATTTGGAATATTTTTATGCAGTTATTAAATATCTATGTCCCCAAGTTTGAAACAGGGGGAAAGTTTTGGCCTATTGTACATAATTCAACAATATTTTCTTTGATACTTATGCATGCTATTGCAATTGGAATTTTCGGCCTGAAGAAGCTCCCTCTTGCATCAAGCTTAATTGTGCCTCTTCCTGTGCTCACACTTCTGTTCAATGAGTACTGTCGTAAACGCTTCCTTCCCATATTCAGAGCATACTCTGCTGAGGTATTCATATTTTCCACAATTTCTTGCTCTTATCTTCATTTGGCTACTGGCCACCCTTGTAATTCACCAACCTATACCATGAATTCACTACATTGCATGCATATCAAATGATCTTATGTGAGTGAAATTGATGCATATTGGTTGCATCCTGATAATTGGATGACAAATATCAAACTCCTGAAGAAAGTATTGGAGTTAGTTGATATGACAGAATGGAGAACTATAATTAAGTTGAATATAGCTATTGAATGAATAAAATATGGTGGCTTACTAGTCTACTCTAGGAATATTCATGCTTATCGTACCATGTTAGTGAATCTTGATATAGAGAGTTTAAGAAGAGCAAGTGAGGGCAATTTACAAAGAACAATTGGATAAATATGATATTCTTCCTCATTTATGTTATCGTTTATTCTCTTAATTGTGATGTGAAATACAAAAACCCCCCATTCATCATAATGTGATCTAGGAACGAACATGCTTGTATTACCGTATTGGTGAATCTTGATATTGAGTGTGTTTACTTACGCACATAAAATATGTGTATGTGCGAGGATATTATACATCTGGATTTTTGTAAGTTTTATGCATATCATACTCATTTTGCTTGCCGATCAAGTTTCCAACCAAAATGTACTATGCATATTATTCTGATGTTGAATTGTCATTTCTGTAGGCTTTGATAAAGAAAGACCGTGAAAACCAGAATGATCCAACTATGCCTGAATTTTATAATAGGCTGGTCACTGCTTATCATGATCCGGCTCTGATGCCCATTGAATACTCTTCAAACAGTGATGAGCACACTTCTCCTCTTCTTTCTTCAGCTAGAGTGTAATATCAGTGTGGGGTGATGAGGTGATGCTTATTTTACATCCTTCTCTTTTGGAATCAATGCCTGTAATAGAAAATCAATTAAAGAAAGTAGTTATATAGATGCTAAGACTCTTGTATATATGTCTTGGTCGACATAAACTGTTGATTTCTCCAAAGTAGAATGATGAGCTGCTGAGGATGACTATTCATCCTGAAAGAGGTATGTGGGTTGTACCTGTGAATGTTTTGTTAGGAAACGGATACGCGGAAGCCGTCGATAAAATACGAGATCATACACAAGAACGAAACACCATCACACAAAGAACACAAAAAATAACGTGGTTCGGCCTAAGCCTACATCCATGGGGCGAAAAAGGGAGAATCCATTATAATTGTTGAGATACAAAAAGATCTTACAAACTCTCATGGAGTTACCCTCCTTTAAACCCTCTCAACCTCTCTCTTATGGATCTCTACATTATGCCAAGTCAATTTTTACTCTAAAACCCTAGAGCATATTTATATGAATAAATAACTTCCTCTCTAAGTAATCTCCTAACAAACAAATCTGTTTTCCTGATTTTAGGAGATTCATTTTATATCATAATTAAGATAATCTTAACTAATTACCAATTAGGTGCCCACCCTAAGTCATCCAATGTTGATACACCGGATCAAGACATAATCTCAACAATCTCCACCTTGGCTCGAATTCGGTAAACTCCGACTTCCACGAACCCTTTGAAGATTTCTGTTGACGTCTCCACCTCGCTCTGCAAACTCCACTTGGCTGAAGAACTTTTCTTCTTCCGGAAGTCGGCATCTCTGCATCTTCAAGTCAGTATCTTGACTTGGTAATCACGTGAATATGTCGCATGCTCCATGTGCATTTCTGAAGAAGGATTGTCTGGACTCCACCTTGAACAAGCTACACCAAGCGCTCGCAAGCTCCGAATACCTAGACTTGCTTTTTACCTGAACCACTTGAGACGCCACCCGGGTTCAGAACGCCTTCTCTGTATTGCATCTCTGAAGAAGGATCTAGACTCCACCTTGAACAGGCTACACCACGTGCTCACGAGCTCCAAATATCTGGACTCGTTTTTTAACTGAACCACATGGGACGCCACCCGGGTTCAGAACGCCATCTCTGTGTTGCGTTTGTTCCATCTTCTTCCTCTGCACGAACTGAGTATCTACATCACGTGTCTTGCGTTAGCTACTTCGCGCTCGTCATCGCATGCTACCTCGCATCTCGCGTCTTCGCACGTGCCTCTGCACGTGCCCCTGCGCATCGACTCGCACCCACGGTCCCACACCCGTACCCGTGCCTCAGCCTTGACATGTATCTGCATAGATATTGTCATAGACTCATGGGTGCCTACATGGTCCTCACGTGCAAGGACCATGTAATCAGGGACTTCATGTCCATGCATATCAATTGCACGATGCATGAACTTTTTTTTTTTTCATCAATACACCCGAGGAGGCAAGCAGGGCCCTTCCTCTTTTTTTTTTTCTCACGGTCACAGCAGCAGCCGTGGCAAATTTTTTTTTCTTTTTCTTCGTATGGAACCTCGATACGACATCGCTGGACTTTTTTGACCCATGTCATTTCATCGTTCTTCAGATCTCGTTCTTCTAGGTCAGAACCTAGAGCTCTGATACCAGTTGTTGGGAAACAGATACGCGGAAGTCGTCGATAAAATACGAGATCATACACAAGAACGAAACACCATCACACAAAGAACACAAAAAATAACGTGATTCGGCCTAAGCCTACATCCGCATGGCGAAAAAGGAAGAATCCACTATAATTGTTGAGATACAAAAAGGCCTTACAAACTCTCATGGAGTTACTCTCTTTTGAACCCTCTCAACCTCTCTCTTATGGATCTTTACATTATGCCAAGTCAATTTTTACCCTAAAACCCTAAAGCATATTTATATGAATAAATAACTTCCTCTCTAAGTAATCTCCTAACAAACAAATTTGTTTATCTGATTTAGGAGATTTACTTTATATTTTAATTAAGATTAAATCTTAACTAATTACCAATTAGCTGCTCACCCTAATATGGTTTCATCATGGCCATGATACATCGGATTAAGACATAATCCCAACATGTTTGTTAGTTTTATAATTTAGATTGACTAATATTTTATTAATAAAAGATTTGTTTCCTCCATTACTTGGGTTTTGACATGGTATATGCTGACCAATAAGACTGCCTATTTCCTAAATATCATGCCACATGGAAAGAAGAGGCACACACCGAACCTCCTCTTGGTAGGATGAGAGAGGTACCCCCTCTTTAGTGAGGGATCTTGGATTCGAGTCTTGCCGTCTGCTGATAGGGGAAGATTTGACAAAAAAAAAAAAATTTACCCACAAAAAAAAAAAAGGCACGCCCTCAGGTCAGTCTGTCTTCCTCCTCTACTACTATACTCTTTCCAAGTCCATAATGTTTTTCTTCCGGATATGATGATGGTTTTCTATTGCGAACACATGTAGATGTAGTGAAGGTCAATGTTAAGGTCCTTGTTAGTTTGGTTTCAATATTAAGCTGAATGGTGTAGTGATTTGGTTTGCCAATGGCTTCCACGTGGAAGGCATATAGGGGTTGAACTTAAATGGCGTCCGTAAACCAAATGGAGGAACAGTTAGGGGAAAAAAATTAGAAACTCAACTTCCAATTTATTTATAGGCTAATAAAATATCGTAGGTTACATTGGGTTTCACTTTTCCAAACAACCGGTAGGGACAAGGATTTGAAGTAGAATGTCTCCATCATGATTTTTTCCTCCGTGTTGGATTGGGGTGCCAACTGACTAACCCATGGTCGGTGTGCTACATCATGATATGTTTAGATGGATGAATTCACTTATTCCTAATAAATAACTATATCATTGGAATAAGATTTTCTGTTTGTATGTGTTTTTAGTTATTTTTGTTAAAAAATGAGATAAAATATTTTTTATTGTTTGTTTGACTTAGAATGGATTAAGAATAAATAAAAGATAAATGATCAATATGCTATTGGGAAATATAAAAATAGCATTTTTGTTGTTTGGTTCACCTTGGATAAAGTGATGATAAGTGGTGGATAAAATTTTTAACTTTTTAAATAACAATTATACCTTTGAATAAGTGTAAGAGATGTGAACTGATTTTCACATCTTGTTATTTTATTTGAATATAATAGAGCACGGAACCCTCCTCTTGGCATAATGTGTTTGGTAACAAAGTGTGAGACTGGAGGTGATGTAAGGGGGTGGAGGGGTTAGGGTTTTGAAAAATGGTTATTCTTCATCCTTGGAGGTTAGCATGATGAGATACAAAGACCCGTAGTCAAGGTGAGATACATAGGAATGTGTTTGTGAAACAGTTAGGTGAGATAAATTTTTTTAAATGACAGAAAATGATATTTTTATCCACCGGTATAGATAAATGATAAATAATTCTAGCATTTTTTTAGAATAGTTATCACGTTTTATCCAGTTTATCCAAACATATATATCAATATTTATATGAGAAAAATAAACGATAAATAAGAGCTATTCTCCAGTATTCACCCCTATTATCAGTTAATTCTCTACCACAAACAGGTACAGGTGAGTCCGATTGGTGCGTCAACCATACTCTGATGTGGCTGCCGTAGTGCGTCCATTGGTAACTGCTCCAATGGGTGGCATTCTCAAAAGCCGTACATGTAGACAAAACAAAGATGGTAATAACTAAAATAGTGATAAAGTTTTTGGTATATTTTAGTTCATGCTATTATGTAAAATCCTGTGCGACTGTTATGAACCTCTGAGATAGAAGAAGAGGAGTTTTTGGAGTTTTTCCTTGTCAGTTACAGTAACATAAGTGCCATGCACCGACGAAAGTGAAAAGATTAACAAGACATTACATGCATGATGTTATATTAAGGCTCCGTTTGGTTGCGCGTTTGAGCGGATTCCACTTTTTGAAAAGCTGAAAATCCCCAAACGCGCAATCAAACGGGTCGGATTCCAGTGGAATCAAAAGTTAGATTCCTTTCAATTTCTCTCTCGCAATCCGTGTTTTTAAAATCTCAAAAAGAACGATTTTTTGTCGGAATTTTTGAATTAAAAAACAACTTTTCATACTAAACATTAAACTCATTCCAAATATTGATTCCTGAATTAAAAAAAATATATCAAAAAAAAATCAAGGTCTAAAATCATCTTAAAAAACAGTTTTATTTCAAAATCTACTTTTCAATATGTGTTTCCAAACGGAGTCTAAATAAAGAATGGCAGTACATTTGGGTGCTTTGGAGGGTCCGTTGTTTCTAAGCCACCACCACAGGAGACAACAGCAAAATAATTAATTAGAGCATTCCCCAATTTATTAAGCAATCCATTGTTGCCTGCATTGTTGCCTGTCTGCCCATACATATTATATCCACATTGATGATGCATGCATGCATGATGTTGAGCAAGTCGATGGAGATGGTCCGCAGTAAACTTTAAGAGCCATATGGAGTTCTGGTAATTGATTGAAAATGCTACCATGTGACTGAATCCACTTACATATTGAGTTAAAAAACACACACACACATATATATTTGGCTCAGCTATATATACATATATCTTAGTTGTTCCACTACCAAATAAACAGGTGCATCTCATATACGCATTCATGTGATGCTGCATAGTAATATCAGTAACAACAGTATGCTGCATGCAATCCCCAATATGAACTGATTGATCCAATTAAATGGAATGGACGTGCATACACAGTGCATGTCACATTAATACTGAAGGATTTGGTCTATCAGGTAAAGAAACATGATTATTTTGAATTTAAAAACTGGGGAGGGAAGGTTCCTAGCATGTGATCAGATCAGGCATCCATATAAAAACAAATGAAGTATCAATCAATCAAAATATTATAATAATAGAAGATGACGAAGAGAAGACAGTATAGTAGTCCAAAGCCCCAGGTATGAAGGACAAAATAAAAATCCATCTTCACAAATAGAACCGGTAAGTCGTCCATTGTTTGTTGATTCCCTACCCTTAATAGCCCTTCAAATCATGCAGGGGATCCCATTTGTGTCAAACAGAGCCGAAAACTAAATAAGACCAGCACACAAGTACAACAATATAATCTCCAGCTATCGAGTACTGGACCTCTTCAAAATCAAATATGATAATAAATTACATCCCTTCTTCATTATAAATTCATGCGTGCATCAGCATTCACACATCCAATCTATCTTAGTTGACGTGTTCAGACATAACCAATTCTAGTCATAGTTGAGTCTGAACTCTATCAAGCAAAGGAGAGAGAGAGAGAGAGAGAGAGAGAGATGGCGAGGAAGAGAAAGGGGGGAGCAGAAGAGATGGACTATGTCGGGGACGCTGTTGGGTATGACGAGGTGGCAACGTTGGCGGTGGCAGGGGAGCTTCGCGGCGCGAGGAGGGCGCGGAAGAGGTTTGTAGGGGTGAGGCAGAGGCCATCAGGGAGGTGGGTGGCGGAGATCAAGGACACCATACAGAAGATACGGGTATGGTTGGGAACATTCGACACAGCTGAAGAGGCGGCTCGCGCCTACGACG